>BOPP01000141.1:2640542-2704138 GCA_017312745.1 Gryllus bimaculatus
TACATAAAATTAACCAGTTACACAATTTGTTTTTTAAATATAAACACAATGTGGATTTTTAAAGTTATTTATTGCACCCGCGCCGTCGCAGTCGCCGTTGACCACGGCCCCCTCCGCGTTGCCGGCCTGCACGGTCGGCCCCTGACCGCGCCGCATTTCCGCGCGTCGCACTTGGAAGTTTTGCCGATAGAAAGCGCCGGCGTCGCCTCGCCGGCTGGCCGCGAGAGCCCTGCGTGGCCCGCCTGCGCGCAGCGGTGGCGGCAAGGGCAACGGCGACCGAGGCGGCGGCGGTGGCGGCGGCCAATGGGCGCGCGGCGCGGAAGCCCCGCCCCGCGGCGCGCGGCCGCGTTGCCATTGGCAGAGCACCGCCGCACCTGGTGCCGGCCTACCGCTCGCCCCGCGCCCCCCGCGAACGCCATGGCTGGCCGGAGCGCGCTTTGCACACCCCTTGATCCACCGCGGACGCGGTGGCTGCGGCGCAGGCACGTAGAGCGAGGGCCCTATACACCTTCAAGCCAACACGCTTGCAAGCCGGGTGTGTACTGGTTGTAAATCTGTCGCAGCTCTGTTGTTTCCAGTTGTGCGATCAATGAAGGAGTTAGTGGTGATGGGAGATACAGAGCATGGCAGATGCGTTGAGAGGGGCTTGCTCTCCCGAAATATAGGTAGAAAAATCTTGAGTGATGAGCTTGTCTTCTGTGGATATTTTTAGTCAAATGAAAATGTACTCATTTTACATTTACATATCAACAAATTTCAGCCGTGTGGTTTTCCCTCTACCTTCCTCTGCTTGTGTGCTAAAACTTTCTTTAACGGTGCTGTCTCCATCGTTCAAAGTGTCGCCAGGCATGCTGCATAGGTGACTGTTGATGCTCTTCGAACACGTTTGCGGCACACGCACAGGGCGCAAATGACATAATAGCTTCAGTTGACCGTTGCTTTGCTCCAAAAGGCCATGATTCCAAGAACTTCCCATGCTCAGTGCAAGAGGGAAGAACGGTTTCCTCTGGGCCTTGAGAAACAAGCCTCGTTCTCAAGGTCGCTTTCTAGTGACACAGAGAATATAGATATTGAGACGTACTTTTGAATATAATAGTAATAATAGTAGTAATAATAATAATTATAATAATAGTAATAAAAATAGTAATAATAGTAGTAGTAATAATAATAATAGTAATAATAGTAGTAGTAATAATAGTAATAATAAATAACGGCAGCCGCCGTCTGCACCGAGAAGGCTGCAGGTTCGAGTCCTGTGCAGACATGGTCGTATTTGTGATTGTCTCTTCATCACCCTAACATGTCATAATTCACACTTTAAGGCGTGACAACTTTGTCATACTGAGGAATACAGCTGAAAAGCTGATCCTGGAAAAATTACACACGTTAATCGTGTAATGTGGTCAGTAATGGCCTATACGCCAATAATAATAATAATAATGATAATGATAATGATAATAATGATAATAATGATAATAATGATAATAATGATAATAATAATGATAATAATAATGATGATAATAATAATGATAATAATAATGATAATAATAATGATAATAATAATGATAATAATATGATGATAATAATGATGGTAATAATAATAATGATAATAATAGTAATAGTAAACACTCCAACATTATAAAACAACAGTTTCTAGAACAAAATGATGTGTGCATGTCCAGACAGAATGGAAATTGACTATAACGGACACTGATAATCACATCTACATAATTAACAGCTTATAGACAAATAACTTCTGCAAGAGGATACTTGAAGGCGTCGACAAGTAATACAGCGACCATTTCTTTGCCGTTGCGAGGCAATAGAGAAGCGAATGGCGAGGGAAATGGTAGCTGATACGGCTGTTAGAGGAATATCACCTACCACCTGCCCTGAGTTGGAGCCGGTGATCGAAACGAGGCAATAGGGTTGGCTGAGTCGGTGTTCGAAGCGAGGCGGTAGCAGGCGGCAATAGGGTTGGCGCGCAGTGCGGCAGCGCTCAGTCGGTGGGTGTTTTACAGCGCGGATGGTGAAGGAGATAAGACCCTGGTAGCACTTAACACGATCGCAGTAATCGACAATGGCTTCTGTGCCGCGAATGCGATGGCTGTAAAGTGATACAAATTGCAATTTAATGGCGATACACCACAGAATAACAATGATTGCAATTGATTGAACCTCACAGTGAGGATGGTCTTTTAATACAGTATTTATTTCTGAATGTAACATTTTTATACGAATTTGGCTGTGACAAATGAGAGTCCAGTGCCACTGTCAGAGCTAGAACATAGTAGATATTGTTGGCGGCTTATACAGATGTCGATAAGATGTGTGTTTTCAATTAATCAATTACAATACTAATTGTGACTACAGAGCCTGCGAAAATGCGCCAGGTCGCCCCAGTGACGTTGACAATGAAGGTGGTTAACTTAAGAATGGCCATGATCATGCCGGTAGGGAAGTTACTTTACTCGAATTTTCAGCGCAGTGACTTTGAGAAATCCATTTATACGAACGTAAAAACCAGAAAGTTTGTATGCTTAAAGGAGTTCGCAATTTTCGGAGGTGAAACTCAGCATCGATATCAGGTGTACCACAAGGCTGTGATTTTGGCGATTTAAGTAATGACGTTGGCGGAGCCGTCAATCTAAGTAGGTGGAGGCGGAAATCAAGGCGAAGTCAATGACACTTAATCGTGGCTACGATTAGAAGCTGTAAACATGTGTCGGCAGTGAATGCAGTAAGCTGGTGATGGCAGCTTGAATGGCATCTGTGGATCCAGAGGCTGTGACGTAAAACGAAGGCTCACCCTGATATCGGGCAGATGCAGACAGGTGATAACATAGAGGAAGGAAGCTGCGGAAGGGCTGGCTATGGAGATGTCGGCGACGCAAAGTTACTGAGATAGAGGGGAAAATGGTTGCGGAGGTGATGCATTGCAGTAGTGCAGTAGTACGTTAATAGAGGACTTAGAAAATGTTGCTTGATTGTGGTTTAAGATACTTGAGCTGCTTTAGTCATTCTCTTGCGGTGGAAGGAAGAATTTCGAAAGGCATTCCGAGGAAACGGCAGTGAATATAAAAGGCAGTGATATTGAGGGGAAAGTAATTATTGGTTTCTTTTCAAAGGGTCCCTGTCACTATTAAGAGGCCTACGGGTGATCTGAGAAGATTCCAGGGTTAAAGATGAAGTGAAGGAAGACGGAGAAATTGTGGAATGAGAGTCTGAGACACGGGAAGGAGGCAGTGGCGATGAAAGTGGCGGCAGTGACAACTGGCAGTCGCTACGAAGACGTCAGCAAGGGAGACGGCAACAAGGGAAAAGGCGGAGATGGCAATGGCGTTGAAAGTGGCGGCAATGAGACAAACCGGGGAGATTCCATCGTCCATGGAGGGGCCGATGAGGTTAAAGGAGGCGGCGTTGGCAAAAGGACACGAAAACAGGGCAGACAGGATTGTCCGTGAAGATGACAATTACGTTGAAAGTGGCAATGGCTATCGGAAACGGCAACAGGAAAGACTGCAATTTACAAGGAGATGGCGGTGGCTTGGAAAGTGGCGGCAATGCCAAATGAGGCACACTGAAGAGATGCCATCGTCCATAGTATAGGTGGCGATGGGATTAAAGGAAGCGGCAATGGCAAAAGGAGACGGAAACAGGGAAGATACCATCGTCCACGACGATGGCGATAGAGTGAAAGTGACGACAAAGGCAAACAGAGACAGCAACAGGGGACACGGCGTCGTCAATGCTGGTGACGATGGCTATGAAATTGGCGACAATGGCCAAAGGGGAAACGGCGTCCATGGAGGTGGCCGCGGCCTGGACAAGGAGACGTCAACAGGCGATGGAGGCGACGCTGGCTATGAAATTGGCGGCAATGGCCAAAGGGGAAACGGCGTCCATGGAGGTGGCCGCGGCCTGGCCAAGGAGACGACAACAGGTGAGAGGCGGCGTCGATGGCTATGAAATTGGCAGCAATGGCCAAAGGGGAAACGGCGTCCATGGAGGTGGCCGCGGCCTGGCCAAGGAGACGTCAACAGGCGAGAGGCGGCGGCGGTGGCCACGTGCGGTGGGGCGGCTGCGTAATAACCGCGCGAGCGAGAGCGCGGGCGAGGCGCCGACAAAGGCGCGGCCGCTGGCCGCACGGCGCCCGCCCCCGGTGGCCTCTCGGCGACCGACGGCCGCCGACGATAGTCATCTTCACCACCGCTGGGCACTCCTCCTGAACGGCCCACGCGGCGCAACCTGCCGCTCGAGGCGCCTCCGAAGTGGGAGGCACGGGGTTCCTTTAACTGAATGGCACGCAGTCAGCCGTTCGATTGGATGTTTGAGCGTAGGCTTCCGCCGAAGTCAGTATTTACTAGGCTGTCTGGGTGACGCCGCGTCCATGGCGAAGGTGCCTTGAGGAGGTCGCATTACGCCCTGAGGAAGGTCGCAGAATGGCGACCGAAACGTCGGCACCTTCGCCATGGACGCGGCGTCACCCGGACAGCCTAGTAAATAAGATTGGATGTTTGTCCAAACGGGAAAATGGGCGTTCAATGATAATCCCTCCTGGATTTGGACCTGCCTTGCAAAATACTTTGCGTTACTTGCCTTATTAAACACGCCAGTATTGTCTGAAAAACTGACTGTGAAGACAAAGAATAGATTGCGTATTTATGAATCGTTTTTCTGCTTGTGTTGTTTTCCCTTTTGAACAATATTCTCTAGACAGTTCAATAGTTGTCATTTTTCATTTTAAGTGTGCTGTAAATAATTAGGGGTTGCTACTTTTAGTTTTGAGTTTCTAGACGAACAAATGCGAAAAGTGGGAGGACTTATTGTTAATAAATAACTCACGTTTTGGAGTGACTGATCTGAAATTCTTAAGACATCTCAATTGATAATGAATGAATTTCTTTGATGGAGGAATAGTCCCAATTATATCCTCAAAGAACAGCAATTATTTAATTTTGTTATTAATTAAGTCTTCTTTTCTGTTACTTATGAAATATTGAGTAACTTGATGATGTTCTCTTGAACATAAAATGCTTTTCCACAAATATGAGTATAATTAAATAGTTTTCGGAGAGTTGTGTATCACAAGATGAATCTTGTACTGGTTGTTTCTATGAGCAATTAATATTAAATACTTGAAGATTTACTTTTTCTTCAGTATAAAAATTTGAATAAAATTATCAAGATTTTTAGATTTTTTCACTTGGTTGTTTTTATTGTTTTCTCGGGAACTCTTTCTACTGTTGTTCGCCACCGCAACCGTTGTCCATAATATTTTCCGTCAATTGCCATGTACTTCACAGAAACCGGAAACGATCGTTACGTTTTCACTTAACTAACTAAATATTTATTAACATACTTTTGAAGTTCGCTGGCATTCTTTGCCGTGATTTCTTCGTCATCGACAGATTGTTACGTCACATTACCTCATTTCACCCACACATCCACGCCTAAACACCCGCGCCGTTTCGTCTTCCTCATCAATTCCCCGTTTCTAACGGAGCCATTCCATGCAGTCCCGCATTCCGGGCGACTCCTTCAAGGCCCATCAAACTTCGCTCGCGAGATGAGATTCTTCCCCCGTCGCCCCCGCCCCCGCCCGCTGCCGACGAGGTGGCCGGCGTCCGCATGCGCGCGCGTGGCCGCCTGGGGGCGCATGAATCTCAAGACGCGCCGTTAACGCGCCCACAAACACGCGCCGCCTCCGGTCTCTTGATGAGAGAGGGCACGAGGGGTGAGGGGGTGATGGAGGAAGGTAGTGCATTAGGAGCTACGGACGTGAAATTCTTGCTGGGAGGGGGAGGACATCAGAAGGAGTGTGTGGGTGGTGGGGAGAAAGGTACCGAGTGAGGAGGGGCGTTTATTCCGGGAAAGGATTAATTGACGTCTTCCACTAACGTTAATTTACTTCTCTTAAGAAGCAGTCCCTTTAAAAGTTTTTAGCCTGCAGATAATTATATAATTATTTTATTTCATAGAATATAAATTAAATTTTACATCAATGTTTTTCAGTTTGCAAACATGAGGTTTCTGGAGATTTTGCGCCCCCATCTTCAGGTCTATTGAGAAATACAGTTGATCTTAATTAACAAATGTATACTTACCCTAATTTAAATTCTCGATAATTAAAATATTTAAAACAAACTTACTGTTCTTTCATAAACCAAGTTTTTAGGTCCAATAGAAGTTAACTCATTATCTGGTTTGTTGTGACCCACCGGGAAAGCTTATACATTGTTTAAATACCTAAAAGGTTTAATTTCTTTACGAAAGTAAATATTTTACCCATATGAGCGACTGTGGCCTCATCCAGGTAGGTAAAATTCTTGCACACGAAACCCGTCCGCTCATGATTTCTTCACTCTTGTTTCACTTCTTTCTTAAGGCGTCCACAAACACAAGCCCCCTCTGATCTCTGGAAGAGAGGGGGAAGGCGGGGGAGGGGATGATGGAGAGAGGTAATGCATTAGAGGTACGGGCGAATTGTACGTGCGGGGTGGGCGGTGATGGCATGAAAATTAGTTTGTGGATAGAAGAGAAACGTGGGGTAAGAGAAAGGTGACTGAGTAAGGAGAAGTTCTTATTCTAGAAAGAAATTAAATGACGTCATTGATAAACTTAAATATTTTACTCACATGATTTATTTATTTATTGATTAGTGATTCCGTGCGAGTCAACTGATGTTTGTCCTGTATGTGTAGTGCAGGCTTTTATTGCGTGCAATGGCGGGAATCTTCTCTCGCTGTATGGCGAGAATCGGCGCCGACCTAGCGGAGTTTTCCCCAACCAGATATCTCCCACCAGTGGGGCACCGCCCTATGCCGGGACAAGCTCTAAGCTCCCGACCGGTCTCCCGACATGTGTGGTAGTGTAGTGCATGTAAGTGGAAGTGTGTGTAAGTAATGGCTGAGAATAGGGCAAGGAAGAGGAGTTTGCGGTTCGTGGCCCGTTTGTTAGGGTACTGCTCCGGCATTCGCCAGATGTTGATCGGTGAAACCACCGATTAAGCAGCCGGCTGCTGAATTCTCCTCCAGACAGCAGCTAAATGGGACCTAGCTGTGTAGGTAATCCTTCCACCGACTGAACTCGAACCCTAGGGCCTCCGGGTGAGAGGCAGTGCAGTGACATCAGTTGATGCCTTGAGCCTCCTGCGCTTTTTCCTGACTGGGGTTGCAACGGAGAATGTAAAACTGTCGCTAACGCGTCCACAAACACGACCCGACTGTGGTCTCTTGATGATAGAGGCACAGGGGAAGGGGATGAAGAAAAGTGAGGCATTAGGAGCGTGGGCGGCTCTTGCACTGACGGCTTTCAAAAGAGGTGCATGGGAGACAGAAAAAAGTGAGACGTTAGAGGTGACCGAGTAAGGAGACGTTTGTATTCCAAAAAAGGATGAAGGGACGTATTCGGCATTCGTAACAGTGAAATCGCTTCAGTTTTACTCAAGAAACCGTCTGGGGAAACAATCTGGGGTGTAAACTTCCGCGAACGTAATCCGTCGGCTTCTAATTTTCTTCTCTCTACAAGCGCCGTTAACCCTTAGACTCTGTTCCAAGTCTTATTTTCCCCCTGGTACCCCGAGTATTACTCCAAAGCACAAGTAATTTTTAATTTTTTTTATATAAATGAAAATTATAGAATAACAAGAATTAGTTTCAACTAGATCTCAACAATTGAATAAAAAATTAAAAAAATGTGAATAAGGACTTTTTTGATATTATCTCTAAAGAGTAATGCCTTATATTGGTTCAGTGGTCAGACGAAAGAAGCAGTAGTGGGATCAAATGTATCTGCTCCGAAGTGACTGCCTTTCGAGGAAGAGAAAGGAAAGATTCACGAGTGATAAACGAGGAGAAAGTTGAGGACGACGAGGAGGAGGCGGAAGAGAAGATGGACAGAAGATGGCAGGTGGAAGAAGAGAAATAAAGGACGTGGGAAAGAGGGTGAAGGCGTTGTGACGATGTCGGGGATGCTGACGGTGACGACAACGTAGTTAACGATGGCGCCGAAGAATTCGAAGGTGAATAGGAAAACGAATGCAAAGCGGGAGATGCAGAGGATATCATTGGCGACTACCAAGAAGCAAAGTCGGAGGCGGAAACGGCGAGGGCGCAAGAAGGCAGAAACGTAGGCAAACGCGGCGCTGAAGTGGAAACAAAACCGGGCAATGGAGCACGCGCGCGATGTCGGCCGGCAGAACTCATCTCCCGCAGTGTGTTTCCTATATACAATGAAAACAAAAATAAATGAAGAGAGAATGAAAAATTATATATGTAAATTTTTGTTGAAGTTAAGTAATCCAAACTGATACAAAATAACTTATAAATGAGATTTAAGTTTAAATTAAGTTAGTTTTAGGTAATTGTTAAGACAAACTCTCCCTCTAAACTACTTAAACCGGAAGGCAGCAATATACTGGAACCCCAATAGAGCAAATAAATTCCCGCGTCCTCAGGGGTTACAGTGGAGGGGAATACAAAATGGTGGTGGTTTAGTATAACGAACTTTTGCGAGAAGTGTCTTAATATAGATTATTCGTGTGTTCGTAAATAGATCACCCTGCGTGATATGAATCAGTCTGAGCAATTCTGATGAGACCTGCAGAGTATATACGAGTTTCACATTGCTTAAAATAGCTTCAACGTTTCCAACATGGAATTCCGGTAGTCAGTGGTTCAGTAGTTTCACACCACTTCACGATTGTGTTTCCCACCTTCCCACCCACCTTAAACCGCACATAGCTGACACTTATAACCCCAACGCCTTCGAATTCTTCCTCTTTCTTCGCTCGCGGGCTCCACGCTGTTCCCCTCGCCACCCGTCGCCGACTGCCCGCTCCCCTCCCCCGGCCGGCCGCCGGCCGTCCCCCGCCCTTGCCCCTGCCCCTGCCCACGCCGCCCGCCCGCGCAGCGCGCCCATAATAAAGACATAAAGCGGCGATGCGGCGCGGCGCGGAGCGCTCGGAAAAATGACGCGCCCAATAAAAGGGCGAGCTGCGGCGTTGGGCGGGCGGCGAGAGGCGGCGTGGCTTTAAAAGGTCCATAAACGACGTCTCGGGAGGGGCCGCTCTCCGCCCCGCGGCCCCCGCCGCTGCCCGGCGCGCCAAGCGCGCTTCTCTCGCGTCCACCGCCGCCCGCTCCCGCGCTGCCCCATGGCGCGCCCCGGGCTGCCCATACTGTTAAATTCCGGCATCCAAAGAAACTGACATTCAATTTACATCCTCCTCGTGGTTAACGTTCAATTACATTAAAATATATTTAAAATGTTTCAGCTAGTTAAAGCATAGCTCAGAATGTGAAGTAGTTAGATACAACTAGACCTCAATTTAATAGTAAATACTTACTGGAAATTTGTACACATTTTGATACAGCAATGCTCGCAGGGGGTCTACAGGACCCAATATGTCTCAAAATCTTTATTCCTCAAAACTACTTAGAAAATTTTCTCGTTTATAACGCAATAATATAACTAGAGATTCGGTGAGACACTGTTTGTTAGGGATATTGGAAGATTATAAAGGATATTATATAGGATGTTCTTACAGACCCAGCGCGAGATCTGTGGGGTGATCTAAAGGGTTATAAAATAAGTTGTCATCAATTGCGTGGAATATCTTGATCGTGGAAAATAGCCCAAGAATTCACTACAGGAATGTTTACTACAACTTGGAAGAGGAACTGTTCCTTCCGCACCATGAAACAAACATGTTCTCAATATCGTTTCCAACATTGTATATCTAAAGAAATAGCTTTGTAAGTTCACGATTCTTTGTCAAACATCTTCCTTTTCGATTTAAAATACATAAAACTATTGAAACATTTCGTCAAGCTTAAATAATATTTGTAATAAAAAAAAACTACCGTCTTATTTATGCCTGTATGTTTTTGTTACTAAACAAGTAGCGCCTAAGTCTTGCATGTCATATGAACACCGTACAGCTATTAATTAAACCGTTCTCTTTCAAAATGACTTCTTGTGTACCAATCATCCCTTTCATCTATTTCTATCATTTAACTTCAAGTCTTCGGTGATACAGTTTAATATTGTTTAATCTTTCTAAAATGCATTTCTCTCATTGCACTTCCCCTCTAAGTATTTATTAAGGGGAGATCGAAGGCATTCGAAACTTGCCAAAATAACAACTGCAGAAAAAAACCTATGGTTCCGAGAAGGCATTTTGCCCCGCCAGAAGCCTGATTCCAGAGGGAGGACTCGCAATGATGAACCGCAAACCGGAAGCTCCGCGAAGGAAGCTATTACCGTCTCCTGTCATTTAGCCGCTTTTTGTCGCACCGCATTGTGGAGCACGGCTCCATTACAGCGTCCGCCCTCCCACCTCGGCGGCCGACCACCTCCGCTGATGCGTTTCGTTGATAGGGGCGAGATGACTGGCGTCACGCCCGCTTGTAACCTCAAAATGGGTACTAATTGCAAGTTTCGTAATGTGTTCGTTTGAATGAAGTTTCTGTCCTACGTCCTCAAGCCTACGCATGGTCAGTAATTGTCGAAGAAGATGACTTAGTTTTCTTTACAGCTCAATTTGGTTACGTTCATGTTAAAAAAAATAATTAAAGACGTTGTCATTGCCAAATATATGACAACGTCTTTAATTATTTTATGAAAAATGCCAAAGATATCACACCACAACACCTATACGTTCATGTTGTTGTTGTTTTTTTCTGAAAAATTACTTTCTCGTGGTAAGGGTATTACGTACGCTGCTGAACTTTTTAATATGTTTTTTTATCTTCTTTAAGAACTCAGTGAAACTGTGTAAAATAGTACTATAAATCAAAACGATCTCATATATCGTGTGCAATAATTTTTACGAAATTGCTTGAAATGAATTGTATTAGTATTATTAAAGAATTTACTCAACTTATGCTAAACCAGTAACTCTTGATCTTTTAGAAAGGTTTTTACTAAATCTTGCTTTTATATAGCACACGTGTTCTATGAACGTATTTTTGTATGCATCAAATCCGGATGTTTCTGTGGTGGTTTGAAGTATCACTTTACGTAGATTTGTGCATTCTCCTCCGAGCTCAAATATTGATGTGGAGGCTGATGCGTAAACATGTTTACGTTTGAAAAAGTTACCTTGTATGGGTGTTAATTGCATGTTATGAGCCGACTTTGTTAGATTGAAGCTTTTGGCGGTCTGAAGCATACGCATGGTAGATAAATGCCGTAACGTAATTCTTAGTTTTGTCTCAATTTGGTTATGTTACCTTCTTTGGCTGTGGTACTCTGCTAATATATTCATTACTATTACTTTACATTGAAAAAGTTATGTCCAGAAATAACATGTTCTTATATTCATATGTCACCAAAAATTGTGACAAATATTCATTTTCGTCTATGTAGCTTCAGACAACACTAATTATAATAATAGGACTTACTCCTTGGTAGTGGCACAAGTAGCTCAGGATTATTTTTAAAAATTCCTTTTCTGAAGACTGGTTTTTGATAGCACATTCTGCATGTGCGCACTGTATAGAATACATTTGGACATTGATGTCACTGTTTGATGTCTCATTTGATGTTTTTTCTCTCTTTATTCTCTTCTCATATGTCGATGCGTTTCCGGATCTGAAAAACAAATCTGGCAAAAATAATGTCATTATTTTTTACTTTTAAGGGAAAAAGTGAACCATTTGACGGTACAGTCCGCTTGGGCCCAAACATGCTGTGTTTGCAATTTGAAAAGTAGGTAACAAGAAATCACAGCATGAACATGCGAAGTAAACATCGATCTTACGAACTTTACCGATAAAAAATGCAGACACAAATATTCCAGACTGATAACAAATGCAGTCCAAAATTTTTCCCCTCTCGACAAACAGCATCCCATTAGCCTTCGCTCTAACATTAAAGAGGGCGTGGCTGTTTAGGTGACGCTGTGATTCAGGCAGTTTTTCTGTAGAAACCTCGTAGAAAAAACCATGGAGGGAAGGGCTTGTTTCTCACTGCCCTCACTGGAACTGTATTACTCCGGGTGGAAAAATCTAGGACGTGGCTTCTTGGGCAATGGTCAACTGATCCCGCAGGATTTGCACCATAAGCTTGCGCTACAATTTGGCTCAGCTGTCACAGTTAAAGAAGGATAGCGACATTGTCTTGAATAATGGGGGGAAGATGTCTAGCGGCAGCCGATGGTTATGATGGGGGTTCAGACGTCAAACAAAATTTTAGCGTCTGCACAGTAGAAGGTTTTATTCCACACTTCTCACGCAATAATAGCACGTCACACACAGTACAGTTTTTAACTGTCTTTCGACTTTAAATTAAAAAAAAAAAATAAAATACTCAGTCTATCTATTACATTCTTTAAATCACACTGCTACCTTCTTTTTCACGAATGAGTGAAAGTAAAGCGCCCGAAATGTTGCCAACTCTGCTTAGGACGCTGCGTCTTCTGGATTGACTCGACCGCGAAAGAATTCGTCCATTTTAGGCATGTCAAGATTGCCGGCAAGGTAACTAGCTTAGTTGAATTTGCAGAAACACTAAGTCCATGGCGGCTGGCACGAGATTTAAATGTAAGGGTTGTACAAAGCTCTTGAGTAGCAGTACATCATTGGATACGTGGCTCATGATAACGGTTTTTTGGTCAACGTTGATTTGGAGAACGTGACCCTTGACAGTTTTTTGGTGTCGTTGACAGTCATTGCCCCGAGAGTAATACTAACATCATTTGCTGTTCTAAAGCAAGGAACTGATCTATTGAAGTGAAATATATGAGTCAAATTTCAAATTGTCAGTTAAAAAAGTAAAATTAAACATTTTGAAGAAAAAAATGATTTCGTTACCGCCTTTACGTAAGAGTGCAATAATTGTAATAATGTCCTTCGTACAGGTTAGGATGTAAAACGGGGTAAGATTATTGTCTATTAAAAGAGGTGCCCGTCTGTAAGTGAGACTTATTATTGCTTTCATATAATAAATAACATAAATGATTTAATAAAATATAACAAAAAACGAAAACAAGCAAAGAATTCGCCAATCAGCATATTCCTGCCCCCTGGGACAACTGTTCATAAAAGGTAGAATTTAAGAAGATTGTAAATGAAATGAAGAATAACAAGTAGGAAAAATATTTAAACGTCAATCATATGTTGGTTACTTGGGAGAAAACGTCAGGAAAACATATTTTCTTATAAAGCGAGTATTCATCGTGATAGTTCGAGCACACTTCGTGCTTTCATTTCCAAATCAGGCCGCACGTGTAGTCACCTTTCGTGGAGCTTGCCAGCTATGTCGAATTCAGTCGTCTGGAAGAGAATTCTAGTGGCCGGCTGCTCTGATCGGTATTTTTCCGAGGTTTCTTCAATCAACACCAGGTGAATGGCGGATCAGTACCTAATCTAACAAATGGGGCACAGACTTTTTCTTCACCTCCCTTGTTCTAATAAAAGGGCACGCCAAACTCAAGAAAGTTAAAATAACATTGCAAAGAGTAGGGATGTACTTGCCCGATCCTGTATTTTCTCATGGAAAACTTCACTTGACTCTCTCATGAGTGAAACCCTCTTCTAATATTTTTGTGACTTAAGGAAAGCGAAAAGCTAACTGTCAAGGAAGATTGAATAATTACTTTCAGGGCCTGTTTCACCGGTGCCTGATGATTGTCTATCCAGAAGTTATCTGACTGATATGTTGAAAATTTGCATTTTACGAGTGCCTGATAAATCTATCCAGTAGTAACTGGTATCCGGTATAAATGTTGTTTTTGAGGAAGTGAGAATTGTTCGAAGAACATATCCCTATAATACTGAATAAACCTTTATTGAAAATTTGTTTCCAATAACAATTGCGTCGTTTTTATTTTCATTTGATATTACATAAGGTCCATTTTTTGGAATATGAATGGTAAGGGGTGGGCGGGGCAATGGATGCCCCAAACGGGAAAAAAAGTATATTAAAGAAATGTTTCTAATAACTCAAACAATTTTATAATTTTAAGAATATTGTTAATTCAACAGAAATCTAACCTACAAATATTACATGAACTTTATAGAAATTCAAGATATCTAAATGAAATGCACCTACTTTTCATGATAATTCTTAAAGTTTTATTAACATTTGTAATGGCAGCATATTTATGCTATGAATATACAAATTTGTTGTATTCTGCACATGTATCTTTAGTTTTGTTGTCTTTTGCCTCTGCACACACACATGACACCGACACACGAATATGGCAGTTACACTTCTAGTAAGGTGAGGCACACAGCGTGAGATACTCGTGGCAAACGCGTTATGTCCAGGTCAACGTAAAAACAAAACACGAGCCCTCGCCATTCTCAGTACTACCAACGCCGAGAAAAACAAAAATGAAAATTTCGTGAGGCACTGTATTCTTGGAGGGATAACAACTTTCCTACTTAATGGAAAGGATGAGGAAATGAATAAGGAAAGGGTGGGGAATAACATGCGAGAATTCTCATACAGGTACGCTAGTTATGAAATAAATAATTTATCACATTGAAACATTTACAATATTAAAACTATTTTTTAATTCTGTCTCTGTTTCAGGAGCCGCCCTGTACACGAGACACCATGACTCCATTCATTCTAATGCTGTTGCCTACGGAGGTCAGTATGTGACTTTCATGGGTTGTAAGTTTCATAGATTATTTCATAGATTATTTCATAGATTATTTCATAGATTTTACATAGAAACATTAGGTTGTGTCGGTCACGTAGCCCTTGGCAACTGCGTCTGCAGCAATCAATTGAAGTGAAGTGTTTGTCTGCGCCGCCAGAGGTCGGTTTCCGGGACGCCGCACGCCCCTCAGCGCATCGCTCACAAACGAGCCCATCACCACTGACAGGCTCAATGCCACCGTCGCAGATGCTATCACCGTTATTTTATTTACCATCCTCTTTGACTACCAATATCAAAATAAACTCGTAACAAAAATAGAAAACAAATGAAATTGGTAGATTACTTTTGAGATATAATTATGTCCATTTTCTTGGACGTTCTCAATTGACAGTAAATTAACTTAAACGATATCCATAGCTTAAATGCTCCCTAGTAGTTTTTTTATCTTACTGAAATACTCAATAAATGAAGTATAAATAATAAATTTCGTAAATATTGTTTTCTTAAAAATAAAAATATAAAAAATAAAATAAAAGAGTGATTGGAAGTCGTTCGCGAGATAGTGTTTGCCAATCGCAGTTCGCTTTCTCTCTTCCCATTTAGTGACATCTTCATCATTCGAATCTGAAGGAGAAAAGAAAGGTAGAATATTTTGATGTCAACAGTTTTGCGGCGTTGATGCAGAAATTAGATAATCAAATGAATCGAATTCACTAAATGGATTATTACGCTATTAAATGAAATGTCTATAATTGGTATAACACCTGCAGATGATGGGGCAAATAACACATTTCGTTTTCTTGTTATTAGCGTACGTAATTTTAGAGATATTGACGCAACTTTGTTTCTTTTAAATGGAAGTATATATTTTTTCTCCGTCATTCTAAAGTTGAAAATGAAATGCAATGATACAAATATTGTTAATATTCGAGAAGAATGTTTTGCAAAAACAGTGCAATTAGAACTTGGTAAACGCTATGCCGAAGCGCACAAGGACAGCTGACCTTGCGCTCTGCTTACAAATGTGCTTTGCGATCGACGAGAAATCCATAAACTCATGACCTGAAAATAGTGAATTTCTTGCGCATTGCCTTTTTTCCAAACGTTTTGATATAAGCATGTTATTTTAAATATTAGTATTCTCTTTATTTTTCAAATTTCTCATTTTGTTTTGTTGTGTTCATTAAGAATACCTTCGTAAATGTTTTCTTCTGTTTTGAATTATTTCATCTTGCAACTTTGCAACAGATTTATTATAATATTATTTAATAAAAAAGAAATCAATGTATATTTCTTCTCAGTGAACACGTGTTTTATTTTTCATTTTCCCTGAAATACGATAGGCTCTTCAAATTAAAATTTAATAAAGGTATTTAGATACATAACTCCTCTTAAATCAATGTGATTTCAAGTATTTCTCTCCTTCCCTGCGCATGTAGAACTTGTGTAAGTCCAAAACCGAGGTCATGAACATTACCAGCGAGAGCATAGGAAGTCCCGTAAAAGGGAAACTTTCTCGTTTTCCGACAAGGTGCGTCGGCTCAGGTATACAATGTCAGCAAGGTCAGCTGTCCTTGAGCGCTACGGCATGGCGTTTATCAAGTTCTAATTGTACTGTTTTTGCAAAACATACTTTTCTAATATTAACAATATCTATATTAATACATTTCATTTTCATTGTATTTGAGAATGATGGAAAAAAATATATACATCCATTTAAATAAAAAGTTTTGTCAATACTTCTAAAATCACTCACGGCACAAACAAGAAAACAAAATATGATATTTGCCCCATCATCTGCAACAACATGGCGCAAGTAGTATCAAGATACCTCAAAGATTCAAGATTTTGTGGCAAACTTAGGTGGTCCACCTGTATATAGAGAGAGCACGAATGTGTGTGTGTGTGTGTGTGTATGTATGTATGTATGTATGTGTGTGTAGAATAGGGTGGGAGGAGAGAAGGATGACGAAATAAGGATCGCACGCGGTCTGTGGCCCGTTTTCTTAGATTTTTATCCCGCCATGCGCTTGGTGTTAATCGCAGAAAGAAGAAAAGGATGAAATTATTTACCAAATTTTGCTGATTTCGACGAAGCTATTTAGCTAGTGGGAGGAATCTGTATTGGTTGCAAACTCGGAGACTTTTCGGTCTCAGGAGTGGCCACGGATATCGCCCCTGAGACCTCTCAGTCGGTGTACCCAATTTGAGCAGTTTGGTTTAATGACAACTAAGAAAAGATTTTTAATGAAATGTCTTTTTTTCTTTTCACTTTAGAACAATGCCGTTTAGTATAGAATTAATTCATTTTATATCATTATTGTTTTATGTTATGACGAAATGAAATGACCCGTTTTAATAAGTCATTTTTACTACATTTTTCGCGGATTTCATTGATTTTAATATAATTTCAATTACACTTGCTTCAAACGTTTTTTACGAGGTACAACAAATGCTCACCACAGAATTCCTGAGTAGCCTACTCGATTTCTTCGCTCGTGTATTGTAATGTCAGCCGTTGTGAGCACTATGTAATTTAAGGTTTCTGCGACGCCTAACGGCGCCATTGTCAATTCGGCCGATTTCGTGATAAATGAAGGCAGATTTTTTTTTTTTAAGAACAGTCCTAACCCAAAGTTTGCAAAGCTGAGTTCACATGAACAAAAAGAAATAGACTCGAATACATCAGTAACATATCCAACAACTTAAGTTGTTCATCTGAAGTGATTTTGATCAAATTTTTTATGTTATTTTTCTTTGTTTTTAGTGCATTTTATTAATAATTTTGGCAATGTTTGGGGTCATCAAAATCCGCTCCGCAAGGATAACCTTCGCATAAGGTCGTCCGTTACGCCGAAGATTCGCCGTAACAGTTCTAACGTGCCTGGCAGAGCACAAAACGCTTGCCTGCCGATCGCGGCGCGGCAGCCACCCCCGGGGCCGGGCTACGCAAGGGCCGCGTGGCCCCCGACAGAGATGTTACAGCCCGCGACTCTATCCCGGCTCCTCGCGGCGGGGCGGGGGAGGGGAGGGGGCAGCGAGGGGCGGCGGCGCGCGGGGCGGGGCCCCGCGCGCGCGCGCGCGCGCTGGGGAGGAGTGGGGGAGGGGCGCGGGCCCACGCGCGGCAGGCGGCGGCACGCGCAGTGTGGCGGGTAGCGGCAACAGCCACAGCGCCGCGGCCGCCGACCGACCGACGCGACGCGACGCGAGCGAACGAGCCAGCGACGCTGTGAGCGCGCGCCCCGCGCCGAAGGCCACGTGCTGCTGTTGCTCAGCGCGAGCGCCGTCAGCTGCGCCCGGTGCGTGGACGGCAGCCGTGCCGAGTGCGGGAGAGAGAGGTGCCGGTCGGGAAGAGCGTGCGCGAGTGGCAGACTGTGCGTGTGACAGTGCGAGACCCGAGGCGCGAGGACGCGAGGACGACCCTGCCACCGCGTGGAGGACGCCAGGCGGGATTTGTTTTGACGGGTGAGTCATGAGGATGATTGGTTTGGGGCTGCCGGCGGTTCGCTTCTCGACGCAAATGGAGAATCGTTAAATAGGGTTTTTTTCTACGTGTTGGTCAGCGTAATTTCTGTGTCAGTTTCGTTTATTTTGGTGTCGGTTTATTTTAATGTGACCATAAGGTATGTGACAGAATCATTTCTGAGTTCAGTGAGGCAATGTATTAAGAACATCTTATTTTGAATCATGTACTTTCCATATTACACAAATTTCTCAATACATCTCCTACAGAGCTTAAACATTTTCTTCTTTTGGCGGGAAATGAGTTGGGGTAAAACCTACGAAAGGACAAATCTCGACATCTCACTTTTCGTCTGACCCGACGAATATAGACGCATGCTCAATATTAATGAATTTCCTAAATTTTGAAACCGATCTTTGTGTCATGTGGCTTATGAGGAAACATTTGTTCTCATCGGTCAGATAACTATTAGGTATTTTTCTGCGCCACATTTGATTTTAACAGTTATATCGCAGCCGTTTCCATTTTTTTGTGATCATTACATCGACTTTGTTAATCCTTCGTAACAAATGTCACTTCCTATGTTTCTTGATAGTTTTTGAAAGCTTTTCTGTCGCTTTTGAGACATTGGCGTAAGCATCCACTTTTGTAAAGTCTTTGCTCCAATTTATAATTTTCGCGCAAAATTCTAAAATTGTAAATAATTAAAATGGAACATACGCTTTTGTGACATTTAGAAAATTGATAGGTGTAGATAAATGAAAGTTAAACAGTCATCATAATCCCTCACACGCAAGAGACTGTGAATTGTCATTCCTCAGTTATGATTAGAATTGTTTTGTTTGATTACTTTTTATTCTTAGCTATTTGTTTTCCTATCGCGCATTGTGATTATTACTGTGATGGGTCGTTGACCATTGGGGAAGGGGAGTTGGGGAATCCCCCCCCCCTTTCCAGACTGACCGTGATGGTGATGTAATGTTCCGCCAGCTTTTCTTTATTATCCGCTTTTTTTCCATCTAAGATAATTTTCAAGAATCAATGAACTCATTTTCATGATTTTTTAAAATCTCTTTAGGTAATTAAGAACTGAGACATCTGTACTATCCGAAATTGAATGGTTTTTAATCGTTGAAACTTACTAAATGTGATCACGAACAAGAAAGCTTCATAGATTAATTTACTAGCTTTGCATGAAATTAGTCTCGACGTGTCATGAGATTAATTTAATAGTAGACAATTTGACTTGATATTTTAAATCCAAAGGCCCTTTCTAAACAAACTATTTGAAGACAAACAAAGGAATACATACACAAATTTGCGAAGTTAAATGAACGATATTTGATGTGAATGAGTACATATATTTTTAATGTTTGATTATAAGGTAAAGTCGTTGGTAAATCTAACCTGCAGAGAATCAAAACTCAAATCGAATCTCAATTTTATTAAGAATACAATATTGCGGCAATTCTTTATACCTAATCCAACATTTAAAGACAGGCATTACTTAAATGACAATTGACTCTATGGTGAGCTATAAATAGGCGTATCATTTTCTTTACAAAATTAATACCCTTCGCCAATTTGTTTAGTTACTAATTCATTTGAATGTTTAATTTGTAAGTGGAGGGATTAGTACGCAATCAATAACACTCAATATTATAAAAACAGGCCCTATGGAATATAGTAGACTGTAAGGTAATGAAGATATCTTTATCATTTTCTACAACAGATATATTTTCTCTCAAACGCATTATTCCCAAAAGAAAACTCTGGCAAGTCTCTCTCGATCACATCATAATATCATCGACAAAAGCACATATTTGGGAATGATACACACTATCCTCAAATAATAAAATAATCCCCCCTTAAGTTTGTGCAAACAATAGCTATTTGACTGATACAACTATTAAATTAATATTTCGTTCCAAGCCTTCATCAATATCGAAAATGAATTATTCTGTGATTAACATCTCCTGTTTGGGAAAAATTTAATAAATTTATAAAAATAGTTCGTAAAATATTAGGCAAAATGTCGGCGTCAGTCGCGTTGAAATATTGAGCTGCCTTTGAAAACCCTTGCTGGGCTCTTTCATCAGTACTTTAAAACGACCCCAACCATCACACAAATACTTGGCCCTTGAAAAATCATTCATCAGTCAATCCTCAGGAAATAAAATAATCTCGCCTAAATGGTAAACAGTTGTTAGCAGCGTCGGAATGATGAATTACAATAAATATATGAAGATAAGCTTATATGAATACTAAACAAAAGTATGAACTGCTCTTTAAAAACTCTAAGAACACTTACACTATTTCTTAGCTCTAATGATTCTCAATCCATCTGTTATAAAGCGCCTAGTAAAGAATATTCGTTGGTAGCCACAACTCCTTTACTCCACCCTCTTCGAACTCATTCCACTCTGTCAGGCAGAAAATTCTGGGTCGAGGTCTTTGACTGTCTCTTCTTTCAATCCAATCTCCTCCGCGAACTTTTAATATGAGATTTTATGCGTGAAAAATGTGACAAATTTCTGTAAATACTTTCAAAAATAAAATGCAACAATGGGCGTGTTAAATGAGTTTAATATATTTGTGGAGCCTCTCCTGAAGAAAATTCTTACAATAGTGAATTATTCCATTCATTCAGACCAATCTATTTCATCAATCATTTGGCACTGCGTATTTTCATTGCCTGTTCACCTTCCTGAAATTCAATAATCACGCATAAAAATTGTGGGCAGTTGACAAGTACATCGTAATAAATATTAAAAGAAGTAACATGGCATTAGAGCCTAAATTACTATGGAAAATAAATTCTGGTTAGATATTCATTTACCTAAATGCATATTTGCTTAGGAGTCGAAATTACAGAATTTCGAAAAATATTCTCGTGAAATATTTCTGAATAAGCGCCAATTGAATTATTAACGTTTGTTTGTCGTCTCCGTCCTCACCACTACAGACACAAACCGAAAATTCTGATGTGGGTATGCATAGAGTCCTTAATTACATTTTGTCAGTACTGCATACCTACACTACGTAGAACTGCATTTGTTAGAATAAAAAGAAACTACCAATTTTAACAAAAGGTCAAATATTACATAAAAGTGGTGGAGAGAATTGAATCGCTATTGTTCATTTCCCAAACTTCTTCAGATCAACTTCTGATTCCACCTCTTCAATCAATTTTATCAGTCCCTCAAAGACATTCCACTCAGATGCGCGTTTACTTGAGAGCAAAATGTAACAAAGGTTTTGATAGATGTGTCCTATTTGAAGAAAAATGTACCGAATCACTCTCGGAAGAAAATTCAAGTCCGTTTCACTGATTATTTCATTTAATCACAATAATTCTTCAAAAATCAACACTAGTTGGAACCACGCTCATTCTAGTTCTACCATTATTTTTCGTATATGTTCATGTGCCATGCTGCTTTCCCAAAAACTCAACTTTGACATTTCACAAATCCCTTCATTCAACCCCAATCAATGCCAACAATATTTCAAAACCATACTAGTTGAACCACTTCCATTCCATTCTTTCCAGTATTTGAGGCATAGAGTTTCATGTGCCTTTCAGCTCCCCAAAAAATTAGATTTGACATTTCACAAATTCCTTCTTTCAATCCCTATCAATGCCAACAAACCTTCAAAAATCACACTAGTTAGAACCACATTTATTCAAGTCCTATGTGTATGATTGCGACATTAAAATTCATGTGGCTTGTAGCTCTCCAAAATATCAGTTTCCACATTTCACAAATCCCTTCAGTGAATCCCATAAATCGTTCAAAACAACCCTAGTTGAACCACCTTTATACCAACCGTACCAGTATTTGATTGAAATTTGAAGTGCCAGGCATCTCCACCAAATAATCAGCTTCCACATTTCACAGTTCCCTTCATTTAATCGCAATCGATCCCCCAACCACTCGGCGCTGGGCGAGTCGCTCCGTCGCGTGTGCGTGGGAGGCGCGGCGTCCCGCGGTTTTTCTGATTGCGCGCGCGCGGGCCGCCGTTCGCCCATTTGTCGGGGCGAAGCCTTCCATTAGGCGACGGGCGGCGGGCGCGCGATTGCAGGTTGGGTGCGCGGCGCGTGGCGGGCGATGCGATGCGCTGTCAGCGGCGGCGGCGGTGGCGGCTTTCCCGCGCGGCGCCGCCGGGGCCACTCCCGACTCCCGCGGAGCGACGCCGCGACGCCCGGGGCAAGTGCCACCAGTAGGGATGCGACATCGATGCCGATGTTTTCAAAACCTCGATGTTTTTGTAGCAACATCGATGTCCTCAAAACATCGACTTTTTTGTAGAAACATTATCGTGTAATTAAACATCGATGTATTATTAACAGCGATGTTTTATTAACAGCGATGTTTTATTAACGGCGATGTTGTATTAGCTGCGATGTTTTAATACCTGCGATGTTTTATTAGCTGCGATGTTTTATTAGCTGCGATGTTTTATTCGCTGCGATGTTTTATTCGCTGCGATGTTTTATTCGCTGCGATGTTTTTTTAGCTGCGATGTTTTTTAGCTGCGATGTTTTTTTAGCTGCGATGTTTTTTTAGCTGCGATGTTTTATTAGATGCGATGTTTTTTTAGCTGCGATGTTTTTTTAGCTGCGATGTTTTATTAGCTGCGATGTTTTAGTAACAGCGATGTTTTAGTAACAGCGAATGACTATTCGCTAGCTTTCGCCAGTGTTGTTACCTTTTTTAAAATTATTTTGTGCCTGCTAACATCTTTAAACTGCAATTTGAACGTTGACAACATAAAACGTTGATTAGAAAAATAAAATGACAGTCGAATTTCAGGCAGGATATACTTTAAATTAATATTGACGTGTTATGTATCATATTAGAAACAGGACATTTTACTTCGAAGTATTTCATCAAATTTAAAGGACGGATATTTTAAACATCGTTGTTTTTTGTCGATGTTTTCATTGACTTCGAAAACCTTTTCGGTGATGTATAGAAGTGTCGACATATCGATGTTTTGCTAAACTTTGCCATCACTACGCACGTGGCTCTCGCTGTGTCAATGAGAGGCTGTTCGTTTGGAGCTCCAATTTTCAAAAATATTCCAACATTTGTGCAAGCCCCTGTACTAATCGAACTACTCGACAATTACTTCCAAATCTGAGGGGGAAGTGACGTCACGCACTGGTCAGAGCACGGGGCTGCCGCGGTGCTGGATCGGAAATCGTTTGTTTGGAGCTTCGAGTTTTAAAAATCTTGGAACGTTGCCACTACCATTCAAAATACTCCACAATAACTTCGAAACCCTTGATGATTAGCGTACTTCTAAATAATTGACGATTAATACAAAATAGACTGTTCGTTCATCCGAGATTCTCAATTATTCATTGGAGATTCTCAATTATTCATTGGAGATTCTCAACTGTTCATTGGAGATTCTCAGCAGCTCGTTGGTGATTCTGAACTGTACTCTTGGAGGGAAAGGAAACGTTTTTGATTAATCTAATATTAAATGTGGGATTGTGATATCAATTCAAATTTAATGCAGAACGTAGAACTACATCGATGCAGGTTTCATTTACCTAACAAACTACAGGGAATATTAATAGATGTAAAAAAATTGAGTGAGAAAAATGTTGTGTTGTTTAGAAAAGTATCCTCTTGTATTTTCTGTCCAACGTCCTCTGTGAATTTTCTCCTGTATACAAAATAATTTTTCATTAAATTAAATTTTACGTTCATTATTTTATTTGTTGACAATAATGGTAGATATGAGTTGGTATTTTATTATTGCATGATAATGAATTGTGTGAAAATAAATTGCCATATTACAACATGCGCTCATTACCAACGTGAAAGAGTTGTAGATTTTGCAGATTTGCAGATTTTAGACATTAATATGCCTTTTGCTCCCTTTGAAATGGTCAGACATTTATGTGATAGCAGATTAATTTCATGTAATAAGGGGTTCATTAAAACACTTATTCTTCCGGTAATATAGACAACTCCCAAACTGGTGACAATTGGGAAGTCACATGCTATTGTAATGCCAAAATGACATTAAGTGATTTTGTGTTCTCACACACGTATAAATTTCACTGGAAAAAATCGAAGAGTTTTGAGGAGCACAGAGGAGGAATGTCGTAGGTATAGAGAATTAATTTAAATTTCTTGGCTGTTTTGCGCAAAGATAACTCAATTTTGAGATGAAATGTTAATCAGTGACAATCTCAATACATTATAAGGAATTTGATGCTGATTTTGTTGAGAACGATACATAAACGGAACTATTTTTTTCTTTATTCTCTCTTCATTCTGATTGTAATACAGAATGCATCTCTTTTGGTGCCTTTTCTTAAAATATTGTTCAAGTGTGATGTCCAGTAGTGTATGTCAAATTTTCAGGTGCAGAATATGTAGTGTTCGTTTTTTTATACTACTTCAGGACTTCTTTTTAGTTTAGAAATATGTTACTTTTCTAAAAGAGGGTTTTGAAAAATATGAACATCCACGGACGTAATAAAATTACTATCACTCATACAAAAAAGGGAATTTTATAAGACTATGAAATACTCGTACAAAAATGTGCTGGTTGACATGTAAAACAATAGTAACACAAAGGCATAAATTAATGTTTGGAATGCGAAGATGGAATAAGTGCTATGATGAATGTAAAATTTGCTTTAATTAACCCATACATTATTTGGATAAGCGTCGCAGTCGTGTAAATTACATTTATTTGATCCCAATACTAAAATGGTATTAAGGACATGGGATGATGTCTCAAGAATGTGATTCTAATCCTCATAAAGATATAGTTTTCGTACTTTATGAAGATATTTATTTACTTTCTAACAATTGTCGATGCTGACAGCTCATACGATACTGAAAACTAAAATATTGCCAACTATAATTCTAAATATGCTGTCGTACCAAATTGATTTTCATTGTATAATACTTCTGGACTAATTTAAATTTTTCCGCATCTCAAAGATTTAATATTCAGCGAGGCTTCGAATGACTGATTGAATTTCAATTAACCACGTAAAGGATAATTATATTTGAGGACGTAACATTCCGTGCTCGCGTATTTCCGTCGTTTGCGCAGCCGCAGCTCTCAAAATCGGCTTTGACATCACGCGCGCAGAGGACGCACAGAAGCGGGAGCGATGGCGGCGGTGGCGGCTTCGGCGTCGGCGTCGATCGGCCTTTGTTTCTTCGGCGGGCGGCGGCGGCGGCGGCGGCGGCCTCCTACGGCAGCCGCGACCTCGGACGGCCCCGCCCCGCCCCCGCCCCCGCCGCCGTCCCCCCGCCGCCGCCGCCGTCGAGTGTGGCGAGACGCATTCGATTGTCGCCTCGCCCACCGCTTTGCTCCGCCGCCCCCAGCGCGCTCCCTGCGGCCGCCCTTCGGCATCCCAAGGCGCCAGGAGACCTGTTGCGTAGAGAGCGAGCGGCGCCCGTTTGCCAGCTCAGTGATGCACGGATTCAAAGGCTCGTAACCAAGTCCAAGAACTGAACGCTTTGGGGCAATAACAGCATATGCCACGCCTACCAGAGCACGCGTCCCGCTAATTGTAAAGGTTAATATCTCGATTTACAAACTAGAATTCGCCGGTCGGGATGGCCGCTAAGGCAGTAGTACCGTAGCGGTCTCGGCCCGAAGGATCGCGAGTTCGAGTCCCGCCTCGGGCATGGTTGTATTTGTGTTCATTCTTTCACCCCCTATCATCAACATATCGTGTCATCTTGACAGTTACCGTACCGTTGAACGCAATAGAGGTCGCTAATGACGTAGATGTTGATGTGACCTTAAATAAATTAAATAACAAAAAAAGGAGCAAGAATCCACTCCAGACTTCCGAAGGACAAATTTCGCCCACCTTATGCTTATCCCAAAACTCTTACATCCCTACTCTAATTTATATTTAAGTATGTCAAATACTTACTTAAATTACTTAAATATTAGAAGGTATCTACCTCAGCAGCGATCTAATTATTTAATTTAGCTAAGAAGAGAAACAAATTCTGCACTTCTAGGTGTTTGAAGAGTATCTCTGAGGGGGCACCTTCCTTATTTGTGGGACTTTGAACTTAGCATATGTCCTTTGGGCGAAATTCTCTGTAACTGTTCTGTGAAGTGGTTAATCTCGATTTTGTTCGAAGTGTGTGTCATCTTGTTTCAACCCTAAGCCCATAATTTATATAAGACACATATGGGCCCGGTATTAAGATAATCCACACTTTCACCAAAATAGAGATAAATTGCTAGAGGCTTGCTGCGAATGGTTGGGCTTATCTTGTTTTTGTACCCAAACCCATTAATTGGAATTTGTGAGTGTCGGCGGTGTGAACCCACGAAGATTGGTTATTAATGCTTTTATTTTCCACGTCTAAGCGTAATATAGATGAGAACTACTGGAATTAGTCCAAAAATTCCAGTGGATATTTCGATTCAAAAATCCGTTTTGAGGGATGCTGAGATGAAAGATTGGTTTTTACCGTGATGGGTGTGCGCGTCACGTACAACTCGGTAGATCAGTAGCTTTTGAGCTCCTGTTGGTGTATACCTCTGGAATAAGATCTGATAAATTTCGAAGATGGATAAAATTGTTGCAGGTCGGGAGAGGATATTTTCAATTTTGTACCAAAACGCATTGAAACAATTGCCACTTTAGCATGAAGTGTGGAAGCTGAATCAGTTCCCAACCACATGCATCCCTCAAGGACAGAAGATATTAGATATTATATTCTGATATCAGTAAAATTTTAATGAAATAGCACATTTTATTCATCATTTAGTGCCCTTTGTTTCAGTAGTAACACTGATGCTTGTATCCTGATTTACTCTTACAGCTTTCACAAGTTGTCCTGATTTGACGGCGTTCTTTGCATAAAGGTTTCTGACAAGTTCCTGGATTTTCTTTGTTTGTGATTTCTTTCTCGGAGAGATGTCTACTTGCAACCTCTGGACTTTGAACCACATTCATCCGTAATGGATCCCCTCAGATGCATACAATTCTCTATTCACTTGATTTGCGAGAACTTACTTCTGGGAAGGTCTAGTGAAATGATTTGTGACTACTTTCTATATAGTCTTTCTATATGGTCTTCTATATGGTCTTTCTACAGCAGCTATGTACAACTGGATGAAAAGCTCTTTGCAGATTCTTCTTTGGCGATCGATTAATGTTAATAAGATCCCTATGCATATTAACGAAAAACAATAGTAACTGCAGCTATATCGTCGAATTAGACATATATTCTAATAATTTTCTGCGGACAGCTAAGACTTGCAACATTTCATGATTGAAGAAAAGAGTAATTGGTTAGGGATTAATTCTTCTCCTTACCGTTACAGTGGTTACTGTCGATGTACCGTTACAGTGGAGACAAGACATTCAAGCGGGACTATTCCTTTCTCTGCAGGTTGTATTCCTAGACAGGCCCATCCTATCGTGGAGACGTGAATATTGGCTGATGTGTCGTACAGTAAAGAGGAAGGGATGGGCGACGCCAGAAGAGAAGAAGTGGGGAGACCTTGAAGATGCCTAAACGTATTCTCCTTACTATGTATTTTGTCCATTGACTCGACGTCCCATTAAAAAAAAAGATTTCTGACTCTGCTAAGTACGTTCTTTTGTCACGTGCATTGACGAGTGAAGAAATGCGGGGAGTTCTTTTTGAAGCGGATAAATATAAACATTAGGTTGAACGGATGATGAAACCAGGCTACGTGAATGAGCGTTTTGATTCTAATTTCCACGACTGTAATAAAACTAAACCACACAATATAATGAATAATCCTTATCATTTACCCATTATAGGCAATATTCGATATCATTCTGTCACTATTTGTCCCATTTGACATTTCAGGACATACTAGGAGGGGGGACGTTTTGGAAATAATTCTTAATGGAAAAAGGAAAAACAAACAAACAATAAAGCACGATAGACGCAACCTTGCATAGTTGTGATTATGTTCGCGTTGAACAGGTTCGCTCAATTTCTTCCAATTTCACCTCTCTCCATCATTGGCGTTAACACCACATCCATCATAATCATAATCGGTTTATTTGTATCAATTATTTCACGCTTTCTACCCATGAGGAGTAAAGGATCAGTGTATGGCCAATAATTGAAATAAATGCCCGTACACTGATGAATGAATTAATCTCAGGCACACTCGAACGTCTTTGACAACAACGGGATGCACACAGTAGCGAGCAGTGCACCGGTTGTAATACACCCAGTATCAGGCTAAATATGCTTGAAAAGGTTCGTGGAATTATGAAATGTTCCGTAAATAAAAGTTAATAAAGTTAATGAAATCGTTTATAGTTTAAACAAACAATTTGAATATAATTTATAATTATTTCTAATAAATTGTGGGCATTCTAAGGAAGAACAACGGTCGTTTTCAATATTGCACAACACGTATAAATTATTGTTTGTTGAGTTATATATTGGCGAACTAAGGTGTAATATCGGATGATGATCTACTGATAATATTACAGTATATTATAGCGTTGAGATACTGGAAGTTAAGCTTCTTGTATGACTCATTTGTGTGTGGGAGGTAGCATAATTACCTTAATATCTTTTAACGGCTTAACACTATAATGAATGAATAGTTTAAAACTAGATCTACTTTGACCTTATGAATTTCAGTCCTTCAATTTCAAATAAATTTAATGAATGAAATTGACGTGTGCACGTTAGAAAATGTAAATATCAAAACATAAGGGACAGTATTTTTCTCCTAAATGTTGTTGCATTATAGTAGATACCCGGTAATCCGAACTAATTGGGATGTGGTCTGTTCGGATTCGGAAATATTCGGATTATACGAAAACATGTACCATACATATACAACTACATCTATAGGATTACCATAAAATGTATCGTGCGATGTGAGAAAATGGAAACGTAGCGTAGCGTAGCGATCGCATCATTACATCATCACATCATCACATCATCACATTGCATTATCAAGCAGATGCAGTTCCTTACGGCAAAAGAAAATTACCGATTTTGCAAGCTGCTCAAAGTGAAAATTATAACATATATAAACAAGTGATATACACCGTAGTTACCAGTGCAATAAAGATTTCATTTCGACAATGAATGATTCAATAATTAGTTCAATAATTCAATAATTAGTTGTGTTTCAATAATTAGTTGTTCAATTTTACAGCAATTTTAGAATCCTTTCTTTTCACCACAAATAAGCATTTTCTTTATTTTGTTTATTGTTCCTCCATCCCAAATTTTGTTCGGCTTATCCGAAATTTCGGATTTGCGGGGTTCCGATTAGCGAGGTTATACTGTACACCGAAACTTTTTAGGAAGATTGTTATGAGTTGACATTTCCTACCGGTAAATTTTTCAGGTGTGCGTGGGCTTAATTACGGGACGACTATATTTGTACACAAGCACTAGAAAAGCGGTTGTCGCGGCGGAGCTCTCGCTACACGTTTTATTTTGTGACGCCCAGCCACTGAGCAGAGTCCCATTCTAGGCGAAGCCGGGTGCATGTGTGGCGTGGCGTGGCGAGGCGTGGTGGGCCGGGCCATCTGTCGCGTGGTGGCTGCCGCGCCTTCGTCTGTCGCCTGCGTGCTCGCGCGCGGCCTTGTCCCGCCAATCCACGACACGGCGCACGCCTCGTGCTACGGCTCCGTTTTTGCCCCGCTTCCGCCCCCCGCCCCCGCTCACCCTTGCGCCCTACCTCCCGCTCCCCGCACCTCTCGCCCCCCTCGCTCCTCCGCTCGCTCCTCGCATCGCTTCCCCGCCCAATCCCCCCTCCCTCTCCTCGCCTCCACCCTCCATCCTCCACCCCCGCCTCCACCCCCCGCCTCCATCCCGCCTCCGCCCCCGCTCCATTCGCCTCCACCCCGCCTCCAACTCGACTCCACTTCACCTCCCTCCACCCACCCCCGTCCCACCCCCGCCTCCACCCCGCCTCCACCCACGCCTCACCTCACGCCTCCCCACGCCTCCACCCACGCCTCCACCACGCCTCCACCCACGCCTCCACCCACGCCTCCACTCCACCGCCTCCACCCACGCCTCCACCCACGCTCCACCCCCACCATCTCCCACCCCCGCCTCCACCCCCCGCCTCCATCCACGCCTTCCACCACGCCTTCCATCCACGCCTCCACCCCGCCTTCCACCTCACGCCATCCACCTCCACGCCTCCACCTAGCCCTCCACCCACGCCTCCACCCCACGCCCTCCACCCCACCCCCACCACGCCTCCACCCACGCCTCCACCCATCGCCTCACCACCTCCCACCCACGCCTCCACCCACGCCTCCACCCACGCCTCCACCCACGCCTCCACCCACGCCTCCACCCACGCATCCACCCACGCCTCCACCCACGCCATGCCTCCGCCTCCACCCACGCATCCACCTCCGCCTCCACCCACGCCCAGCCTGCGCCCATTCCCCCACCCATTCCCTCGCCCATTCCCCGCTCTACACGTCTCAGCTACTAGAGCTAGGACTACCGTTTGGATTTGATATAAGGGCGGTTTCCTTTTATTTATTTTTACTGAAGTTAAATATTAAATGTAGATACAAGTTATTTAAACTTAACATTTTTATAGATTCATAGTTGATAAAACTAAACTTAAGTAATTTTCGTTACTTGCAATACTTGGAATAAGTAAAAAGAATATTTACTTACATACGAGCAATGGCGGCTCGATCCAAGCGCGAATTCTGAAGCGATAAAAATTTGGAGCCCTGAAACCAGAAATAGAAATGAAAGTTGGGTGAAAACTCTCAAAAACTTATTAGTAATTTTAAAGAAACATTCCGTAACACATTAATGAAATTTCTCGAATCATTTTGAATTAAACGCCAAATTTGAAAATGCTTTGAGCTACAGACGCGAATTTCATTCTTGTATTCAAAATTAATTCAATATTAACGATTGTTAGAGTTATGCCGCGATAAATTTGTTTCCTGAGGCGTTTCACCTCAATTGGATCCTTGACTTGGCATGCACATGCCTTACTGCCAGTTTATTTTTAACCACGGGGAATGCGCCTGGCTCGAAATGGGGGAGAAAGAGTGGCATGGGTAAGGAAGTTTCATGCGCAGTCTTTGAGCCGTTTTGAACGTATTGCTTAGCGATTCGCTGGGAATCGATCATAGGAAATCTCGGAAACGACCAATCGCAGCTGCTGGCCTCTAGGATTCTCACAGCAGAGCCGTCCGGCATCTGATCCACATACTGAACTACTGTCGAAAATACATCAAAGTCGAGTATCGAACATACGTAGGAAGTTGCGGTGCACAAAAACCACTTTCTAGAATTGCGATTACTTTCTTAACCCTTCAAACACTATCAACGGGATAAAGCAGTCACATACACCTTTTCCCTAGTCCTGTGGAAAATGAAGAAACGAAAAAGTGTCCGGCGACTGTCTCATTAAAATAAAAATTAACTGATAACTTCAACTTTGCAACAGATAGATTGCTGTCAAAATTAAGTCATTAATATTTCCACTACTGTTGAAGGTAATAAATGCCATTGGAACATTATGTCCCACTTAAAAATACCATTGAGGGATTGTCTCCTCAAACGTACCACGGGGACATTATGTTCCACCCAAAAATGTTATGGGGATATTACTTCCGAACGATTAGATCCGACAATACCATTTCGAATATACCATTGAAACATACGAACCACTATTCCCTAATACACCAATAGTTTAGGTGAGGTTGTAGTAAATTCTTTAACAGAAGTGTATTAAAACTGACTTCAATTTCGGGCCCGGAAAAAATTGGTTTCCGAAAAATTGAATGTACTGTCGTAAAATTAAGTGGAATGAACAAATGTGGTTCGTGAATCGATGTGCATCCATTACTCGGTTGTGTGCAGCTGGTGCTCGGCGGGTGCGGGTGGGGCACGGCCTGGCACGCTCGTCGCCCCAGGAATGTTCACGCACGCTCCTCACATGCGCTCGCCTTGCTGGCGCTTCCGGTCGCACAGAGCGTTTCTTCTGTACGATGGGGCGAGCGATTTTCCTTCCAGCGATGCGTCGGCCTTTTTTTTTTTGCGTTAGCAAGTACCTCCCTACAGTGACCAATGACATAGTACTACACATAGCATGAAGTACGTCCTCGAGTTATGCATTTCAAACCCATAAAAAGTACCGTAAATCCTGTTTCTGCTACAAATGTTGGTCTTGAAACTCTTTTCAAGCGCTCTTAAAAGTAATTGCTTAATTACTGCCGTACGCCAAATTAAAAATGAAAAGATGCTAATATTTTCAAGCAGAAATAGAAGAAACTACAAACACGCTAGATGTTTGCTATTTTCAGGAACAAATAAATGCATGAACTTCACGTATGAACTGTCCTAAGATATCCTATTAACGGAATAAAATAACAGTAACAACAGAAGTAGCATTATTTTTATTAAACACCTTTCTAGTTCCTTACAAATTTACACGTTCTGGTGAAATTGAATTTAAAGGCAACTAAGCAGCTTTACATTAAGAGTATAATTAATACCCCAATTATTACCACATTAATTAATTTCGTAATTATATGGCAGAGTATTTGGCAGTAAGGATTGAGCTGGTGACTATACATAGCTTTGAAGATGAAAAATGCTAATCATTAAGAAATTACATGTTCGGAACTTCCCCATCGCTTGATGTGTATACGCCAATACTATTTTTATAATTATTCATGTCACATTTCGCATGAAAATATTGAGGGAAATTAGTTCATGAGTTGAAATTCTCAGTGACATTCATTTGGCTGATAGAAATAGTGGAGGCCATTCATGTTCTCATTTATATTTTTATAATATTATAAGTTAGTTTTATAGACGCTTACCTGAAAACAATGTTATTTTCGAAAAACCTCTCTCTTTCATTTCATGAGAACGCACCTCATACAAATTGAAAGATTCAACCTCTACACTTTTGTTGTGTCATGTTCATTCTAAATTTTGTTGTTGAGTTCGTATAATTATTTTTAAGGTTGTGTCTCCATAACTCTGAAGATGAGGAACTTTATTTCTGAAAGATTAGCAAAATTGTATAGAATTCATTGAGCAATCTCGCGATATTTTTTTATCAATGCATGACTTATTCATTACAAGTTTTACATTTAATTTTGCTGGAAATAGTTTCGTCGGAAACACTGCTCTAAATCTGTTAACCATTATATGAAATTCGTTATTTTTGTTTCATATTTATTCTTCATTCCTATTCGTATTCAACATACATGTGTTTCTTGTTACAATTGTTTCCACTTTTGGGAGCCGCCAACGTTCATGAAGTGACCACAGCCGCGATGTCACCTCAACGCTTCCCCTCTCAGGGTTAATATAAAATAAATATTTAAGAAAATAATTAAAAGCACCTTCCTTCACAAGAAATGACTAAATATTTGAACGAAAGACATGAACTTAATCTTCTGCCTTTAAATAGTAGGAAATAGTATAGTGTTTCTAATATTGTTCATTATAGAAATTATATATATATATATATATATATATATATATATATATATATATATAATTGTTGTTTTGTGTTGTATATTTTGTATAGCAGTGTTGTTTTGTTGTGTATATTTTTTCATGAAGCTATTTCTCTCGTATTGAGGCCATCTTAATGCTCCAAAAATAACAAAGTATCTAAATTACAATTTAAGTTTTGCATAATACACAAATTGTTTCATATCCTTAAGTTTATTTTCAACTCGGTAAAACAATTATTTTCCACGAATGAAATCACGACATTCGATGAATATCTTAAATCCTTCATACTTATTTACTTTCTCTGCATCTATTTATTTATTGTATACATTTTCGTGCCTTGTTTTCTATTCATAACTGTTGCATAGTTTTAAGATCATTATGAAAATGAAACTTAAATACGTTTAAATGTTATTTTTAAGTTCAACTCTTATTCTTGCTTCAAGTTATTGTAATTGTACATACCCTTGAGAGACACATTTTTGGTCGAACAAGAAATAATAAACTTCTTATGTTACGACTGTCTTATTATTAAAAAATAAGGATGTAAATATACTCCTAGATATATTTACAGTCAAATTGTTGTTGGTAAGAAATTGGTAAAATCACATAAAATATTTTCTTTATTATCACTAAAGAAAATATTCTATGTGATTTTCCCAACTTCTTATTCACAATAATTTGACACACACATATACATACATGTTTGTTTATATATATATATATATATATATATATATATATACACATATATATGTATATATATACATATATACAGAACCATATTACCAAAATTATAAGAAATAGTATTTTTTTAAAAATGTCGAGATCGTTTTACTTCGAGACCTGTAAGTATGCTATATATATATATATATGTATATATATATATATATATGTATATATATATATGTGTGTATATGTATATATGTGTGTATATATATATACACATACATACATACATATACATGCACAATTATAAGAAATAATATTTTTAAAAAAAGGTTTCGCCCGTTTCACGTTTGGGAGTCACCGAGGTTTTCTTCACGCAACCACCGCCGGCCGCCTCACCGCTCCCTCGCCCGGCACAGCCCTATTAGGCATATCTCGCGCTCCGGGGCGAGCGGCGAGCGCGGGCCGCGCCCCGCTGAGCGTCTTTGTGCCCCGCGGCCCCGCTATCCCGCTGCGCCACTTGGAGGAGGGCGAAATGCGCACTTTGCTGCCGACCCGCCCCGCCCTGCCCTTTCCCAGGAAACGAGGAACCCCAGGCGCCCTTCGGAATGCTGCGAAAGTCTTCGGTTACGAGGTGCCTGACACGGCTTGATGGAGAGGGACGAGTAAGGGAGGGAGACGTGGGGATGGAACACCAGGCTTCATGAGAGGCAATGGGGTCAGCTGAAAGATTTTTGGTAAAACAGTCGGTGAGCTGATTGGTTCTTCAGAATTCTAGGCTTAACCTTAGAGGATAGCTTGGGGATGCAGGGTCTCGATGCTGAGCACTTCGCAGCCGACCCCCAGGTCTGCCGTATCCTTCCCTGCCCTTTCCCAGAAAACAGAGTGGCCCTTTGGAATGCTGCAAAAGTCTTCGGTTACGAGGTCATTGAAACGATGCCTCGTCAGATTTGGTGAGGATGATGGGGAGAGCAGTGAGAAAGAGGTACTGGAGGCATCGTAAAATCAGTGATGTCAGATGAAGGACTCTGTTAAATAAACGGCGCTGGTTGATGCACCACATTTCTAGAATTTAAGATACGGAAAAGATGGATTGCACCAGTTGGAAAGTGGGGGGAAGATGTGCCGGCCTCTTTGTCGTCGGCCCTGCGTCCTTCCGAGAAAACGAAGTAACCAAGGCCCCCTGTAGAACACCGCAAATTTCTTTGGTTACAAGAATCGGATCAAATTAGTTCTCCGCGATCTGCAAGTTGGAGTGCTACAAACATTGCTGTTAATCTATATCCTTGGCGAGAAAACGAAGAAAGAATGTATTCCTTTCGAATGCTGCGGAAGCCCGGTTGCGATACTTTGGAATGGACATTCCGAATTGTTAACTGTGAGCGGGGACAAGGAGAAGAGAAGGGAGTGCAGGAAACTAGATTTCAGGGAAAACAGTGAGTAGGTCCGGTAAAAGAAATACGGAAATCTACGGCTTGCTGATTCAAGAGCAAGAACGAGTAATTTAAAATTGAGAATCTTGGAATTAACATACCTTTGTTCAGGAATCGAAATTCAAAATCCAGTAACTGAACTTCTAAAATAGATTACCGTATGTTTTGATTGGAACATTGTAATAAAAAAAACTTTGGAGAAGATATTCTACTTAGCTGCAATCAGGAACATTACTTTTTTTTCCCGACTTTCATACTCTTTGAAACTTTACAGAAAACAGACTATATCGTCACTTCATTTGAGTGATAAGTTTTAGAATATAAATATTGAGTAATTGTAGGAGACTTGAATAATTATATGTATATTTTTTTCTAGGAAGTATTTGCAAGAGATTTTAGGGTCAAGAAGAATATGAGTATTTTAAAGATTTGAAAATAAACCATCGGTTATTCTGAAATCGTAAACTTGATAATTAAAAACGAGACTTAAAACACATATTCATGCGATGAGCGGAAGATTTACACGTGAAAGATAAACAGCGTACATTAAAGAATTTAAAAAAAACATTACAAAACAAAGATACTGTAACACATGATCACCAACGTACTGTATACGGGCTATATAACTGTACGAATCTCAATATTGCTTTTACAATATTTCTTCGGGTGTACACTTTATTGGAAGAAGAACAATTAAGAACATATTTCCTATTGTTTCAAAATAGGATGACAAAGACAAATATAGTGATGATGTTTCCATTATATTTCTTTATTCTAATTCTGTAATGAAACCGAGAGAATTATCTAGACTTTTCTAAGAAATAGTGTAATGTTAGTTTTCTTAACTGACGTTTAAAAATTTTACGAGTCGTAATGATTTGCAGCAGATTAATTGGTCTTTTAAAAAAAATATACAAAACCAAGAAAAAGTAAAGATTTGCTCGTCATTAACTTAATATTCGGTTATTTTCTTTGCATATTAAAGTTTACAGCAAAGAAGCTGATTCTGCTCAACGATGTGGTACAGACGCCAAAACTCGTTGATTTGCTGTCAGATCTTCTAAGAAACCAAGGCGTGGTTGTTTCTCATAAAACCTGTCACTCATAAATCAAATGCGAACGTTCTTTTCAGAAAATGATGTTTTTGTGAAGAATTGAGTTATTAGTCGAGAGCAACAGCTAGTTAAGAGAATCCAGAAGCATGAAGCGGAAGGCGACGTGTGGGAATATCCGGATGTCTACATATGAATAACACACTTGTTTTCGAGTTGGTGCTCTGCATTTCTATGAGACAGATTTATTTATACGTTTGTAAATATGTAGACAATTATGTTTGTTACACAAGTACAATATTTTTACAATTATCTGGATGATGGAAATGACTCAGTTTCCAGCCATTTGCGTTGCTACGCGGTACACAATAAAGAAAGAGTAGGCCGGTCTCGATTCGTTTAGACAACGCGATGAAAGGTAAAACACATTAGCACAAAAAGCAATTTTGTGTGAAATAGTAGCTGAAAATTCAAAATATTAACGAGGACTCTTTGTCATTTTCGAATACCAAAAAGTTTGCGAAAGTACGGCTCATAACATATTTCGTTTATATACCAAATATAAAAACAAATTGTGTCGGATCTATTTTGCGTATCATTAGTAGTCGTTTAACAGAGGGATCGTTTTATCGAAGCTGTCTTTAAAGTTAACGTCACTTCAGAGAATTGTAAAAATGTCATAAGGATCAGGAGTTCCACAAGGTTCATAAATTTATCGCGAAATGCCACTTACGTATTTGATATTTCGCGCCACTCCCCTCGCCACGCCACGGGAGCCCTGGCTGTGAAAGGCCTCTCAGCTCAACAGGTGCCTCAAGCGTCCACAATTTGCCACAAGAAGTCATACCTATATTACCAATTTCCAATGCGCGCAGATATATGAAAAGAAAAAAAACTAGGCAGCCTTCGCCCATGTTAAAGGTGTCTATGTCGTTAGATATCCTGGAACTCGGAGAAAATACAGACAGAAAAACAGTTTCGATTCGGACTAAATAATTTAAAAAAATAAGTGTTATTCCGCGTATATTCACACTGCTCCTACAGACTCAAGCCTCTTACTCAATGCGTCATGGCGTATGACACAGCCGATCGAAAGCAATAAAGAGGTCGTCCGGCATTTTGCTAGTCACGTGATGCGTTATGGAACGATTATTTTTGATATATTTATATGTAAAGAACTGTTGTTCTAAGAAAAAGTTATTTCAGAATTCGTGAATATTATTTTTGTTAAAATATTTAATTTATTACAGTGTTATACGAAAGTATTTTTTTCTCTTGAACAGTGTGCATGTACCTTTTAGAAAACCATTTTGTAAGGTTTTGTTCAGCAGCATTTTTGTTGCTGCAGGCCACTAGTAGTACCTACATTGTATATATAATGTCCAAAGAACTGCCAAATGTTTATTGCAATGAACGAACATAGAAACATTAAACAAAAAAATATTGTTCAAGCCAAGACTTTTGCAAGAAAATCGATGGACTTAAAAATGTTCAGACATATGGTTCATTACACTACATTTGGAATCAAAATAACATGCCACAACCTTTCGCCATACCTGGGGGAAAACAGCTGTCGAATTAATAGAGCTCTGAGATCGGCGGGCGGCACTGGCGGCAGAAGGGCATCATTCCTTTATTATTTATGTAAAGTCCGAGGGGTAGTAAATGTTTATTGCACTCAATAAACAAGGTGAAATCAACCAAAAAGTTGTTAAAATGAAACTAAACTTACAGTGAAATCGAATGACTTCCTCACGCCACATAAATATCAGGTACCATTACTTATCTGAATTTTGCGCCCCCTAACGCCGCGGTAGCGTTGGCTCTCGTGATAGTGTTCTCGCACTCTGAACACTCAGTCCGTCAAGCGGAACTGGCGATAGTAGGCGAAAGTAAATTATTGCAATTACTAATCGTAGTAGAATAGAATTACAATGTTATTGAAGTAAAACTGAAAATGTACATGATAATATAGTTACACAAGATAAAGAGACACTTCACGTAACTTTGCACTTCCACATCGGAGTTTTGGTGATTATCCTTCATACTACGCCTGCCCCAGTTGTCAAATGAGCCTCCACTTGGAGCACCCAGCTCGCCATTAGGCAATGGCGGCGGTAGCGGCAGATGTCAGAAGAGGCTTTTATTTTTTATGGAACGAGAACTGCAGTTAACTGTTAATTACCATTATAAGCATTATAAATTCTTATTAAAATACTGTTGAAATTAAACATCACTGCGAACGCACTAAATTGTAACACGTTTCAAGAAAGTCTCTGAAATTTCACTGATTCACAAATGTAACACTTTAGGCTCCGTTTGCATATCGAAATTTCGAGCCAACTCCAGAAAATGCGACGATTGCTCAGTGTCAAATTAGATTGCCCTGCCAGATACTCGGCAGTGATGTCGGCGGCAGCAGAAGGTGACATCTGAAGGTCTCGGTACATGTTTATTTTATGTAGATAGTGTTAAAGGAGCAATTATGAGATGTTACACTTAATATACATTTTAATATTAATAAAAACTACCTTTGAAATAAAAGAAAATTTGAGTCAATGCAGTGATTACCAGCAATTACTTTACAACGTAACCGCTGGACTTCTGCATGGTGCGGAAATGTTGTACATTAGACTGTACTCTCGTATCGGAACTCCGCGCCCCGCCGTCTCCGCATCAAATCAGATTCCCCTCAGATTGGCAGTGGCGTCGGCGGCAGAGGAAGGTGACATTCTGAGGGACATTTTTCATTTATGAAATACTTTTTTCCTTTATGAAATTAGCGTTAGAAGGACTGTCAATAGTTAATTAATATTAATAAACAATTTAATATCAATAAAAAAACCATTGAAAGAAAAATAAATACGAGTGAATGCAATGAATACGAGCGATTACTTTGCAACGAAACTTCCGGAGTTCCGCATGGTCCAGAAATGTAGCACATTAGACCGCACTCTCGTATCGAAGGTCTTCGCCCCGCCCTCTCAGCATACCGCGGTATCTCTCGCTATCAGATCGCACAGCCAGATACTCGACAGTGGCGTCGGCGGCAGGGGAAGGTGACATTGTGAGGGACATAGTACTTTTTTCTTAATGAAGTTAGTGTTAGAGGAACTGTTAATTGTTAATTATAATTAATACACAATTTAATATCTATAAAAATACCCTTGAAAGAAAAGTAAATATTAATGAATGCAATGGATACGAGCGATTACTTTGCAACGAAACTTCCGGAGTTCCGCATGGTCCAGAAATGTAGCACATTGGACCGCACTCTCGTATCGAAGGTCTTCGCACCGCCCTCTCAGCATGCCGCGGTAGCACTCGCTGTCAAATTAGTCCCCACTTAGAGCGCGCGGCCCGGCGGGCGGGCGGGCGGCGGAGGGTGACAGTCCGAGTGACAGGCGTCGGCGGCCGGCGAGCGGCGCGACGGCGACGGCGACGTCGGCGTCGGCGTCGCGACGGAGCGCCCGGCGGCTGCTAATGCGGCGCACGCACGCATGCATGCACACACTCACTCTCACACACACACGCGCCCCGCGCGCGCGCGCGCACCGAACACCTCTGCGCGCCGCGCCAGCGATGCGCGTGCGCGATTGCGGCAATGCACGCGCACGCACGCACGCGTGATTGCGCCGCGCTCGCACCTTGCATCTCTGTGCAGAGGCGTCGCGTCGCGTCGGTGGAGGACAATGTACTGAAAAGGAAATGTTGCGACCAAAAAAAAAAAAAAAAAAAAAAGCAACTGGAAGAAATAAAGGACGTTTTAAGACTGCCGCTAGTAAAAGCGGTTCTTTCAAGGCATGCTTTGCGTGCTAAAATGTTCAATTTTCGGCACTACTGCTGAAAGTGTGACGATATTCGAGTGTTCAGATAAATCTCTGAATTCAACGAAAAAAAGAAAGACTATCGTGTTACCCAATCAACTACTGCTGACCTTTACGTACCATTAAGTGATTTGTGTTTTTGGATTCTCATAAAAGAGAAGTCAGTAAGGCTGTCTAAAATAAAGTTAATATGAAATAGTAAAAATTCTAGTAAAAGTTGTTTTATTTTTTTTTTTATTTTCCTCGTGGGATTGCGCCACTCTGCCTGTTGGACTCGTGTCCAAATATTTCTTTCTCGCAAAATAAAAGTAAATTCTATCACTAATATAAATAACTTTTTCAAACGCGCGAATGCAAAACTGGCGGCAGCGGGGAGCAGGTGATGTATTCTCGAAAACGTGAACTTGAAAACGTCTATTTGAAATATGTAATGAATACTTCATGTGCATCTACACCACTTCTTTTTAATGGTATTGCGCTGGAAGAAAATTGACTGCATTTAACGGCACATTCTCATGTAAAAATTTCTTGTTTCTACAAGTTTCATAGTTCACTTGGAGGGAGAGTGAAGTTCCTCCTCCCATTCCGTGATCTATATCTACTAATAAATGATATCATACGAGCGGAGTGTGTAAGTGATGAGACTCGTTCAAAGCGATGGACTCATTTAGTTTTTCAGTTTGTGAGCTTATTTGAAATTAGCTGCTAGAGAATGACTCTGGTTACCTTTAAATATAATAAAAGATTATGATCAACGTTTGTGATTGTGGTTAAAATCGCAAAATACTTGTAATCAATTGTTTTTTTCTCAAAACTTTATTAGAAATAGGTAAATACGAAAAAGTATGTAATTTTCTATGCCAAGATGTTGCTACAGAGAGATAAAATGCCACGAACTAACTCGTATCTTCGACTGCACTTCTTTTGGATTTTTGCTCTGGCAAAGAAACAGAATTTCAGGAAAATATTGGAAGAATAGATTCAATCGTGATGAATTTTTCATCAATAGTTCTCATTTGGCAAATATTAAATTCCTGATACTCATTAAATCCATTAATGTACGTATATATGATGCTTAGCATCTATTTGGATACTTTCCTATTAAGAATAATTTGTATTATTATTAAAGTTATTTGAAGTTTGGATATCGTATTGAATTTCACGTTTGTTGACACAACTCAATTTTAGTTTATTATTAAGTAAATTATTCCAGTATACTACTAAAAATGGAAATGAAGTGGAAGACTATTTTGTCCCCGTAAATTCCCTTCGGGACCACTGTTACGCGGTGTGAATGGCCACGAGGGCGTGCTGCAGAGGCAGATGACAATGACAAGTGAAGTCGTTAAGCTTCCGGCGGAGGTCGGGATGTGTTGGAGACAGGTTTCGATTGTCCGAGAGATCAATCTTCTTGAATTGAATTGAAAAATATTTTTATCTGATATTGAAATCTCTTCAGCCGATTTGTCTACATTCAATTTTAACGTAACGATTTCAATTAAACATTCAATCAAAGTTTTAGAATGAAGCTTTTATAATACTACGAAATCAGAGTGGGTTCAAAGTACCGAAAAAAGTACTCACATACAAAATAAAAGTCACTAATGAAAAGTATGCGACAAATGTATAATTCTAATCACAGAAACACGATTATTAGGCCTATAGTGAATATTATAAATACTATTTCTGACCTAAATATTATTTTTTTAATATGAAAATGAAAGTTTTGATAATTATCGGGTTTCGAAAGAAAATAGTTTTAATTGAAGTATATATTGTAAAAAGATTGAAATGTTATTTTGTTTAAGGTGGGGAGGTTAATAGGATATGATCATATTGTGTGTTACTCGGGTTTTTAATGAATTAATTGCTCATCGCTTATGTTTAACGTTTTCTGCAACTTTGTAATAAAATTGTAACTTTGCTTAACGTGAGTCTCTTCATGGAAGTGACTTGAAAGAACCGACTCTTCTCATTGATCTGACAACTTCATGTCTTATGTACTATATGATTATTATTATATGATTAGTATATACGCGTAACGCTAACGGTAATGTATTTGGGCAAAGTGCACCCAGTTTCTTATAGAAAGTTCCGTTTTCAGGACAGGAGAAACGTTTCCCGTATAGATCAAATACGAGTACGTGTGTGGTTGCCGTTTGTTTGGTTCCACCCATGTCAGGATATATGGTGTGTATGTGTGTGTGTGTGTGTGTGTGTGTGTGTGTGTGTGTGAATATGTGATATGTTCAAGTCATTGCACACGTAGTCAGTCAGGAATATCCTGTAAGTGAGATTACGCCTTGCTTACATCTCAGGTATTCCATAGACGTGCGGAGTTAGTCGGCTACTCTCTTGTTAGGTGTACTTCCGAAAGTGCTTGTAGACGACGAAGAAAATGCAGACTCTAGCAGTACCGTCATAGACGCGATCGTCTATTAGACTGGGCGTTGTAATGCCCGCATCTACATGCGTCGACACATCGAGGTACATGATCTTCAGGAGTATTTTGTATGTAAATGAATATAGCCCTGTTGTGGGAAGAACTTCATTTCGACCAGGTGGTTTCGAGACTACTAATGTGTAGCCATTTTTACTATCTTCCTAACGATTTCCTTAATGTACCTGATCGGTGAATCGTGTTGCTTTGACAATTTTTCCTATCAAACCGGCGTAGCTTTGCATGCATTGGGAGGTTGTAGGTACTACTACACGTTTTCACGCGTGCTGTTTTGCTCGCGCCTTTGCATTTCCGGTGGAAAACAATAGTGGTGGAGGGCGCGTCTTCGTAGGAATAGGTTTCCGGTAGTGCTGTACTTCTCCCCGAACAAAACTCCGACTGTGAATGCAAGGCCCTTATTGCAATGAGGATCGTGTGCAGAATAGAGGGCGATGAAACTTACTTAAAGGTATCTACTATCAGGGGCGTCGGAGGAAACTGTTGCACTTCTTTATTTAGTTGTCACTGTGCCCGTTGAACTTGAAGCTAGCCGTTACGTGTGCTAGTTACAGTTTTTGACAATCAATAAACCAATGAAATATAAACTTTATTATGGGAGGGAATAGCATTGTTTGCCTTAAAAAAATAACTAAAATAAATACGTTGTATTTCTTAACTCTGTAGTTTTTTATGAGTGATTTAATTAGGTTGTTATAAATTATAAATAATTACCTACAGATAAGATGAGTAAATAAAAGAATATACACTATATCAGTTCCTGAAGTATATCGTTTACAAAAAACAGAGACGGAAACACTGCAAAAAGGTAGAAGAAAGTTAGAAGAAATCGCCCAAGAATTCCCACAATAGGTACCATGTCTCTATTTTGAGTCACAAACAGCACAAATTCGAAAGAACTTACGAAGATGATGTACAATGAAAAATTTGTGTTATTACTAACTTCCAACTTACAACAATGTAAAGTTTTAACCAGCTCTTGAGACTCAATAACAAGAACTACACTTCACGAGAGAGAATTAGGAAAAGAAAAAAAAAAAGAAAAATTGGTCAGGGAAAGTTATCAACTGTCTCCGATTGCGAAACTTCCGTCAACTCACTGGAACGTCCACATATTCGTGTTCCAGCTCCAGTCAGAATTTTCCCCAGCGCCCAGAAAGAAATCGTTGTTTGCAAAAACCCCCGCTGCCCACGTCGAAGCGCGACTGCCGTTAAAATATTTATAGAAGGCATTTGAAGTCGTTCCGTAAATATGAAGTCATAAAAGCCGTGTATGAAGACATCGCCGCGGACGCGGGCACTTTAATCCCGCCCTATTACGCGCCGCGATTACAGCCGCATGTTCCGCATAATCTCGGCGGCCAATGAAGGGTTTGCGGGGCCATCGCGGCGGCGGCGGCGGCGGCCGGGCCCTCGACCGGACGGGGAGGGCTAGGCGGCGCCGGCCGCTGCTTCGAGGTAATTGCACATTCAAGGCGGAGGGGGAGGAAGAAGGGGAGATGGAGAGACGTCCAAGTGGGGAAATGGACGGTGTGTGGGTGTGCAGTTGTTGCTGGTTGGAACGACGTTGGTGGCAGTGGTGAAGAGGTAGGCGTTGTTTGAAAAGTTTTGGTGGTAACGATGGATTTTAGGGATGTAGTAATGATGATGCGATGACGTTGGCGGTGGTTGTGACGTTGGCGGTGGTTGTGACGTTGGCAGTGGTTGTGACGTTGGCGATGGTTGTGACGTTGGCGATGGTTGTGACGTTGGCGATGGTTGTGACGTTGGCGACGGTTGAGACGTTGGCGGTGGTTGTGACGTTGGTAGTGGTTGTGACGTTGGCGATGGTTATGACGTTGGCAGTGGTTGTGACGTTGGCGACGGTTGTGACGTTGGCGAGGGTTGTGACGTTGGCTTTGGCGACGGTGGTGACGCCGGTGATAGCGGTGATGGAGGAGACGAAAGTGACGGTGGTGACATCGCTGGTGGCAATACTGTAAATGTGGTAATGTTGGATATGTTGTTAAGCATGTATGATAGAAGAAGTGTGGGTCGCCAATTAGGCCATGCTATTTGGGGCGACTGTGGAATTTGCGGCAACATCCGTAGTGATTGTGATGAGGATGAGCGCATTTCCTATTGGAAATGTGGATGAGCGCATCTGTGATGGAAGGATACAGAAAGAAGGACGACGGCTTCGATGTCGGCGGTCACTACGGCAGCGGCCATTGCCTCATATTCTGCCTCTTTGAGGGTGCGGCAGTGGCAGAGAAGAGCTACAGACAAGCGAAATAATGGTCAGTGTGGGCTCAGTTGCATAATTTGTGTTTGTTTCCATGTTCATGGCGGCGATTAAGAATCAGGAATGATGACGATGATTCGGTCGAGGGCTGTAATTATAATATTAGTGTTAGAAATGTCAATTGCATTCTTCAAGGCGATGTTAGTAAACTGTAGACTGGACGACGTTGTAGTTGATAGTGATGAGACGGATTGTGCTTTTAGTGAAGACAATGCATTTCGTTGATATTTAGGGGTTTCCGCGATTCGGAAGATAGGAAAATCAGTAGAGTTGATTGCCGCTGTAACGGGCACTATTTATCAGTAATTCCACTTTTTGCTGTCGCAGTGGACGCTACGGGAAGGAGTACAATTCGAAAGCGAAAGAAACTGTAAAATTATGAGAGCAGCTGGCGACGTTTTTTGATGAAGATAATTGAGAACGAGGGATAGATTATTAACTTACTGAGAGGTAATGATGCTGAATGTTGCTGTAGTAACCAACGGTCATGTTGTCTACGTCTAAAGATAGCTGCAGATAATCGGGAAGTGATGGTAAGAACGATGGTGATAATAAGATCATCAACGGTTGTGCTGGCGTGATGTTGATGGCGATGTCAATGATGAAAGGTCTGATGGCGATTACGTTTGTTATCGACATCAGCGACTGACTGCTTAGGAGGATAAGATTTGTTCAGAGGAGAATGAAGGTAGTTAAAGCAGAATTCAACAGTGAATTATCTTTTCTTTTCAAAATAGGAATGAAGCGTTAAAATTAACGTTCAGCACAAAACGTATTTATCGAACATAACAAACTGAACAAAGTAAAACTTCTGAAACACTCTTTTTCAGAAGCTTTGAGATCAAATCATACTCGACGAGCTTTCGGATCATTTTTCTTATATGAATTATACGGCGTGTATTCTTCATGTCTGTCATCTAGTAAATAACCAAATCACACTGATAAACAATATAATTTTTAATTACTCTCTTACCTACATTATTTCTCAAACATTTGAGTTTCTTCAAATCGTTCTACCAATTGGAGAGCGAATAATTAAGAAAAAATGAACAAAACATATATTATGGCTGGCAGTTGATAACGGCTGGCAAGAGGATGGGGTATGACCATAAAGCTAGTATAGACAAACAAGTTATAAAAAATAGTAAGAGAAAGTGTGTGCTATTCTGTATGACCACTACTTCCTTTTTAATTAATATTCAAATATCTATAAGTGTTATCACGAAACACTACCTTTGTACTTAAAAAAATTGCGTGTGGCGTAGGAAATATGATAAATGAGTGATTTTTGCGAAAACGTTTCGTAATGTAATAAGACATGTGGTCTACCGCATTTTGGCGCAGGCGATGCCAGCAGCGGGGCTGCCTCGAGTCGTGCGCTTTGTGCAGAAAAACGCCCGCCCGGGCGCGTCGTGTTACCGAATGAAAAATCGCGCGTAAATAGCCGTAATTGGCCGCGGCGGGAGGCGGCGGCAGGAGCGGCGGCAGAAAACGATCGTCTAATCCAGGGTCTCCAAACTGCGGCTGGAAGCCTGATTCAGCACTTCGCTCCGCAGCGCGATTTCACAGGGAAAGAAGTTGTAGCGTGGGAAGCGCTGGCCTGTTTAGATGAGAACGTTGAGGTTGAAGGGCCGTAGTTGCTACAGCTCGAAGGGTCGCGGGTTCGAATTTCGCCTGATTCATGGATGTTTGTGTGTTTATGTTGTCCTTACGTGTTTTTTCTACAGCAATCACAGTGGTCGGTATATGACCAGGTTGTTAAAAAGCGACTTTAAAAAATCCACTATGGATTCACTATAATTTAGATTTTTGATTGACAACTATGCTTCTCCGTAACTATCGGCTGCCCCCAAGTGCCTTGACTTTCTCTCAATTGTTTACTCAAATAACACTAGAAGTTCGATATCGTTGACAATTGGAATGCTGAAAACTGACGTTCTAACGCTGTATGTATTTCTCTTTTGCAGGTGAGTTTCGAAGTGTACTTCCTCGGCTCTTCATTCCCATTCTGTTTGTTCTAATGGACTTGGTGAGTGGTCTATTTATAATTCGTAATGGGGATATTATGTTTCTGTGTTTGGTTACAAGCCAGTATAGTGATGATTTATCCTAGTTCTTTTACCATACAAAGTGCATGTTCCTGATTGCATTATCTATTCTACAAGAAAGCTTTATTTATTATTGAGTGACCGGGCTTTAACCGTAGCTAAAAAGCTGTAGCTGAACCGCATAGGTAAAAGCAACTGTAGATTGATCATAGGACCGCATACGAAAAAGCTAGTTTCATAGCCATATCATAGCCAAGTAGAAAAACTTTGCACAAAAGGCCATCAGACAATGCAAATTACTTCTAATAGCAAGCAAAAATCCACTTCGAAAATATATTTAATGTAGGTGATTTTTTCCTTTTGACGGAAATCGTTCATATTTTCAAACCGAGTTAAATGATTTGTGGAATTTTAGTGAAAGAATATTCATAGAAATGAATTGAAAAGTATGATTTTCAAGTGAAAATTCTTTTGCTTTTGTGGTGGAATTCGCGGTGGGGCGAGTTCAAATATATTCGTCTGCACCATTATGAAAACATTTCTCTTTCGTTGGGAAATATTTTTTTATTTGAATTAATTGTGAAAAGTCTAATCATCTGAATTTTAACCCCCATTTTTCAGTTTTTGGGTGGGCTGTTTTTTCGAATAGTGTATAATGTCAGGCTGCAGTTTTCAGCCAAATATTACTACATTCTTCGCAATGGCGTTAAAGGTTAAAGGCATGTTAGTTAGTCTGATTTGTTAATTTGATACGTATCTTCAATAATACCCAACTAAAATACCATTTAAAATCACGTAGTTGGTAATTTGACATGAACTGGTATGTCACGTAACTGACACGTAACTGACACGTAATGGTATTTATTTGATTATTATAACTTGTATTTAAGCATATGTGCATGTTCAGAGAATTGACGGGAGGCAACAAACTTTGTGTAGTGTCTATACTACCCTACTGTAAAAGTGTTACTTTCTGCTTGCCACGGATTTTAATCCATGTTGAGAGCCTTATTAATGATTTACATTCGCTGAAATGTTAAACCTTAAGAATATATATAAAGAAAATTATGCCAATAAATATTTTAGAGAGAATTTTTGATTCATTGTTACGTAAGCCACGTTTCGTTTCACTCATCAATATCTTCATTTCATTTCATCCTGTATGGTCCCTCTGAAGAAATTCGCCAACTTGCAGCTGTCTTGAAGTTCACGTAACTTGTGTATTACGAGTGTACTGCCAAAAGCGCAACGAGACTGGTCTCTATCACTATCACGGACTTTCAGCCAGTCAGCGAATCCGCACCCTCGTGGCTTTTGTTTTCATCTACTACTCTCAGAGCGGATGCGTATTAATAACTCAGGGATCTTCGGTACAGTGCAATAGTAGTGTATAATCAGGGAGACAGCAGGATATATTTCGAAATGGTGGTTGTCTATTGTAGTTATACTTTGGACACCTCGAGGACACTACAATTTTGGACACCTCGGGATTGAAGAAGAACATATTTTATTGAAATGCAGAGAAACCTGTTGTGTACAGATGGACGATTAATGGAGGTTACGAGAATATGGGAAGCGAATATCTGGCCAAGTATGCATTGCTGGTTAACACATTACAATTACACTACAGTTACCAAATACTGGAGGTGGATTTGCTCGTATAAACCTCTCATTTAGAAATTGTTCGATTCTCGGTATTTGTGTTATTATTTTCACACCATTAGCTATTTCTTCCCATTAGTGAGCAAAATGAACAGATAAGCTTTAAAGCACAATAATTACCCTGAGGAAACTTTAGAGCCTGCTTGAAAATAATTTATTGTTATCTGGAAAGCAAATTACGTTTCCCCTGCAAGAGCACCATCTCTTGGCAGCATTGTTGTGTGTTATCATCCATCGCGTCCCAAAGCAAGAATGTATTGAATAAACCTTCACATGCACCTGTCTCCGCTGGTTGTAGCGTTACGGATCACAATTGCAAATCGGTCACGACGGTTGAACCGTTCAATAGGTTACACCACCAGGCCGCTAACCGCTGTGAGAGGTGATCACTTCAAAGAAGGAATATTTACACGTGTCCTATGGGAAAATCAATTGTATCCCCGAAAATGGTCTTTAATGTTGGTGATCGCTTAATCGAAGTGACCTTTTCCCCAGGTTTCACACCATTTACACAAAATTCCATAAATATTTTTCTTGTCTTTCTCTTAGCGTCGAACTTGTCCATTCTAATGCCCTGCCCCTGCTCTCTGCGGTCTTGCTGTCCATTTCTTCGGGCTGTCCGGCTCAGCTTGGAACCCCTGGATCTAATGGCAGCCCACTCTCCTCTAAGCACCTCTCAGCTTCGTAGGTTCCCTTCCTGGCCTTTCCGAATTACACGGCTTCACGGCGATTCGAAAAACACACTCCCTCACGCATGCTCGTACCCCGCGAATCGGTAATTAGCAGCGTGTGCCGTGTTTTTCCAGAAACATTTGCCGTTGCCTCTCCAAGATCCTGCCTCCCCCTCTCCCGATTTTTATTAGCACATTTAAAGTTGTTTCTCTCGTAATGCCCGCCAATGGTAGAGTATCGTCTTATCTGATTGCATTAGCTGTTCTAAACCGCGTATTCGCCGTAATGGGGAGTGCCAATATAGTTTTGAATAAACATGTAATTTGCCACGGTGGGAGGGAACAGGAGGAGGTTATATGCTCGTGGCCGCGGTCATGCCGCTGTAAGTTTTCGGCTGAGCGGTGGTTGAGAGGCGCGTGGGATCACGGGCAGTTCGGAATTCAGAATATTCCTCGACGGTGGCGATGGTGATGGTGGGGAAAAACCTGAAATCATCGAAAATTTGAGAGGCCTTCCGTCAACACTCGCAGTGAGATTGCAAAGCCTTCCGACCAACTTCGTAATAACGTAGTTGTAACGAACGTTACAACATAACGTAATAACTTTATATTGTAATAACGTACCCATACTTCATAAAATGAACGCGAAATAATCGGAATTAGACTTCACCTTTTGTTTCGTACGAAAATAACATTCATTGAACGTCTACGTTTATGTATCGAAAGTTTGAGACAAGTCTTTTAAGAAGTAAATATTTCGCATATCTTAAAGTACTTTAATTTATCATTCCCGTTCGATTTGACGCAAAATTTTGTAGACTTCACTGGTAGCAGGATGTGATAGAATGAGTATGATACATTAAGTGCCTAACGATCGTAAGACCTATTTTTCACCTTTCAGTTTGACCTACAGATAGTGAACATTTCAGAGATGGCCACGCTTACTGTTCCAAAATATTTCCTCTTGGAATAAACTTTGAACATTGAAAACGTCGGAAACTAGTTCACAATGAGCGATATAAAATACTGAAACAATTTTGTATTCATTTTAAATTATATTTTATACCTTGTTATACTGATTCCTACTTTTGATTTTTATAATAAAATATCATTACTCAAAATGATTGTTTCAAAATTGCATTAAATTATCACATTTTGTAATCTTAAACTTCCACGTTGTCCTGTCTGCTTGATGGTTACTACTTTAATTGTGAGTCGATTTTTTTCTTGCTGTGAAATGATAACCTGTTTGCTGTTTCAACGTAGCTGAGTTTTACTAACAATGAGCAGAATGCTCTTTGTGCTATACGTATAATTGAATTGGATTTCCTTGGGTGCAAGCAAATTCTCAAGCACAATGCTAATATTAATGAACTAATTGAACGAATGAATTAATTAACAAATAGTGAAACATATCAATAAAACTCTCAGTACTCATAGTCCCGTTAAAAAGAGTTTTAAAAATGGGCAAATGGACAAATCGCCCATTTTGGCAAAGGTCCAGTTTAAATTATTTTTAGTTGGGCCTGGAAGTGACGTGGGTTGCGTGCTATTATTTTTTAAAAATTTGTCTGTGACCTTTCACGAAAGTAAATGGACGATGTCAATTTTAACCAATTAATTGCTACTCTTCAGAATTTTGGTTACAAATTGAGGAATATGGGTATCAATAAAAGTGGCAATATATAACACATGATTCATCATAAATGTTTTTGGAAAGATTTGATTAAATTTGTGAACAGTTTCTACTGTAATTTACGACCACTTGATATTTATATCTACTCTTCTTTTTACTGATTCAAAAATTTTGTGTAATATACATTTGGAAAAACTCTATTTTCACTAAAATATTTTAGTTATATTTTTTCTCTAATACTGCAAAATATGTGTAACAAAATATAGTGATAAAAATAATAAAATAAAGTTTCAGATATATGCACAAAGTAACAGATAAAATAGTTCAAAATATTTGTAAAAAATTAAAAAAAAATAAGTTAAAGATATACGCGGTGGAGATGCTACTGTATAGAAGTGCCCCGTGCCTTGCGAACTCGTATAATGCCTATATTAACTGGTGTGTATTTGGGAAATGATACTTGTTATAGGTCAGAGGCTCAAACAGGGCCGGGTGAATATCATAATGGGCCCTAAGCGTGATCAAGCTGGTTTCCCTAGCTCAATAATATTGAAATATGAAATAACTATACTGGAAATTAATATGAAATATAGCTGTAATATTTTAATTTAGAAATGTAAACGAGTGTACTTTTTAATATACACACTTAAAAAATATATGTAGTTGAGAGGTCCCGCCCTGCTCTAAGCACATGCTTAGCCTGCTTGTGCATCATTCCGCTTCCAATAAGGATGCGACATCGCCTTCAAAACATCGATGCTTTGCTCAAAATTATAACATTGATGTTAATAAAACACGATCCACAAACCAACAGTGTTATTAACCATTCATGGTTCTGAAAACGGATTAGTAACCATTGACTTTCCCGCGGGGGACTTGCACTTTGAAAGTGGTCTCATTTATTATTTTAAAATTAAGATCTCTGAGATGTAACGAACGAAAGGAAATCAAAATATTCATCAGAGAATTAAGAAAAATGGATTATGTGATTCAATAACTCAGAAAGAATGAAGATTTCTTTATCTACGAAAACTCCATTTTATTTACTTTGCACCCTTGGCCACTTTGGTCTGAAGAATACTCAATTTATGGATATATGAAAATTATTATAGGATTTTGTTACGATACACATTTTACATTAAAAAAAACATAGACCACGTAAAAACATCGAACATGGAACATTAATATTTAAAAAACATCAGCATCGATGTCACATCCCTATACTTCGTTTTTTTTTAAACTGTTTGATTACATGAGGTTATTGTTACACTCCTGCCTTAGAAAATGGATCTTTTTAACAGCACGTTTCTGAAGCCACAAGCCCTGTTGAGAAGGACGTTCGCGAGTTAATTAAAAATATTCCTTTTATAAGGCAGGAGGTGTAACAATGACCTAACGCCATCGGCCACTATAGAAAACGCGAAGTATAGTTCGAAGGCGCGCGGTGCGGCGCGGCGCCGCGTGTTGGCGGGCGGCAAGGCTCGGGGCCCGCGCGTGAAGCGGCCTGGGCCGGGGCCGCGGCCGTGTAGGCGCAAAACCCGCCGGCAGTCGGCCCTCACCAGTCGCCGCGCGCCGCTCCCGCCTCGGCCCCGGCCCCGGCCCCAGCCACACGGCCCACTACCAGGGGGTTTCAAATGTGACGTCGCGGCCGCACGGTAGGGGCGTCCAGATGATTTGTTAAAAATGATCTTTACATTTTATTCACTTTAAACCTTGTGGAAGGTATGTCTACAAAATAATTTTGTACCAACACACTATAAGTTATGTGGAAAGTATATGATTTATTAATACTGGGTTAATTGGACCTGGAAAGCCCTATACCAATAGCCTATTGTATCACTTACTCATTCGTGTTGAATTTTTAGTAGGTGTATATTAAACCCTAATAACATATTGTTGCCAGGGGAGCTACGGGAAGTTTTGTTTAAATCAAGGAAGCCGTGGACGAAAAAAGTTTCAAAACATCTGGTACAGTACGCTTAGCGCTCGGAAATATCCATTTTGAAAAGAATAGAAGGTGCAACGGTCATCCATTTGCGGGGCTGATCTGTAATATAACAACTTTAAAATTCCGTGATGGTAGCTTTATCTTGTGGTAATCCGTAATGCAGGGGCGGATCCACGGGGAGGGAAATTTCTTCCCCCTCTAATTTTTTTTAGTAACTATTGATTTCAAGTTGTAGCGGAAATTTTAAGCATTTCATTTTCCAATAATCATTAAAACAATTATAATCGCATCACAGCATGAGCTGAGTGTAGCTTGCGATATTTTTCAGAATCGGTATTATAATGCATTCGACCAAAACATTTTGAATTTCGTCACAAAAGCTGTCTGTGGGTCCGCCACTGCATAATGCGAGTTAGGAAATAATAAACTACAATAATCACAGTTATAATATTTATTACAACATACTCAAAGTGAACTTTCGGGAAACACTATTCCCATCTTTAGTGAGTCTATAACATGGAGAAGGAAAAATGAGAAAATAAGATAAAATAAGTAATAGTAATATTAAAAATGTTAAAAAGGAATACAGAAAAATACGAGATGAAATGACAAAAAAATCAATAATAAACAAAATAAAATTAGAAATTACTACAAAATAATATTAGTGTTTGGGAAACTTCTACTGGGATTAGTGTCACCCGAAAGTTAAGTTTGGGTATACTGTATTAAATATTATAACTAATTATTGTAGTTGATTATTTCATAACTCACATTAACACATTAACTTTTTATTGAATGCGAGTCTTCTCTTCGAAGTTAGTCGCGGATTGCAAGAAGCAATTGGAAGGTTTGGAAGCATGTGTACTACCCACGTTTCTTAATTTTTGTTAAAAAAATAACTAACTTTTGTAAAACCAGAACCTGTTTCTATTTATGTATACATTTCATGATACTTTCTTTACAATAATGTTGTTATGTTAAAGCGTTTGTTGAGTATTTGGATGTGAATGTTTGTATTTTGGAGAACTTCTAAGATTATTGATTTGGATATGTGAAGTGTGGGTTGGCTCTGTGTTATCCCCAGCCCTTCAGTTAGTCGGGTTCCTTTCTTTCTTCTTCATTATCGCAAATCTCCTCTTCCTTTTGTTCTGCTGCTTCAATCACCACTTCAAATATTCATGAAGCCTAGCGCGGAGTGAGAAATTGGTTCTTTTCAATTGGGGTCATTTCGTTCATGAGTGAAATGAAAATTTTTTGAACATTCGTTCGTATATAAATTAAGTATTAAATCAATTTATACGAAATTTTTTGGACGAAATAATGAAAATTCAATTTTTCTACAAGTTATGTTTAAGTCAGATATGCACTCAATGAAGAGTTTAAAAAGAAATGAAATTGCGAAGGTACTTGAGATCTGCCATGCAGACTTTTTTCTTAACATGGATTTTTTGTTTGAAATATATTGGAAAGTTTATTTGGAATAATATTTGGAAATATGCCCCATCGTATTGATGTGTTTTTCTATTGACTTTTGATCCAATAGATTCACTGGAAATCATATTTTCAATATGTGTTGCCACCTCGCTTCAATTACGTCTGTAAAGAATTAAGGACGTATAAAATATTTTTAAATCACCATTTAAAAAATTAATGTTATTTAAATTTTAATTCAGCAAATCAAATCTGAAAACCTTATAAACCATTGCAGTGAAAACAGAAAATACTGTCCCTTTCTTCAGGTATAATTCTTTAGTTGAGACAAATACATAAATAAAATATAAGAACTTCATGCATGCAATGTATCAATGTACCTGAATACGAATAATACAATTTTTTTCGCATCTAGTTGCAAATATTTTTTCTCAATGACCGTCCCTGAGATTTTACTATTTCACTCTCCTATCATTATGTTCTCTTCGGGTTATAATTTGAATAATTTTAATTCTTAGTTATTGTGATTATTTCTATTTGAAGTGACAATTGCCAAGGAAAAGCCTCGACATCTTTTAAGTCCCCTTGTAATTGGTATTTAAATAGGACTATATAAACGGCCCCATAAAGGAGAGTGCTGCGAAAGACTAAAGAATTTAACTTTCTCCTTCGTTATTTAATTAACTACTATTAATTAAATAACTACGAACTCGTATGCTGTTTGCTTTCAGTTTATCTAAGGGCGTAGGTATTCTGTAATTAAAACATCGGAATATTACATCTCGAACAAAATTCCTTTCCTTCTTGTTTAATTATTACTTGAAAATTTTTAATTATGCGTTATTTGAATATCGAAATGGTTTTCTTTCCTATCAGTGGCAAATCTAGTTGAAAATGGCGTTGTAGTTCTTAAATTAATTTTTAATTTCATTGCAGGGAGCCAAGTCGAAAGCGCGCCCAGAAATCATTTGGTAGAAGTCGGAAGGTTACTCCTTGTCATAAATTAAGTATCTGAAAATCATGATAGAAAATTAATGAGATACATCTGACGTGTATAGGAAAGAAATCTGATTATAAACATGTCAGATGAATCTTGTTAATTATCTGTCACAGCATTCAGGTACTTTTAATATCCTACGAAACTCTTTCTTTTTACCTTCCGTTGATTGGTGTTCAGGCATCCGACGTTAGTGTTTTGGCTACAAGAAGAGTTGCTTGATACCCGTAGGTCTTGGTGTAGAGCGCCTACTGGTTGAACTCTTAACGTAATAATATGCCACTAATGAGAAACGACGCGTTACGTTCGGGTCCCGCATGTTTTATTTATTAAAAAAATATCTCCTCACCGCGGTTATCGCGTTGAAAACTTTTTCATCGGCCGCCCTGTTCTCTGTCGTGTTCAACTCGGGGAGTCGGCAAGTCGTACGAACGTACATCATAATTTTCATTAGATACTAGAAACTGATGGTTACTAAATTGAGCGTTAAACCATTTTAATGCTTGTTTTGCTTCGAACGACTAGCGGCAGCCACGAATTACAATTATTTTTCAGTGGGTAAACGGGTGCTTTATGTAGGAAGAACGGGCCTCCCCTTCGTCTGGGTCCTTCACGCGTTTTTCGTGGTGTCACGTGTAATCTTTCACGCCGATGCGCACGAGAGCTGGAGTTATAGGAAGCGCCGGAGGTCGGCTGGCTGGTTGGCTGGTTCACGAGGCGAGAATGCCTTGAGATATCGCCGGTCCACCGACGCCTCTAGTAATATTCATGAGAGATCTCGAGATATTCGTGGAATCCCTGGGTCCAACGCGGTGTCTGCGTAGGGACGTGTCCATCCAACACACGCGGGGACGACCTTTCTCGGAGACTCGTGCTTGAAGAATGGAGTTCATTTGGTTACTGAGTTGGTTTGCCCTTATGGACAAACGGACTTTTACAGAAATATTCATGCTAGTTATTGAAAAGGTGCTCTGAATAATGAGCTTTAGAGCTTTTTTATTCTCTCAACGATAATTGTCTCAACTGAACTTTACATGACAATTGTATTGGGAATAAGGTGAACAATGAAATAATATTTGAAAAAACTTCTCGGAAAAAGTTTTCGAATTCTCGTTTCAAAAAGTAGCAAAACAAAATAAGCTAGAGTTTTCGGGCACATCTAAAAAATAAATTCCATTTTGTTTTAATTGTGTTTTATCCTCATAATTGACAGCAAAGATTAGACCTCTTAATCAATTCCGTCTCGAAATTGTTCATGCTATCTTTTCAAGGGACGTCCTACACTTCTTTTCCCTTTAGGTCATATTGACGAATAATTTTGCTTATCCTGTGTTCTGGCATTCTCAAGACATGACCTTTCTCTATAATATGCTCAATATTCAATTCTTCTCTGATATCTACACTTTTTTGTGGTCTAGTAGTGAATATCCTGCCACAAAACGAAGAAATCTCATTTCTGCCGATTCAATTCGGCGCAGCTGATCTGATGTTAATGCCCAGCTCTCACGTACATAAAGCAGTAATGACAAGAAAATAATTTTATAAAATCAGAGAAGAATTTCTTTTTGCACATTATGTTTTAGAGTTCGTTGTAACGTTCCACAGAAGTATGTGAAATTCTTCAGCTTTGTTTCCATATATCTTCGTTCAATATAATTAAAATTATATCCAAGATATTTTAATTAATTAATTTGATCAATTATTTGGCCATATATAACTATCTTTGTTCATAAAGGTTAAAGTCCTGTAAATGTCATCACTTTTGTTTAATTTGGTAGGAATTTCATACCATATTCATTAGCAACCTGACATAACTTGTGAACTGCTATTTGAATTTCATAGTCAGATTTTACTGTGATAAGCTGGTCGTCGGCAAAAAGTAATGTTGGGATATTCGACATTATTAATCTTGAAAACATCAATAAAGTCATCACTCATACACACACACACACACACGCACGCACGCACGCACGCACGCATTAAGAAGTGTTACCAAGTGCGTATGCATCTCTGTCTTACTCCCTGATTTTACATAAGCTGATTCTGTTCCATTTTTTAGCATTCGGGTCTTGATTTTACTATTTATGTACAATGATTGAATTGCTGTAATAAGAATTGTATAGAATTTAGTTATATTATTGTATATATTTTTTAAAAGTGACTATTTCTTTTTAACTCTTGAATATGAGTCCAATTCACGTATGCATTTCTTTGGAAGAAAACTGAAGACAGAGGCTCCATGTATTATATTTGTTCTAAGGTTGTCAATTAGGAAGATGATTGGTTGGCCCAGCTCAGCGGCTGTGCAAGCCGGGCCGAGCCGGCCCCGGGGCGCGGGCCCAGAAATTCACTCGCAGAGCTGCGTGGTGTCGAGGAGGGGATGGTCTAACTCAACGGCAGGGGAAGTGCCTTCGGGAGGGGGTTCATCCGTGATCGGCTCCGAAGCACACTGAGGCAACGCGAATTACCTTTCGCTTTCCGGCCTTCGTAAAGAGGCAGCGCGCAAGACGGCGAGAGTAGAACTAGGAAGGATTAGTGACTTTAGTACCACGAATAGCGATGCTGGACTTGCAGGTTATTTTGCTGTGGGCATCGTAAAATTCAGATGATAAAGCAATGAACAGTTTCATATTTGCAGACAGTCTTCTAAACCTACAAACACCTAAAACGTTTTTAGTAAAATCTATATGATAGTACTTGATTGATACTTTCAGTAATTTAGAAAGTATTTGTTGTGGAAAAATATTGTTTTTGAATTAGTAAAATAATACGTACATTTTTTAATTTTAAAATGTAGGACGCATAAATATATTAAAACTACAGTGTAAAAAGTGCGTTTTATGTAGATCGGGGTAGGTAAAACAGCAAATTTATTATAGATTGAAATCATAGTACAAATGTTCTTACTGCACTATCTGTAGACCTGCTTAGATGGCTCAGGGTATCAAATGATATCATTGCAGTGCCTCTAACCGAGAAGTGCTAGGACTTGAGTTTCAACTGTGACAAGATTTTCAACGTAAGCTTGAAAGCTAGGATGCATTCAGGTGATGTCTGTAGAGGAATTCTTGCGGCCAGCTGCTCTGATCGGTAGTTTTCCGTGATTCCGATCAGCACCAGGCGAATGCGGGAGCACTAGCTTAACAAATGGACCACGGGCAGCATTATTTTCTTACTTCCCTTACTTACACACACTTATACTAATGTGTAATCCTCCTCCTCCTCCTCCTCCTCCTCTTCCTCCTCCTCCTCCTTCTCCTTCTCCTCCTTCTCCTCCTTCTCCTCCTTTTCCTCCTTTTCCTCCTTCTCCTCCTCCTCCTTCTCCCCCTTCTCCTCCTTCTCCTCCTTCTCCTTCTCCTTCTCCTCCTTCTCCTTCTCCTTCTCCTCCTTCTCCTCCTTCTCCTCCTTCTCCTTCTCCTTCTCCTTCTCCTTCTCCTTCTCCTTCTCCTTCTCCTTCTCCTTCCTCTCCTCCTTCTCCTCCTTCTCCTCCTGGGATGAAAACATTCACTTCACTTACGGGACTAATGGCCGCTGTTAACACGCTCGGAAACACTAATCAATCAATCAACTGTATGTAGAGCCAACTGCATGCGACTGTGCAGCGTCTGTGGAAGCCGCCGGGCGGCGCGGAGCGTGTCGGTCCGATGGCCGGCGGGGCGCGCGCGCGCGGTGTCACAAATCGCCTGGAGAGCGGCCCAGCGGCCGAGCGGCGGAGCGGGCGGGCACTGGCATGCCAATGCGCAAGCGGACGAGGAAGCGGCCGGCCCCGCGCCGAGGGCCTCGAAGCACGTGCGGTTGCGTCGGCCCGCGCTTCGGGAGTGGGCTGGCGCCAACCTCCGAAAGCGCTTGCTCTCCTCGGGGCCGAAATCGCTCGCGTGTTCCCACGGCGCCGACCACGGATGTTGGCAGCACTGCTGCGCGCTGTCGCTTTGTGAGGACGCCTTGTCTCTTCGATTGGGCTGAGATTGGGCGATTCTGGGTGGTTTCAGAGATTCCGAAGACAAGGGCGAAAGTGTGTAAATAAATAATTTGAAATTTTGATTCTGTGGAAACTGGAACTCTGGAGATCGAAATTTTCTTTTATAGTCTATGAAGGTAACTGAAGAGTGGTATGATTTAGTGGGAAAGAAGAACATATTTATTTTACCTATTAGCTGATCAAACTCATGGAGCTTCAAAAACGATTTCGAAACTACGATTTCACAAACTTTGTTATATTTTAGAAATATCTCAAATTTCATGATATCTGCAATGTTAGGAATCTTTCTTACACTGAAGTCAGGTTTACGGGTATTGGTCAGTAAGAGTGAAGAATTTTTTAACATATAGTTGTTTTCCAACGTTTCGGAAAATGATTTCCATCCTCAGGACTATACAATTTGAAAAAGAGACCTTGTGGCTTTATATAATTTATTTGCCTCTTTATCATATTGTATAGCACTGAGGATGGAGATACATTTTTCGAAACGTTGGCAAACAATCACGTGTTAAATAATTTTTTGCTCCTTCCGACCAACCTCCGTAAACCTGACTTCAGTATGGAATATATGGTTTAAGTGTTCTCCAAATATCTCTTACCTTTCAGACACACGGTGAGTGGTTATGCAAACTTTAATTAATCACAAAATTCCAAATTTCATTGTCCTTTCGTAATTGAGATACGCTAGTGATGAGAGGATTACATGGTGTTCAGAAGCAGTTGCTCTGCTCGTGTCCGTGTCCACGCGTGTTCCCACGGCCAACGGCTGTTGACATCACCGTTGCGGCGCCGTTTTGTGAAGACGCGCCAAGAGGCCTTATCTCTTCGATTGGCTTGAGGCGATTTTGGGTGGTCAGAGATATTCCGCAGATTCGAAAGATTGCGTCGTAAATAAATATGAAACCGAGGTTCGTTGTCCGCGGACCAGAATGTTGGATGTCGAAGTTCTCGTGACAGTACTGCAAACGCAAGTGGAGAGCGGCATAATACATTGTCAAAAGTGTGCTTTATTTTTTGTTATAGATTAAATGAATATTTTATTTTAAGAATATTTATTCGCGATCTAAGACAGGCAGCTGCTTTGCGTTATCATACCTGTAGGGATGTTTTATTCATTCAAAAAAATACAAAAACACAACTGTATTTCCTTCTTCTGTTCTCCACTGATATTCTGCACTTGACCAAAGTGTTTGCGCCCCAAATTTCATTTCTTCACCAATATTTTATATATTTCTCTGGATTTCCCCCCAACTGCATTACTATATTAACCTTTAACCATCAACTTACAGGAACACTGTAATCTCCCTATTACAACATGTACTGTAGTCAATCGGCTATTAACAAAAATAGTTCACGCGCTCTGAAACACAAAATACTCTCTCACTCTTTCTACACCCCCTTCAGCCTACATTCAATTCTGTATCCTTCATTCATCTCTTTATCCTCCATCCACCTCTTCATCCTCCATCCACCTCTTTATCCTCCATCCACCTCTTTATCCTCCATCCACCCCTTCATCCTCCATCCACCACCTCAAACTCCAATCCATCACCTCATTCTCCACTCATTTCCCATCCACAGCGCCTGATTCGACGCCTGCAGCCAGTGGCGTCCGGCGCGCAGAGCCCGCGAGCAGATCTGCGCGCCGTCGGCCGGGCGGCGCGCGACAAGATCTGCGCGGGCGCGAGCGCAGGTGGAGCACCGCGGGCCGAGGCGCCAACGTGTAATTTCAATGCATTAAACTCTGCTGTCGGCCGCGCAGCGCCGCGCACGCGCGGACCAGAAGGAATCGCTGGTAGGCGGCGCGATCTGCGCGGGCCTCGGGGGGCGAGCGTTGGGGTTAGCGGGAGAATGGGGGAATAACGGGTTGGAAGTTGGGATGCGAGGAAGGGAGGTATGGAAATGTGCTAGCGTCACTGGATGTGGTTTCATTACTCTCTTCAGCATGTATAAAGTGGCGGGGTTAAGAGATCTTCGTGCCAAATAACTTTTTTTTCGGAAAAATAAGAAAAAAATTGTTAGTCTTTTCAATTTTGGATTTAGAGGCAGAGCCATATGTTGAGGCTTATTTCAATTAAAAGAACGTGACGAAGCTCCTGGTGCTTATAGCTCTCCGGTGGGAAATACGGGGACGCCTACAAGTAAAAAGGGGAAATCGTGATTGATGTCACATCGATAGTTTACCCGGTTTCTTCCAGATTTTCTATTGCATATTATTTCTTCCCGTTTCTTCCCGCCACCTCTTTTACTTCATTCCCTCTACCCCTTAATACTTCATTTATATAATCTAATTTTCCACCTGTTATTTCCAACTTTTTATCACAATTTCTCCTTTCACAACTGAACGTAAACTACCATTTCCGTTGTGATATATTTGTATGCATCAACTTGTTCTGAAGAGGAGCTTCCACTCATAGGATTACTCTTCAAAAAAGATATGCGTACTCTTTCAGATGCAATGCACACTATTTTTGAAAAATACTTTGCAATTTCGCATTGGGTTTTGAAGGGAAATAATAAATAATGATAATAACTTAATGAATCAATCATGATAATTATGAAGGTGAAGCTTGTAAATGGAGACGAAACCAAAGAAGTGCGGAATCTCTTAAAGAACTTGCTCTGTCTCTGAAAGGATTCCTTAAGTTCAGGCTCTCTTCTAAGACACTTTTTTCAAACCTCCTCTTCATCTTAAGATACATAACCCTATAAGCCTATAACATTACATAACCCTATAACATTCCTCTAAGAAACATACAAGAAACGGTAAAGAAAGAACTTATGTTAGTTATCGAATTTATTCTTACAATCTGAAATATTTGAAATAAAAAGTGTTTGGCAGAAGCATTCGATAGAAATCAGTTGTAAAGTTACGAAAGTGTAAAATAAAAGTGTAATGGACGACAATGATTAACAGTAGACAATGAGATGATACATTGTTGAATGTCCGAATTGGAAAGAAACAAACTTTATGGTTTCATTAAAAACGAATGCACCAGTACCACAAATGGAAAACTAGAGAGAGTTTGAAACACAAAAAAAAATCTTGAACGATATATTTCAAAGACTATGAAAGGGAGACCACAAGAAACAACCATCATTTTATGTATTCTATTCAGAATGTGTATAGTGGAACGTAACATGGAGTGAAGGCAGACACGGAGAGGAAGCGAGAAGACAAGGCAGGCTAAGCTAACGAGCGGGAGATCACAAGGCGAGATGGGCGGCGCCGGTAGCCACTGGCAGCCAAGCGCGTTCTGGGCGGCGGTGGCGGCGGTGGCGGCGGTGGCGGCGGCGGCAATGTTGATGGCGGCGGCAGCGGCGCCGCCGCCTTCGGCGTCTAGCTCCTTCTGGCTCGCGCTGCCGCCACCGCCCTGCCAGTGATAAGCAGGCGCGATAGCCCGCTGCCAAAACGGCTCGGCTCGCCTCGGCGTCTTCACGCCTGTGGTGTCCCGCCCGCCCGCCAGACACACACTTCGCTCGCCCGACACCGCTCCTTCGCCGCGGCCTTCCAGCGGAAAAGTTGACACAGCCAGCCAGCCGGCCACTCCTCCCCAGATACGCCACCCATTACCCACGGCCCTCCACCTCCTTTCACCCCCACCCACCGTTTCTTTACTCACCTCCTGCCACTATCTTCTAGCAAAGGGGACAAACTGTGTCTTTCGTTTAGGCAACTAGCCCATCAGTGGGAATATTCTACCAATGGTATTCTGTCTCCGTTATTAAAACAAAATAAAAACCCAGGCTCACAACATGTCAAAGTAGTTCAGGAATTAGATACCAATCAAGCGAAATTGTTATTGTATTATTATTGTGCTATTGGAGTAGATCTAAAGCAATAAAATATTACGATTAAAATTATTGTATAGTTCGCTCTCAACCGCCGAGCGGAACGGACGTGACCTAGCTCCGAGGTGCTCGTGCAGTTATCAG
>BOPP01000141.1:2705076-2731204 GCA_017312745.1 Gryllus bimaculatus
GCTGCCGCCTCCGCCTCCGCCGCCGCCGCCGCTGCCGCTGCCGCCTCCGCCTCCGCCTCCGCCGCCGCCGCCGCTGCCGCCTCCTCCGTCACCGCTGACGTCACGCGCTTCCATTGGGCCGGGCCCGTTCCGTTTCGTAATTCCCGAAGTGCGATGTCATGGTTCCGCACTCAATCAATTACCCGAGCATGTGCTGTATTCGTATCGTGAACCGATGGGCTGGGGAATTGATTTTGGTTGTCACCGTTATCGCCGCCTCCGTTCGAAAGCTCAGAGTCGTTTACAAGTAATCGGCGTTGCAGGTGCAATTTCGGTGGCGTCAATGGGGGAGAATCCGGTGACGTCCGATGGAAACCGATAATAACGATGATTGTAAAACAGAAAGGACCCTAATTAATCTATGAAACTGATTACCAGGGCTCGGATTCTGATGACATGTCATCTTTCGATTACAAGACCTGGCTTACTTGTGAATAAATGTTTAACATGACATATAGGAGATAGAAATGTATAAACATAGGGGCATATTTGTGTCCTTTTCCAATTTTTAGGTATTTTTTAATCTTTGCGTTATTTTCGTCATTTTTACACATTTTTAATCTTTTGTGTTTTTTGTTTATTAATGTTTCGTGAGTTTTCAATGACTCCCTAAAGCAGTTTTTATTGCATCAGTTCACGAGGAAATTCAGTACTTCGATGGTTTTTTTGAACTCTGAAAATTACACGGTTCGGCCTTTCCAACAGTTTAATAATCGAAGCTAAGGAGTATATTTCCAGCTAAAATGAAGACTTCAATCTAAACATAATTTTATATAAGTAAACTTTATTTAAAATTGTGTAATTAATTAAATAACTAAACATTTTCATATACATTTTTGAGTACGTTTAAAAAATTAGGTAATTTGTTTTCCGTATTTTTAAGATTCAAGTAATTTTTTTTCCTGTTTAAAGCTTTTTTCTTATCAAAGAATTTTTGTGTCATCTGAATCCTATCCTTGCTGGGTTCTAAAGAAATCTTAAACCATGGCGCGAGAGAAATATTTCTATTGACGTTTACTGGCGTACGGTAGAAGTCAACTCTGAAACCTGCTATAATGAAAACACCTTCTTTTGAAGTTTTATCAATTTATTCTCCGAAGGTCGTTGACATGATAGCGCTTACGGCGGATCTAGGGAGGTGGAGGCATTTGCCATCCACGGAATCGTCGAGTCGTCATTACTGTCAGTATCGTTGCAGACTTGATGATCATCAGACTGGCGGAGGATTGTCAGTGCAGTGCACTCTATTAATACCGTCGACATTGCGATTAATGTTCGGATCGTGGGGATAATCGAAAGCCGAATATGATCGGACGTTGCAATTATTGGAACGTCAGTCATGATCGAGAGGTACTGATCAAGATCATGTATTTAATAATCAGCTTGATAATCTTATATTTCTATACAAAAAATCACAATATATATTCACGCCGAATTAAAGAAAGATAAAACCATGGATTTGAAAATCACTATCAATATTGTGTAATATACATACGAAAAACGTGTTAGGGCACATTCAGGCATTAAATCGATATCAATTAAACTCTAATGATAAAACAACAAGAAAAATGTTTCCAATGGGGGAAATTCTTTACTATTGTCAATTATAATTCATGAATGAAACATCCAGTCTAAAATGTTATACAAAAATCAGAGTTAATATATTTCTACATATATTTTTAAAGCATTCTTGACAGTACGCACATACTGACACTATTATTTGAATTTATTCAAAGTCGCAAGAGGTCGGTCGTCGGATTTATTGCTCTAATTAGATAGGTATCTGGTCCATTGCAGAACGAAACTTACGGTTAAGGAACTACTGAGCATTGAAGGTTACGTTCCACTTCAGATGTGTCACGCACACATTCAAGTTTCAATGGGCCGTTACTACTGTGCCTTGCGAAAGCAGCATTAACCTTAATTTCTGTTTACTTGTACCGTTCATGAATTCGGCATCAATGTGTGAAATGAAGTAGCCTTAATTGTCAGGAAAATACTTTGCAGCGGTTGTATTTACGATACAATTTTGTTTTAAAATGGGTGTTAGTTAACTCAATACATTTATTTATGTATTTCAGGAAAGCTTATACAGTTTAACAGATCTTCATTAGCACGACCTTATCTTTGAGTGTTGGTGTGGATGGGTAGGTTGAGATTTTTTTTATTTCTCAAATAATTATATCAGTGTTTTCTGAAATGTTTAATGAATGTATGGATAAAAGATTAATGATTAAGATTAATATCTATAGATCGGCATACATTTTTGAATTTTTATTGGAGTTTTTACTTATATCGTAATAAATGCATACTTAACGTTTTCTCTTCAAGTTTGTATGTACATGTGATAATGAGATAGTCAATACAACATTTTACATCTCTATTGGTATTACTATGAATATGTAAATCTTCACTACGATTTTAGAGAATTATATTCTTAAAATATTGAAGATGTAGTAGAAGAGACATGTCGCATGTCCTGTATAAACCTCGACACATAATTCCTTTAATTAATCTTTTCGGATCTCGGTTATATAATTTGTTCTATAAACGATGCTCGTGATTGAATTGTAAGCTTTCCTTCGAGACGGTCGCTTCGTCAGAAGCGGAAGTCATAAATACAGAAGTGACGCTTAGAAATAATGACGTTGCGCTAGAAATACGATCCACATATTATTTTGGGGGTAAAAACGTGTAATTTTGATTGAAATCCGCCTGCATTCAGGTTTTACAAGAAAGCTCTAGAAGAATTTTAATTATTTATTAATTTGAAACATTCTCATACGACGTGTTTTCTCCTATATGAATTATGACCTTCGAGCTGCCTACGTTACTATCGATACAGTATATTGTTTTAGTTTTTCCTTTTAAAATGCTTAAACGAGGATTTTCACATAACACTTAATTTACTTAATGGTTATTTTAACTCATGTTATCTACTTTGAGAACGATTTTGGAAGAAATTGAGAACTGCTGCCATTTGCATTCTCACTCGCACTTGTTTGTGAAGGTCCTTTCCAGGTGGTAATAGGATTTGGCACACGCGAATACGCACGTGGCTCATGATAAATTTACGAATACGATTACGTAAGAAGTCGTGATATTAGTCATGCAAAACATAAACCCTGAAAAAATGTCTTTTGCTAGACTTATTACCGAAAGCATAATTAGTTGATTGACGCATCTCATTTTAACTTTAATACAGTATAGTAGATGGTGTATACTAGTTAAATTAATTAAACTTCATTTAATGGTGTTTATTCAGAGCCAATGTAGTTCAATTATCTCAGTGATTTCCTCTTTCTAAGCTCTAAGCGTAAATAGTTTACAATCAACAATTTTATGGCGTTTTTCATCAAAATTTTCAAATATTCAGTCAATTTAGGTTCACATTACAAGCAAACGACAAGAGCATAGTTACGAATTCTTTTGACTTCTTTGAAAAGGATTACAATATATAATTAACACATGTGGTGAGTGATCCATTCGCTAGATTCAAACTCATCAGCCTTGAAAAAATGTGCTGCATTTCGTGAAATTAAATATTGTAATTTCTTCTTGGAAGACAATGTAAAAAGTCTTCCCTCGTATTATAGCTCCTTGAATACGCACTTTCCTACGCCATATAACATAATAGTTAACTTGAGTGGATTTTATTATTTGATACATTTACCAATGTATATCTTGCTTATACCTACCACCCATCGAAATACATGTTTACGTACCTTCGCGTGTATTATTTACAATAGGGTTCTTAAATACGAGTACAAATGTTGACTTTCTCTTGAAGAGCTGCCACCGCGTCTTTAAACATCCACTCGTCTCAGTCCATCGTAAAGGTGAATCGTAATTTATATCGTTTCCGGTCGCATTAAGTTTGCTTTGGTTGTAGGAAGCAGCATTTAATCCTCTCAGCAATAAAGAGTAATGAACTATGCCTCGGGGGTTATTAAACCCAACATCACGAAGACTAATAATATACATGCTCACTAAGATGAACAGGGAGTTTCCTGAACAGTGACCACATGGAAATGAATGTCGCAAGGTACAGAATAATATTACGGAACGGAAATTAGCTCATTTCTATGTATCAGTCTTTGTCAAATATATCTCTCACACGCATTCAATTAGTATGGAAATATCGCGAAGGAAATTTTTTCACGTATTTTTACGCCGTTTTCCCCACGTAAAAGGATACGCTTGCGCACGAAATCACGCAGGATGCAAGGTAATGACCCCAAACACGTGTTAACATCTCGAGTATCACGACGCGCGCGCGAAAATCAAGGCAATTTTAACCAATTGCCCCCAGCTCTAGACCTCCGAGCGTCTGAGTAGATACGAGCAGAAGAAAAGCACGGAACGAAAGGATGAGGAGCAAGGTCCGGGTTTTGTTTTGTTATTTAAATTTTTTTCTTCTTCTTCTTCTTCTTCTTCTTCTTCTTCTTCTTCTTCTTCTTCTTCTTCTTCTTGCAACCATCTCCTAAAGAAGATGGTTGTAAGAAGTGGTTGTGGTTATGGGTGCTTCTCTAATACGTTCGGCAAAATATGGGCGTTTCCCAATAATGCTATGTTTTGCACCTCCCAGTTTTTTGAATGACGAGACAGTTTGGAAATGTTTTTACACAAAGTTTGCGCGGCCGGCTGCTCTGATCGGTAGTTTTCGGAGGTTTCTCCGATCATCACCAGGCGAATGCCGGAACAGTTCTGTAACAAACGTGCCCTGGACCGCGCGCGATCTTCCCTTTTTTCTTCCTCGTCCTATCCTCACCCCTTACTTACAAGCGCTTACACGCTTACTTACGTGTACTACACTACCAGGCATGCTGGGAGACCGGTTGGGAGCTTAGAGCTTGTCCTGGTTGGGGCGGTGCCCCGCAGGTGGGAGATACCTGGTTGGAGAAACCTCTGCTAGCAGACGTTAGGTCAGTGCCGGATCTCGCCATCAAGCGGGGAAAGATCACCGCCACCCCCCCACCCCCGAGGAAAAACATGCACTACACTTACGGGACTAATGACTCAGTTCGGAATCATTAACAATCAACCAACCCGAACGAACCATGTGGAATTTGTGATGGGCAAAGCTTTTTCGCAGCGGGTTTCGTCGAGGTTTTCTTGTTTCATGTGCCTCTCATCCCACCAATGCACCGTTATGCTTTAAATCATATCATCAGGTATCGCCCACCTGTCAGACCTTTTATTTCGGGTGTGGCCGAAAAGGCTTAGCAAGCGAGGATAATAATAATTTTGAACTCTGGCCATCTACAACTAATTTGCAGTTTCCTTCGAACCTTTGAAAGTCATCTGCGTCACAATTTGATCAGTGATTTCTGTTTTTGCGAAAAGTAGTCGTATTCATGCCAGTGAAGAAAAATGACGGACCCAGTGATGACAGAACTTTTCAATCACATTACGAGAGGTCACCAATTCGACACTATGTTTGAGAAAACGTCCTGTATCAAAGCGATATTGGCGATATTGTGGAAAGGCGAAAGTGACACGATTAGCGTTGAAAACGCGAGCCTCACTGTTTCATAATTCCGTAGGCATTATCCTGAGATAGGCGTCTAAAATGTCATACGGTTTACGTTACATGTACGAGTACTTTGTGTTGTGGCAAAAATGTCAGACCGCTAATGTGAACCATGCACTTTAATGTAGGACAGTGTTTGATCAGTTCCTGACTCTTTATGAGCTCTCCGCTGAAATATATTATGAACTTTTATAGAAACCATCTAATGAAGATATGCTAAACATTTTGAATGGCTGGTCGAATGTAAGTGTGTTTTAATAATAGTTAATATCAGTAATGCGCTTTTTAGATTTCTTTCTTTATTGCGTGTTATTTTAATATTTGTTTCCTGTTGCTAAATAGCTGTTTTTTTAATATAAAAGAAATATTCTTAATTTATTCCAAAAGGCAGTGATATTATGGTGAATTACGTGAAAAATACTCGTAATACGTATGTTAAATATTAAACTTTCCTCAATATCATCGTATCTGGTTATTTATTCGTTGTATTTCAGGTTATTTCCCTCTCTTTTCGCGAAATAGACATTAAATATTACTCGCACATAGGCTGGATAAATCCATTCGCGTCTTCACTGTGTTAATTTCAAAACGGCGGATATTTCCAAATTTATTTCCAAATTTATTTCCATCATTTACTATTATGATGAAATGGCATCATTACAGCCGCAAAAGCAATTTACGGTTACAAAAGCCCCATCTCGTGAATCGAACGGCAATTTTGAATCACCAGGGTTTTTTACTTGCGTAGTGAGTTCCATATTGCACAAGATCATTAGTTAGTACGTAAATCGCCACCCAGGTCATCCGTGGCCCGTCTCCGTCCATCCACCGCCTGGGCGTCGCAGTGGCTGTAAACGCGAGCGCGGGAGGCGCGTGTGATGCGACGATGGCGCTAGTCTAATGCCTCCGCTCCACAGCGCTTCCCACCTTATAGCGAAGCGCTTCGCGCGTTCACGCGGTCTTGCTAACGCCGCCCACGCCGCCCCGCCACCCCCACCGCCCCGCCGCCTCCGCGGCCCCATGCTTCCCCCGCCACGTGATCCACCACCCCGCGGCCTCCTCCTGCCCGGCACCCCACGCAGCCGCACCACGCCCGCACGCCACAACCCACACCCGTCCACAACCGCACACGCGCCGCCCCGCCGCCACTGCCGTCCCCCGCCCCCCCCGCAGCAGCCGCGACGTCGGAATGTGTCTCAAACGCACCGTTGTGCCGCCAGGGGCACGGGACCGGAAACTGGAAACCGAAATCGTGAGGATGAAGGGAACTAGAACGATCTGTTGTAAGGGGCATCAAATTGTTAATTGGTGGCGGGGGGCAGTGGCGGAAAATATAGCCCGGTTTTTTCAAGAGTTTTTGCTTTTATTGTCGTATTATTTGAATTTGTCCTAATTTTTCAATATAAATGTGCTGTGCGGACCATTGTGTGTAATATAACACAGGATACTCCAACATAGGTTTTGCGGATATGCACTTTTGAATCCAGAGGCTTCCGCGGCCGGAGTCAGTGTCTACTTCGGTTACCGGGAGGCGCCTTTGTGATCCAGGAGGCGCTTGGCTGTCTGGCGACTGTGCCTAGGACGCGGTATCTCCTGAACAGCCAATTAGATGTATAATATTATTCGTTGAGAAAAGGGAGTGGTGATGGCTTGATGATTCCAATATGATTAATGAGTTTCGGACATTTTTTCACAATAAATCAACTCGATTGCCGCTTATTCGTGGACACTAAGAACCATTTGGATTACATACACACACACACACACACACACACACACACAAAGTTGTCTGACCCAAAGACGTGACACATGTTTCTCTTTGTTGCTGCGCTGAATCCAAGTCCAAAGCTAAAATTATTCCACCACCCTACATTTTTTTAAATTGCGAAAAAAACATTTGGATACTAGGATTTTTGTCCTTGAGCATTACACACCACAGGAGACAAAAGTTGTCGGACCCAAGACTTGACACATGTTGATCTATGTATGTCGACGCGCTGAATCAGAATCCATGAAATTTACATTTGTCAATCTCGCGGTGGTTTTTCGCCAATACAAACCAACTGAAGTGTGATAGCGCAATTCTGGCTTCACATTCTGATTCATCGCGTCAACATACATAGAGACACATGCGCCAAGTGTTTGGGTCCGACAACAACCCTCGGAAAAAAAGAAAGAAAAGAAGAAGCAGGGGAAGAGGAAGGAGGAGGAGAGGAAGGAGGAGAGGAAGGAGGAGGAGATGAGGAAGGAGGAGGAGGAGAAGAGGAAGGAGGAGGAGGAGAAGAGGAAGGAGGAGGAGGAGAAGAGGAAGGAGGAGGAGGAGGAGGAGAAGAGGAAGGAGGAGGAGAAGGAGAAGAGGAAGGAGGAGAAGAGGAAGGAGGAGGAGAGGAAGGAGGAGGAGAGGAAGGAGGAGGAGAGGAAGGAGGAGGAGAAGAGGAAGGAGGAGCTTGAAAATTTGCCGTCTTGCTCCATGGCCTATTTCCGGCAGCTACCTTATTATGTAGAAAATTACGCTCTTGCAACAAAGAAAATTGTGAGAAGTATGAACTTACACGGGAAGTAGATTACGTTGAAATTGGAGAGAACGTGAATTGTTGGTGCGAAACATAAAAAAATATTTGAAATAAAAACGCCGTTAACAAGATCTTAATTTATATCGGGAAAAAGTAGTTTATCATTAAAATGAAGAGAAACGATGTTACTTATGAACAATAGAAATTTAGATGTTATATCTTAAATTGCTTGTGAGTTTTCTGAATAATTTTCATCTTTAATTTCATGTGAATTATGTGCTAGGTACACATTTTTGGCGTCGCCTATTACTGTAATGTTTATTTCTTCTGACTATCTCTGAACTTGAATTTACGAGTACCTGGCGTGTTTAACTGCTACTTGAATGATAAATGATGCCATTGATATGTGTTAAATTAGAACGTTGCATGGTAAAGTGAACGGACTTTGTAGGATGAAAATTTTGTGAGAGAAAAAAAGTAAATACACATTATTAAATATAACATTCTTGAGTATTAAGTGCACAGCTTGAAAACAGTACTCAATTTTTTAGTATGTCTTGACTGAATGTTAAGACATGTCTGAAGAAAAAGTTGTATACCATGACAGTACCTATTAGCTTTATGGAAATGACCGCTTCTATCGGAAACCTTAGTCCTTGATCCATTGAGCAAATCCCGAGATGACCCCTTGTTTTGCTTCTGGGCTGTAAATGTGGCTTCACTATGCACACATTTTGTTGAGATCTCTTTAGGTTGTGGAAGGAGTGAGCCAGAAGGATGCAATTTTGGCAGTAATTCTTTAGAGCAATTTATATAGTTCGTTTGCAATGCAAATGAGTTTTCTTAATTTCAGAAGCTAAAATGAATAATTTTGAAATTCTCACTTGTTGGTACTTTCATTTATTGAACACGAGAAAAGAGTCGGGTAAAGATTTTGGAGCTGAAGAATACGTGGGCATATTATACTTCTCCATATACCACATACAGTTGTATTGCTTTTTAACGGTAGATCAAATCAAACGAAACAAAAGATCAATGCTTCACAATTTTTCGTTCACTCCGTTCCAACGTGGCTTTCCTTCTAAGCCCCTTACGCCATGCATACTTGTAAACCACTTTCTGTAAGAATCTGAAAGCTTGAAGACTCACTTGATATTGGGTAGGAACCTGTACAAAAACTGGTAATATTAAAATTTCATAGAAAATTTCATACCATTTAATAATTAATCGTAGAAGAATTATAATTAAGAATGTAAATTATATACATAACAGCAGTACTAATTGCTTTAACGTTAACTTGAGTACAAAACGCGAAAATAATTTATTTTACGAAGAGTCAAAGGTTTCTAATTAGAAGAACGAGTAAAGAATGGAGGTATAAAAAATATCGACATGGGTATTGGATAGGAAACGTAAGGACCAACTATAATAGAACCGAAGATTGTGAAGAAAAGCGTTTGCAAGTTTATTACAGTTATAAGCCTGTTCGAAAGAAGACACTGGAAGAGAAAAAAGGAAGATCGATTGACACCAAATGGACGAAAGATTAAATAGATTATATAATCGTTATTCTAGCACACGCGGGCTACGCCAGCTAGTAGAAACAAAAACAATAAAATAATAACAATCCGAATAACAAAACGTGACAAAAACGAGGAAGAAAACTAATTTATTAAGTTTCGCACACAGTCCGTCTCTCGAAGTTTAGCGTAGTGCGTTCGGTCCCGCTTGAGTCCCTGTATAAATCGGGCTCTGCACCATCTTATCCACATCGTTGCCGCAGCCAGCAGCGCCTCGGAGGCTCCTTGTCATCGCAAGCCGACGCGTGTTTGTTTTTTCTTCCCCTCCTCCCCCTCCCCTCCCCCCTCCCTCAGCTCTCCGCGCCTTCGTTCTGTGCGCGCTTCACGGCCCCATGAATCGCTCACGAAAAAAATAACTAATTACGGCCATGACTAAGAGCGCTCAAAGCCCTCGTTTGAAGCGATTTGAAGATCGTCAGTCCGCGCCTCAAGCGGACTGGGAAATCTACGCTGCGTGTACTTTTTTGGACGGGGAGCCAAGCAAAACAGTACTCTGAACAGAAAAATCCTTATTCAGATTGAAAGAGAAATGTAAATGATTTTTCTAAATCATGCTTTGAATCACTGTACGTGTTTCGTGTTTAATTTAAAGTTCATGTTTTATTAAATTGATTAAAATGTATTTCCAACATAAGATTTTAATATCTTTACTATTGCAATAACCTAAAAATCCAAAAGAACCAAATACAACTCATCCTAAACCGCTTAGAAAGATTTTTCGCAAGTTCAAGGAAAACATGCATGCTCTGGAGGAACATGTAACACTTAACATATATTACATTATGCACGTACTTTTTTATTCGTATTCTTTCATATTTTTATTAAGAATTATTGATATGACATCATGTATATTTTCTACTAACAGTGAGGATTTGTAGCAATTGTTATGAAGAGTATAAATAATATCGAAATATCCGAACAATTCTTCTGTTCTTGCACTGAACCTTTTCGCTTGCCAAGAGAGAAACGCATTTCTGATTCTCTATAGTCACGCGTGCATGCAACATTAAGCGAATCAAACATAAAACGCTTTTGATGGGTTTATTTTAAGAACATTTATAGTGGAGATTTCGAAAGCGACGCCGATTATAGGTCACTGACTAGTTTCTTCGAATCATTTAGGTGGGATACGTTAGATATAAATAAGAGCGCAAATTCGTTCTCAGTTTATTTTTAAAGGAACTCTATGATGAAGCAATCGAGCACGGGGCACTACAATTTAGGTTAATAACATTATTTTAAACTGTGGAGATATATTGCGAAATTTGCCGCATAATATCACACTCTTTGTCAGCATGTCATTTTTCGATGTCTTCCACTTTTATAAAAAAAGAAGAATTTGATGTCAGAGGCGAATATTTTACTAAACAAACGTGTTTTACCTCACCCACAGGATTTCATCTTAATCAAGCTTTTTTCATTATATCTTAACCAAGATATTCTATTTGTTTCGAGAGTAATTTGAAAATATTTTTTAATTAGATAATAAATGAAAAGGAATTTCCAACATATAGCTTTTAACGATTACACTGACCTAAAAAGGTAAAATAACCCAATAATATCTCAACTGTTTATCGCGTATTTCTACAATTGTGACAAAATGTCACATACAATTTGAGCCTATTGTCATAGCGCGCGTGCCGACTGAATTCTCATAACCAGTGCGTCACTGCTTACGACTCGATAACGTTCCGCGACAGCAAAGCTCCAAGGAAAAGGCCGTAGGCCGTTATTAAATATTTACTTTGTCTTGTTGCAGTATGAAACAGCAACTTTGTTGAAAATATATTTTTGGTATGTCAAGAGATGTTTTACTGTAAATAGTATAGTCTGTTACAGTGTTCTTTGAAGTCCGTTTTTGTTAAAATATTTAATTTATTACAGAATTATACGAGAGTCGTTGTTCCTTTCTTAAATTAGACATCAATCGTTATACAGGCTCCGATTCATGCACTAAGTAGATATCAGATCATAATGAATATATTTACAAATTTGTCCTGTACATTTATTGGAGCTACTCAGCAACATACAGAAATAAACAGCAGGCATCCAGAAAGTTTTTCCGGTAAGACAGGAGTTTTCCCAACCATTAAATCGTTCAAGAAAAATTACACTTTTCTGAATGCGAATTTGTTCTCTGAAATACCGCCTTGAAGGGCTTAATAAGGATAATGTTTTGGAACGCAAAGCGATCAATATGTGAGATTTGATTCAATCGAGATAATTACGGGAAAATGGTGACTATAGGAGCGGGAGAAAGGTACCTCCATATTCCTCCTAACTTGATATACCTAGTATGTTTAACGGTTAAAAGACAGCATTACATAAAAAATGCATCATATTCTCGAGATTTGTTTTAACCCATATAACTAAGTTTCAGTGCGTGTAGAAATTGAAATAATACTATACAACCTCCGGACATGAGAGTTGTCTTATGATTTCCTTAGATATCTATGATCTCTGCAAAACTCAAAAAAACAGTTTCCATTTTGACTGAATAATGAAAAGAAAACAAAATATTGTCTTATTGCGCTTATTTTCATAGTGCGCTACGACTGAATTCTCATAATCAATGCGTCACTGCTTATGACTCGATAACGTTAGGCGACAGCAAGGCTACAAGAAAAAGGCCGTTATTAAATATTTACTTCGTGTTGCAGTATGAAACAGGAAATTTTTTGAAAATATATTTTTGATATGTCAAGAGATGATGTAGTGTATATAGTATACTCTGTTATTGCAGTATTCTTGGAAGACCATTTTTGTTAAAATATTTAATGTATTGCAGAATTATACGGAAGTCGTTGTTCTTAAGCATTATGCGAGTTTGTGTGCTACTTTTTGGAAAACCATTTTTTGTGGTGTTGCTCAGCAGCATATTTGGTGCTACAGGCCACTGTTCGATTCCTAAAACCGAGAAAATCCCTAATAAGACTCGTCTTAGTAAAGGTCTACTTCATCCTCCATGATTTGCGATCATATCAGACCAATTTTTACTACAAGCTGCTGCCTTTCACATTTAAATCAGAACATGAATTCTTTTATTGTTTATATTCATTGTTGTATACTTTTGTAGTGTTAAATTAATAAGGTATTAATGAGGGTCCCCTCGGAAGACCCTCGAAAAGGTATGAAATTGCTAATTGATGTAAAACAATTGTTAAAATCCTTTGTAAGGCAATAACTGCCGATCAAGGACATTAATGGATTTAAAAAAAGGAAAGCCCTCGCATCAAGACCTGACGCTCCGCTTGTCGGACTTGCGTATCACTGGCCTCGTAATCGCCCACCAGCAGTACACACACACTCTTTACGATCAGGGCTGCTTACGGCGCAGCAACCAACGTCCACCGCCACCGTTGGCACCGCCTCCAATAAATAAGACATAAAATGTAATGACGCCCCGCGCCCCTCCACCCAACCTCTGAGCGAGCAGCGCGCTCAATGGTTCATAATTTTCAGCTTCTCTGAATAGGTCATCTGCGGCCCCGGCCTACCTCGCTCGCGCCCGACGAGTTATACGCCGCTCCTTCTTTAACGGCAGCCTTCTCTAGCGGCGCAGAGATTTCCTTGCTCCATGTTTCATTACCCTTCCTCCCCTCTCCCCCTCCTTCTCTTTTTCTCCCTTCCCCTTCGTCTTCCCCCTTACCTCTTGGCCCCCCAACTCTCCTCACCCTCTCGGGTTTTTCTGCCTCCCCCCTCCAAAACCTTTTTGCTTCTAGGCCGCTTGCCAGTGGCTCTGTCGACCTGATACAGGCACTCGTCCTATGATGTGGTGCCGGTTCTCATTGCTACTGTATTTCCACTGCGAAATATCCCCACGCTCGCTTGCGTTTCTGTATGATTAACTAGGTGTTACATATATTTCGCTTGGGAGTGGAGAGTGCTACCGTGGCCAGGTTGTGCTGGGCTATACATTAGCGGCAACCTGTAACGGATGCAGTCTAGACGTAAAGAGACCAACATATCATTAGTCACTGTCCAGAAAAAAAAGTTAATAAAGAACGGGAAGTAACAAAAAGGTCGCGAAGAAAACGTCTGTATCATCGATAATGCTTACGACTTTACTTCCCGGAACGAGGAATACTGAATAAATGAAATGCGAAATAATGTCGACAAGGTTATCATCGAGCATGCACGACGCGATTCATAACCGACGGCTTAAGAACTATGTAGTCAGCATAACCATTTTAGCGGTATTACAATAGTCTTAGATTCGACGAGATAATCATAGACCGTGTCAAATGAGCCGCTGATAGAACAAGGGTCTCACAGACTGCCTTCTTCCGCCTCTCTGACTGGCCTTTCCTGGGTTCATATGCAATGCGTTTTCTTCGATCGTTGCTCATAACAGGCTAGATATGTTCCAGGAAACATCGATTGCATTGCTCTCGACCCCTGGTCGCGCGTGCGACCCTTGGATAAAGTCGAGATTGCGAAAGTGTCGCGGAGTGAATGGCGCGTAACGAGTGTGTTTTTGCTCCTTGGGAGGTTGCAGTGTACGCAGTCGGATCTTCAGTGGCCTCAACGTTGCAACAGACACACGCGCGTTCTTCTGGAATGCGAGAGGCAAGTGCAAAACAAAGCGAGCAGCTAAGAAGATACAGCAGTGATCCGATATGTGAACTCTTTATTTCTGGCACTTACTTCAACGACGAACTTCAGTTGCTACTGCTCCACTTGCGTGTCTTGTAAAAAACCTATTTTGTGCAGGGACAAATTCAGAAAGTTTCAGGGCGAAGGCCCTCTCCCACCGCCCTGTAATTTTGTTGAAGGAAAATACACTTTTAAAGAATAAATTCATAATAAAACAAAGACTTTTCCTCGAGCCTAAAGGAAATACTTCTTTGTAAAGTGAAATTTTCAATGTTATAGTGATTGATTTGAATAAATTGATGAAAATTACGAAACAATGTTGTTTCTTAGATTTATTTCTAGTTATATTGGTATTTTTCCTGATCACCTGACAACAAACTAAAATAAAACTATTTAGGTCGACATTGCAACTTTTTTGAAACTCCAATAGTCTAAATTTAGCACACAGTAGACCTACCATAGAAAGACATTAATGATGGATGTGGTAAATACGTATTCGACAAATGAAGTCGGTTCTAAACAATGTAAAAGGGACGTGATCTTTGCGTAATAAGACTTAACATTGTGAATTCGGCGATACCACAATGTATTGGATTTAAAAAATACTATTTCTTGTATTCCAAGGTTAGCCCTAAGCAGATAAGACATCGAATCATTCCTGGCAGATTGAGCGTGAACTCAAATCCTGACGTAAACCGACCGTGGGAAGACCTGGCTTCATGGGCAGAAAATATTTATTTGCTCTTGCTTTACACTTGTGATAGCACAGTAATTTTAATTATAAAAAATCTGTAAATCGGGTTTACATTAAAACTTGTAAAAAATGTATGCATTAGTAAAAGTAACCTCCAGTTACGAATTCTGCTGCAACGAAAACAGCCACAAAGAAAATGTTTTCTGATTTGATTTGATTTGTTTTTCATTGCTCCTGCAACATACTTCCAAAAATAGCTTGTCCATTGGTTCCGATTAACCCTCGATTCCGGTACGATGAACCGCAAGGAAACGATGTAGCGGTCATTGAGAGCAGATACCGCTATTGCTGCTGTAGAGAGCAAAATCAGCAACAACAACAGGCATCCTGCATACATAGAGGATACATGCCACATAAATGTCATTGAAGATGGCGTGAAGAAACTGTTCTCGGCGGCAACAGGAGCGATGGCAGTGGCGATGGAGGTTGTCTGGCGCCGTTAAGGATAACGAAGGCAGCGGCGGTGGCTGAGGTGGCGACAGTGGTGGCAATGCCAGCGGCGATGATAGTGACGGCGGTGCTGACGGCTACGGCTGCTGCGGTGGCGACGATGCTGGAAATACGACGGCGAAGCTGACATTAGTGGCAGTGGGGACGGGAATGGGAACGGTGAACGAAAGAGGTTCAGAGGCGGAGGTGGAGGCGGGAGGTGCGAGGCGGGAGGGGGAGCGGGGAGGTGGAGCGGGAGGTGGAGGCGGGGAGTGGAGGCGGGCGAGGTGAGCGGGGAGGTGGAGCGGGGGAGGTGGAGGCGGGGGAGGTGGGGTGAGGCGGGGAGGTGGAGGCGGGGAGTGGAGGCGGGGGAGGTGGAGGCGGGGAGGTGGAGGCGGGGGAAGTGGAGGAGGGGGAAGTGGAGCGGGGGAGATGGACGCGGGAGATGCGAGGCGGGGAGATGGAGGCGGGGGAGATGGAGGCGGGGGAGGCGAGGCCGGTGGCGAGGGAGGTATTGTGGTACCGACAGTACGTGGGAGGGGAGGGGGCGTGGGAGGGGACCAACGTGGCGTAGGGTGGGAGGGAGGGGCGTGGGAGGGAGGGGCGTGGGAGGGGAGGGGCGTGGAGGGGGCGAGGAGCAGGAGGGGATGGGGTGTGGGAGGGGAGGCGCGGACTGCGGTGCACGCGTTGCCGCCGTAGCCGCCGCGTCGGCGCCACAGAGGCGCAGTGTTCTCGAGCTTCACGCGCCGAAAGCCCGCGCGCCGTTCGCACGCCGCCTGGGGCGCAGACGCGTCGCGTCTCGGCCTTGCGAAGCGCGCTGTGCCCCTACCGCTCCCGCTGGGGCAACAGACGCGCCCTATGCGCACAGAACGCGCCGCTCCTCAAACTCATTTGCCTATCACGCCCGTTCCCGCCTGCATCAATCTGTAACACTCCGCATCACTCCGTACCCCCTGCACCACTCTGTAGCAGCCCGTATCACCCCATATCACTCCGTATCACTCCGTACCCCCTGTACCACTCTGTAGCAGCCCGTATCACCCCATATCACTCTATACCACCCCATATCGCTTCGTATCACTCCGTATCACCCCGTACCACCGTGTACCACACCGTACCACACCGTACCACACCGTACCACACCGTACCACACCGTACCACACCGTACCACACGGTACCACACGGTACCACACCGTACCACACCGTACCACCTCCGTATCACCTCGTACCACCTTCGTGCCCCGTGGATCTAGCTATCATCACTTAATTAATGGACAGCAGTGTACTTTTAGTGTCATGAGCATTCGCATCTCAAACACCAAGACCACCATCGCCACTTTTATATGAATTTTCATTCGCATCGACATTCCCGACCATTTTTTTGTAAACAGAATATAACATCAATTTTCTCGGTTATAGGAGGCTCTTCGCCTTGACATCATTATTGTCCATTGTACCTTAATCACCATTCATAACCAACACCATCTCTGCCACATCAGTCACATAATAGTTGGACATTTCAATCATTCTGTAGATGTTGCATAATTGATTTTTTAAATTTGTTCCCATTTTGGAAATAATATTAATGAATTTAAAATGTTTAAGGGTAAAGTACTAGGTGTAGTGTCTTGAAAATATTTGTAAAAACACCTGAAAGTCTGTATTGTCTACGAATAAGTTATAAATTAAAAATATATTTGTTTTATTTCAAGACTCTTAACAATCTCCTTTATCACTCGGCCGCTGTTCACACAGGGTCATAGGCAATAAACTGCCCCGCAAACTTCTTAAGGAACCAGATGAACACTTATGTATGATGTTTCAATACATTTAATTTACAGAAGTATTTAATGAAAATGGACGTCACAAAAGGTGGGGTTTACCTGTTTACCTGTTTAATGTTCGTCAACCAATCAGAAGAGTCTTAAATGATTTCCTGCCTTCCAGAATTTAATGGAATTAAATATGATAGGGCTGTTATAGGGAAAGGATTCTGACGTAAATATAAGGATTGTTCATTTCCGTATTTTAAATAACCGTAACGACGCTTTTTACTATTTGTTTTAACTTTCTGTTTTTTTGTTGTTACATCTTGAAATGAAGGAAATCATTTCGTATTGAAATAATTTTATTCACACTTGCACAAAAAACGAAATTCATGTCAGCTCGCACATCTTCCTTGTCGCCTTGTTAATCTGTTTATGTTTTCACGTCACTGTCACCACACACTTGTCTATTTTCTTTTCTTCTCCGGATGCTGAGAGTGCACACTAACACAAAATATCGTCACGTCTCGTTTGACTCTGTGAGTTTCCTGACGGAATCCCTCTTTTTTTATATCTCTGGTGGTCTGCAGGCCCTTCCAAGACTGTAAGTCGTAGAAGAAATTCACTTAGCTCTTCTTTTTCCAGAGCTTGAGTAAAGACTAACATTTCTTCAAAAATTATTTCATTCAATTAAATATTCTACTCTTTATATTATAACACTTGTCGAAACATTGCGAAATTTAATTATATAAAATTACGGCTTTCAATGTAGTAGATCGTGTAACATATATACCACTGTAAGCCAAAACGCATATAAATACGTATGAGACTATAATATAGATTGATTGTTTCTCAGTTGTAAACAAATTAAATTACACTTGTTTAATTTTGATGAGATGTTTTTACAAAATTAATCTGAAGCCCAAGTTATTAATATACCATTTCCTGTGAAAGTACATTTGAAGATGATTTAATACTGAGCTATAATTCACACTTGCGATTATATTATCTGACGTTAGAATATTTATCAAGTTTGTTTTCTTCCTTGTTCGTCATAGAACAAGATGACGTACAGACGTAACACAACTATGATGGAACTCATGATTTCCCTGAATAGCGCAGAAATGTTTCCTATAAATATTTAAATTTACCAAATGGCAAAATTTGATTTTTATATTTTTGGACATGCGTGTATAGTAACATAGGTGGAACGGCAGCTGCTGTGCTTTGTTATAAATATTGTGGATCTGAATCTTCGCAACACAGCGCCTTTTTGTTTCAATCTACTTGAATATTCAATCATTCCTTATCATTTACTAATTTCCTTAATCTTCACCAAATCCTTGATAATCTTTTACTTGCCATGGGAGAGTAGCATGTCCTTTAATATTAAACACTGAACTCAGTCATTGCTCCTGCTGAGTTTATGTATTTGTAACTCCTTAGAAAACGCGAACGCAAAAACATGAATGTAATATTGTAACATATTTTATAACAAATCTTGAATTTCACGTGTTGCTCTAGTCTTCGCATTTAGGTTGGATTTAGCTTTTTATGACAATAATTCTCCAGAAGAACTATGTCACATCTGTCCCTAGCATATTCTTTTGAAAACGCACGGAACGCGGTAATTACCTGTTGGTGGGAGATATAAAAAAATTGCTGTGCATTACATACGATTTCTCGGGTAGTGGACGCGCCAAGATTGTAATAATGAGACTGCAAGGCGCAACGAACACCAAATGCACGTCTTCCTGAAAGTGTGTGGCATTAGGATTCGCTGCTCGTTTGCACGGTGGCATGGACGTTGCAAAAAATGGGACGAAATAGGTTTTTGCACGTACCCAAAGAAGAAAAAAAGATCTAGAAGGTCCTTTTCGGGACCATTTTCTAATAATACGGACGCTCACAAACGCATTTGATTTGGAAATCCACATTTCTCATTAAATGGTACTTGCCATCACACTGATTTTTACTGTGGTGTCTTTCTTTTTATATTTATCTCAGGAACCTACCTGTCACAATTATTGTACATAATTTTAGTAAGTCAACGAAAATATTAAGGGATGGTAAATGTTTCTGCTAATAAAACTGTTATTAATAATATTATTTTTTTCTATAAATATAAAAGACGATATCTCATAACACATTACAAGCGTATTCCATTTTTATGGAAGAATTAACAATGCGAGTATTGTGTACCTCCCCGGCTGCCGCCAAACTATTTCTCGGTTGACTAAACTTTGCAATGCACTGTACCACAGATGAGTAAAGCTTTCTTATCATTTCTTGTATACTGTTCAGAAGGTACTGGAACTGCTTTCTGCTACTGCTCTTCGACGCAGATGCATTCGAGAGACTGCCAAAACGCAATCTAGCCCACTCTCTGCAGCAAATTGCGGCTTAATATGGAATTAGCTGCACACGTGCAAACGTATCGTCATTTATGAATCGTTTTAAAAGTGAAAATTGATTCATACTGAGAGAAAACTTCGAACATTTAGAAGAACCTGTGCTACGAAATGAGGATTACCTCCAAAACTGTCAGAGAACGACAAAAAAGTCTACATTTGTAGATTGTGGCATAAGAAACTTGGTTTAAAAAGCACAGTATGCACCTTTTCTGAGTTATGCACTATGGTAACACATGGTATGGTGTTGCAGCTTGGCATGTATTGCGATTTGTATGTGCGCCTGCCGTTTCACATATAATCTTCTACCGTCTGCATTTTTCATCTTTAATCCATTTGAGCAGGTTTGGCGGATGATTACGTACTCAACACACATATGTGCGACTTTTTTGAAAACTGGCGTCTTTTATTTAATTATATATAGAAGGGAATGGCACTTGGCTGTCCGGAAGACCACGTCCATAGCCAATGTGTCGGTAACTCAGAATGAATTGACTCCACCCGAGGAAACCTCCATTTTGACGGACTAATATTCCCGATACTATTCTGTTATATCGACATAAGACAACATTGAGCAATGAAAACAGAATCGTATGGCCTTGTAGTGTCGATAATACGTTTAACGATATGACGTCAGTTAAGAAAGATCGGCACAAATGAGCAGCAGTAAAGGTCTATGAGTAATCCACATTTCAAACATAATGTAAGCTACATCGAAAACGTACCAACTTCGCCAAAACAACGACCATCCTTCTGTATGGTCGATATCGTTAAGGCAGTAGTGCCCGAAGCGATCTCGGACTGAAGGATTGCGGGTTCGAGTCCCTCCTCGGGCATGGTTGTATTTGTGTTCGTCCTTCACCGTCACCATTGCCATCGCCGTTACCGTTACCGTCGCCTTTACCGTTACCGTCGCCGTTACCGTTACCGTCGCAATTACCATTACCGTCGCCGTTACAGTTACCGTCGCCGTCGCCGTTACCGTTACCGTTACCGTCCCCGTCCCCGTCCCCGTCCCCGTCCCCGACCCCGTCCCCGTCACCGTCACCGTCACCGTCACCAATCACCTCATATTGTTACCCATTTCGTAGATATCCACAGTGTTTTCTAATGACCTACCTGTTGACGCGACCTTAAAAACCCGATCATCCCGCAATGCACATAGTGCGTCCTATAATGTTTTGTGCCCACTTTTTCGCAATCCGGTGCCCAGTGCGGCGTCGTCAGGCGGCACCGCGGGCGCGGGCGCGGGCTCGGGCGCGGGCGCGGGCGCAGCCACATGTCGGTGCGTGGCGAAAGCGGCCGTACAAAGGACTTGCGCTGCGCTGCCGCCGAAGCGTTTAATGGCCGCTTTGCCCATTTGCGGGCGGCGCGGCCGAGACCCTGTGGCACAGATGGCGGCGCGGCTGCGCGGCGGCGGGGTGGCCGGGCTACTGGACTCGCGGCGGCGGCGGCGTGGGCTGCATGCGATCTGCGAGTGACGGTCTTCACTTCTCTCACACCCAGATGACCAGAATATGTGAAGTGCCGCAGGTTCAATACCAGCGGCTGGATTCAGCTCGTAGGGGTGAAACTGCGAGGATGTTGAATTTCAGAATGCACGTTTATTCAAAAATGTTACAAAGATGTCAATTGATATGTCCGAAAATGAAAATTTTGATATCGAGAGTTATCAATGGAGAGGCCGAATGCTACCTTTTGTAGGCGATATCACGCTTTTATAACCAACTGGATTATTACATTTCTGTCGTTAATTATGACTGGAAAGAATTGTCCCTTTGAAATTCACAATGTCATCCGAACAAAACTTTCTGTAGGTTGGGTCATTTCCCACGGTCACAAGACGTCTCACTAAAACTCGCAATGTCATCGGAATCAAATATTCCGTTATCTTTACAATGTCACCAAAATGGAATATTCAGTTGTCCTGGCCTACGTTCTTGATAAAGAACTGCTTTCGGGAACATTGTTTATGGAGCTATTGATTGCTACATGATTCGCGTGTGGGTTGAGTGTCGAGTTCCAATAAGAGGTGTTGTACCCGAAGAATTTCCTCTGGATGTGGGACGGGGTGCGGAGTCAGATAATTGAGAATTCCTGATTTAATGAACGCCGTTGGTTTTGAATCTGTAACGGAACTTACTATTTTCCTCTAAGAAATTCAAACAACCTCTAAGAAATAAATTTATTTTTTACCGTTAATTCGATGTGTAAGTGTTAAGACATTTAACACTTACAACTACAAAACCAAGAATTATTGTGACTTGTATTTTCTGCGAGATATTGGGATACTCTTATTTTTCAATTTAATGTTACGATTTGGGGGCGTTTTTCATGTTTTCTAGTTAAACAGTTGTCACTCATTGTTTTAAAAAAACAGGTATTTATACGTGTTCTGCAATTTTTACTACCTGCATTCAAACTATAGCCTGGATCCGATACACTATAGAGAACTACAAATATTAACAGGAAACGAAAGGTCTTTTTCAATCGCCCTTGAGAAAGTTATAGGTCTCACAGCAATTTATTTGATAATCTTGGTACTATGTAAAGAGCTTATTTATGGTACTATATTGTGCATATTGTACAATACTGTTCTGCGCTAGTGCAATATTCGTGAAGAGTGATTTTGTTCATGTATTTAATTTATTACAATATTATACGAGAGTATTCTATTTGTTGTTCTTGAGCAGCGTGCGCGCTACTTACGTATGGTTTAGTTCAGCAGCATTTTTACTCATACAGGTTTGTATTTCTATGCTATTATGAAAGTAAAATAAATGGTAAAAGTTGTAAATTTGTCAAATGAAAACTAGAGCTTTAATCTTTAACATAACTGTTCTAAAAAATTCGTTATTTTATCTTTACGATTAATACGCGTTTTTGTATATTAATCTGGATGAATGATTTTTAATTGATTCTTACGCTTTATTAAAAATACGACTACTGTGTGATTATTGCACACGTCACTTATTCCAAGATTGTATTTCAATATCAAGGAAGCATTTGGAAGACCGGATTGCCTCAGTAACTGAGTGTTCTCCTTTTTCCATCGAGACACTTTTCAATTATAGAAGACATTCTATTTTATGAGGACCTATGTTTAGCCCTCGTGCACAAACGTCCTGAGCCCCAGGGCCAACGAGTGGAGCCGCTAATCGCCGTTGGTTCGTCTTCGCTTCCGGTGACGCTTCGTCACGGTGGCAGTGACGTCTACTTTGGAAATGACTTTGGACGCGAGCACCAATCGCTCGCTGTGTATTCTTTCAGTTAAACAGGACGTTTTAAAAATACAACCAGATCCCCATAATTGCATGTTTCCTCTAGATATGATTATTTACCGTTGATTTAGAATCTCAGATAGAGGTACATTATGTCCCAAGGTGCTTTCTATTTGGCCTAAACCTGTGTGTCTGCCCATGTTCTTATGCGCATAAATCCAGTATGCGTTTTATGCAAATTAATATCATTATCCGGAGAAAGAAACTTCTAGGAATCCTACAAAACAATTAGAACAGTTGAAAGTCATTTATTGTACTATATAACCACAAAATAGATGTTGTTAGAAGTGTAGTAGATCCCCGCTAATCCGAAATTTCGGATATTTCGAACAAAATTCGGGAGGGAGGAAAATAAACTAAATAAATAAAATGCCTATTTGTAGTGTAAAGAAAGGCTTTTGCAACCACTGTAGAAACGAACAACTAATTATTGAAACAAGATGTCAAAATGAAACGTATAGTACACTGGTAACTACGGTGTATATCACATGTTTATGTAGCAGTTTATGTTTATGTATCTTCACTTAGAGGAACTTGCAAAATCGGTAATCTTTTTTTGGCGTAAGAAACTGAATCTGCTTAATGATGCGATCGCTACGATAAGTTGCCATTTTCTCACATCATACGTTATGTTCATTGTGCTTGATAATACCATTGATGAATTTTTATATGTACGGCACATTTGTTCGGATAATCCGAATATTTAACAAACCCTTAGACCCCCAATTAGTTCGGGTTACCGGGGTTCTATTGTATGAGAATTGGAAAGATAAAAATATTTTGGAAGAGATGGTAATTGTATATATATATATATATATATATATATATATATATATATATATATATTCTAACACAATTGCCTCCCTTTGAAATGCACAATGTCATCCGAACAAAACTTTCTGTAGGTTGTCATTTCCCACGGTCACAAGACGTCTCACTAAAACTCGCAATGTCATCGGAATTCAAATATTCCGTTATCTTTACAATGTCACCAAAATGGAATATTCAGTTGTCCTGGCCTACGTTCTTGATAAAGAACTGCTTTCGGGAACATTGTTTATGGAGCTATTGATTGCTACATGATTCGCGTGTGTTTGGGTTGAGTGTCGAGTTCCAATAAGAGTGTTGTACCCGAAGAATTTCCTCTGGATGTGGGACGGGTGCGGAGCCAGATAATTGAGAATTCCTGATTTAATGAACGCCGTTGGTTTGAATCTGTAACGGAACTTACTATTTTCCTCTAAGAAATTCAAACAACCTCTAAGAAATAAATTTATTTTTTACCGTTAATTCGATGTGTAAGTGTTAAGGCATTTAACACTTACAACTACAAAACCAAGAATTATTGTGACTTGTATTTTCTGCGAGATATTGGATATTCTTATTTTTCAATTAATGTTACGATTTGGGGGCGTTTTCATGTTTCTAGTTAAACAGTTGTCACTCATTGTTTTAAAAAAAAACAGGTATTTATACGTGTTCTGCAATTTTTACTACCTGCATTCAAACTATAGCCTGGATCCGATTACACTATAGAGAACTACAAATATTAACAGGAAACGAAAGGTCTTTTTCAATCGCCCTTGAGAAAGTTATAGGTCTCACAGCAATTTATTGATAATCTGTAGGTATGTAAAGAGCTTATTTATGGTACTATATTGTGCATATTGTACAATACTGTTCTGCGCTAGTGCAAATATCGTGAAGAGTGATTTTGTTCATGTATTTAATTTATTACAATATTAAACGAGAGTATTCTATTTGTTGTTCTTGAGCAAGCGTGCGCCGCCTACTTACGTATGGTTTAGTTCAGCAGCATTTTACTCATACAGGCTTGTATTTCTATGCTATTATGAATGTAAAATAAATGGTATAAAGTTGTAAATTTGTCAAATGAAAACTAGAGCTTTAATCTTTAACGTAACTGTTCTAAAAAATTCGTTATTTTATCTTTACGATTAATACGCGTTTTTGTATATTAATCTGATGAATGATTTTTAATTGATTCTTACGCTTTATTAAAAATACGACTACTGTGTGATTATTGCACACGTCACTTATTCCAAGATTGTATTTCAATATCAAGGAAGCATTTGGAAGACCGGATTGTCTCAGTAACTGAGGGTTCTCCTTTTTCCATCGAGGCACTTTTCAATTATAGAAGACATTCTATTTATTGAGGACCTATGTTTAGCCCTCGTGCACAAACGTCCTGAGCCCCACGTGAACCCCAGGGCCAACGAGTGGAGCCGCTAACGCCGTTGGTTTCGTCTTCGCTTCCGGGACGCTCCGTCACGGTGTGACAGTGACGACTACTTGGAAATGACTTTGGAAACGAGCACCAATCGCTCGCTGTGTATTCTTTCAGTTAAACAGGACGTTTTAAAAATACAACCAGATCCCCATAATTGCCATGTTTCCCCTAGATATGATTCTTTACCGTTGATTTAGAATCTCCAGATAGAGGTACATTATGTCCCAAGGTGCTTTCTGTTTGACCTAAGCCGGTGTGTCTGCCCATGTTCTTATGCGCATAAATCCAGTATGCGTTTTATGCAAATTAATATCATTATCCGGAGAAAGAAACTTCTAGGAATCTACAAAACAATTAGAACAGTTGAAACAGTCATTTATTGTTACTATATAACCACAAAATAGAGTGTGTTAGAAGTGTAGTAGATCCCCGCTAATCCGAAAATTTCGGATATTTCGAACAAAAATTCGGGAGGGAGGAAAATAAACTAAATAAATAAAATGCCTATTTGTAGTGTAAAGAAAGGCTTTTGCAACCACTGTAGAAACGAACAACTAATTATTGAAACAAGATGTCAAAATGAAACGTGTAGTACACTGGTAACTACGGTGTATCACATGTTTATGTAGCAGTTTATGTTTATGTATCTTCACTTAGAGGAACTTGCAAAATCGGTAATATTTTTTGGCGTAAGAAACTGAATCTGCTTAATGATGCGATCGCTACGATAAGTTGCCATTTTCTCACATCAAACGTTATGTTCATTGTGCTTGATAATAGCATTGATGATCGTATATGTACGGCACATTTGTTCGGATAATCCGAACACTTTCGAATATGAACAAACCCTTAGACCCAATTAGTTCGGATTACCGGGGTTCTACTGTATGAGAATTGGAAAGATTAAAGATATTTTGGAAGAGATGAGTAATGGTATATATTTATAGATATATTAATAATATATTATAGATA
>BOPP01000141.1:2731229-2751019 GCA_017312745.1 Gryllus bimaculatus
TATATATATATATATATATATCGTTATTGTGTAAAAAATAAAATCTACCTTAATGAACAGTGGTCCAGCTAATTCCTATAAGCATCCTCATTATGTATAGGGTCTAAGTCATTGTTTGATACCCACCCTCCTGGAAAACTTGCCGACATACAAGAGTATTCGTATTGCCAATTACGTGTGACATTTTTCTCCCCTTGAAAGTAGGAGAAGGAGTCTGATTAGCTCCTCTGCATTCTTCCCTGGACACCTGCCGTCTGTTCGCGATTCTTCCTGGTCTCTCGGATAAGCCTGAATGCCCCTCCGGGCTTTGTCACAAGTCACTGCGGCGCTGCCTGTTCGCTCGGTCACGGAGCCAGCGTTCAAGTCCTTCTATTCTCCCCCCTCCTCCTCCCCCATCCCCACCCCACCTTCGACAGGAAAAAACAGCTCGAGAGCAACGATCTCTCGGGAAGGAACACGAAATTTGACGTGAAACTTCAGACGGATTTTGATTTCAGTCCCTGAAGTAAATTATTTTCGTACGGGAGTAATAGACGGGAATAAGTACGGGAGAAATAGAAAAATACGAGTAACTGGAGGTTTGCACAGGTGATAAGCTTCAAGAGCTAAAATAACGCAAGAGACAACGCGGGAATCAATTTATATTTCATGTGCTTAAACGTGTTTTTCAGAGCGCTTTTCTTGCAAGACATTATGTTACTACCTGTTGTTTCGAATTATAACGGCAGAAAAACGGACTTGCTATGGAACAACAGTTTACTTTTTCCCCTCTCTTGCTTATGCGACTCGCTGGGGACATGAGTACGCTCTGCCGTTACTATTTGGAATACCTTACATTCTCGTAACTCTGCTGAGCATTCGTCGCGCTACAGCACCTGGCAAGTTCTGTGAAAATGATGTTGCCATGTGACTTCAAGAGCCATCACAAAGGGTACTCCTAAAGGCTCAAGTAAGAAGGTGAGGAATGTTTAAAGACGTATATCGTATTAGTTTTGTTCTCTTATTATTTATTTGTGCAGATTTACTTCTGGCATTTTTCTCCTCTCAATTTCTTTTTTGATTTTTAAAAAAGTACAAAAACATATATTTGCCGATAATATTAAGTATTAAGAAAGAACCGTGATAAAATTTAGTGCATACTTTCCACAGATAAGAACCTATGATATTGACATGAAAATCATTAAATAATTCGTTTTCTTTTCATTCAGTTTGTAGTTTTTTTGAGTTGGTTTTCTCTCTATCATTTTGTTTCCATCATAATTTGAAATATCTGCATGCCTTACTCGAACTAAAATTAAAAGGACAATAAAGAGAGGATAGCTTGAATCCTCGTCCAATATTAATGGCGTAGTATAATGTAATATAACTCATAGTATAATATATGGGACTAAGTTTTTCCTCCTAACGAAATTTTCAAGAATATTTTATACCATCAAGTAGTTTTTTTATTTCATCGTCGGAATACTTTCTCATAACAATTAACGCAATTGGCGGTGAACCGAGATGGAAAATAAATGAAAACCAATTTGAAATATAAAAGATAAATGAGTACTACGAACCAATTTGTTGGTTCAGAAGTTCATTCTGCAAATTGGTTAAGTAATTGAATCAGAGAGATATATTTTCAATCTTGCTAACAATAGATCTCACATTTCAGTTTTCATCAAAAGAGTAATTACTGTAATAACGAACTTGTCGACTAGATTGAAGGCAATATCTATTAGAGTAAAGCAATATCGGTATTAATTGATTGTTTATATTACACTCGATGCCAGTTAATGTTTCATTTGCCTTCGCACTTTCACCGAACCGATCGACAGCTTTATTAAAACACCAGCGAGCTGGTATGCCATTCAAGGCGGCCCACACTGACCGCCATTTAAGGAAGTAATCGTAGACACTATCCTCTTTCATTAATATTCTCTATTTGATATAGAAATGGATGATTAGGCCAAAAATACGGCTGCTGGCAATAGTACATTTTTAGGGACTTCATTCTTCTTAAAAAGATATCTACAAAAATAGACTACGTACATCGTAAATTGTTTCATTGACGTTTCAAATTGTTTCTTATTATGTTGTTGAGTTCTGAAAATTTTAAGAGTTTTACGACTCATAAATCACATCCGGACAGCAGTCAAATCGATACGTCTGATTAACAAAGGCCTTGAGGTCTGCCGTGTCTTTCAACTTCACCGTTGCTCCCATCGCTAACTGGCATCGCCGTTCGCGAGTACCATCGTTGATGTCGACGATACGTCGAGATCATTCTACAACCATGGTTACTGACTACTGCCATCGTCATTTCCTGCCATTGGTGCTGTCCTGGTTGCTGCCACAGAACGGCATCCCCTTTGCCCTCTCCATCGCCTTTCCCGCTGCCATCGCCAAGGCCTTCCCCGCTGCCCTTACCAACATCATTCCCACTGCACTTACCAACGCCATCCCCCTCTGTCATCCCAAGCGGCACTCTCCTCTGCCATCACGAACGCCATCCTCACTGCCATGCCCCCAGACGTCCGACACCATCCCTGTAATGCATTCTTGTCAGCCTAAGCATCCTGCCTACTGCTAATACGCACTACTTACAATCAAATCAACCCCCATCCCTGTCTGCCGCTTTTTTTAATTGTTCGCCCCCTTATTGTCTGCGGCGGCGAACTGTCGCCCTTGGGCGGGGCTACCTCGACCCACGCTGTCTCCGTCGCCCACTGCGCCTGCCTCGGCAGCGTCGATAGAGCGATATCGCGTTATCCGGCGTACGAATTAATTTGCGCGGCGTTCCGCTTGATTTCCGAAATCCGTCTCGGCGTCCGCCAGGGGGCGGAGGCGGAGCGCGTGGGCGGAGGCGGTCGGGGGCGGGGCCGACGGCGCAAGCGGCGGCGCTGGGTGGGAGAAGTGCCGTTGGTTCGGGACAAACTGCCTTCCCCGGCCCCGACGGAACAGACATTTTGGTCAAGGGAGAGGTGGCTCAGGGCATCAACTGATGTCACTGCACTGCCTGAGCCGGGAGGTCCTAGGTTCGAGTCCCGCCGGTGGCAGGAATTTTCCGGCTGACCGGGGGAGAATTCTAGCGGTAGTTTTCCATGGTTTCTCCGATGAACTCCAGGCGAATGCCGGAACAGCATTATAATAAACGGGTCACGGACTGCGAGAGATCTTTCCTTCCCCTTCCTTGCTTTATCCTCACCCCTTACACACACACACACACACACACACACACACACACACAAGCACTTTACTACCACTCATGTCGGGAGACCGTCCGGAGCACAGAGCTTGTCCCGGCTGGGGCGGTGCTTTACTGGTGTGTGATACCTGGTTCAGCAAAAACCTGCTAGCCGACGGTAGGTCGCTGCCAGGCCCATCATCCAGCCGGGAACCTACACTTTTTTACATTCATATTATTCGTCATGTACAGATATTCTTTTACTCAGGTCTTAAGCATGGCATTAGCATTGGCCTGATGATTTTCTTCCCGTTCAAAAAGTCCACCGCCGTCAACTCGGTTTAAATCCGCGAAATTAGAGTAAGAAGACAGTGTGCTACGTTAGCTCCTACGTCCATACCACTTGCGACGGCTAGTTTTCCTTGTTGCCAGCTTAAGAGTGCCCGAATCGAGCTCCCGCCGAAAGGAAGTTGTGGCGCGGCGGTTCGTGTGCTGCGGATTGCGCCTTCGGCTCTTCCTTCGGCGCCATCGCGTCGGCGGCGTCCGCCTGCTTGATCGCCGCCTCCCGAACGCGTTGCTTATTAATGAAGCCCCGCGCGAGGAAGAGAGAGAGGAAGGAGGGAAAGAAGGAGGAGGAGGAGGAGAGGAGGGGAGATCGGCGGCTGATAAAAATTAATGGTCGGTGTCGGATTTCACGGCGACGGCCGCCGCCGGTGGCGCGATGCTGTCCAGCCGACGTCCAGCCGCTGTCCTGGCATCCACCGTTGGCACTGGTGCTGTACTGACAGGAGAAAAGGGGATGCCCTCATCCACAGATTTGCTTCTATTCAATGTAATTACTAATAGGCGGATTTTGATTACCTAAAACATCACCAAAAAAAATACTGAATTAAATGCTCTTAAAATGTTTTTACTTTGTTCTAAAAGCAAAGGAAAATGACGTAAACAAATGTGATTAAAACCAGTTCGGATGTACAACTCAATCTGTTGGGTATGTTACTGACGTAATTCAGGTTTTTTCCATTCGTTCAAGTTCAACTCAACTTGAAAACGTTTGGTATGGACTGTTTTTTACCAGCAAATATCTGTCTTTAGTTTTAAAAAAGTATTAAATCTGCCGAATCGACAATGGCGCTGGTAGGCGTCATATGTACCTTAGATTACACTCTCAGTGGCTGACAGTACCATTTCTGAACCAGCAAATCGAATAGATTACTCAGGAATTCTGTGGAGAACACTTGTTGCATCTCGTACATATTATTTGAAGCTAGTGCCATTAAAATAATATTAATATCGATTAAATAAGCAAAAACGCATTAAATTGACAGAAACTGGTAAAAAATGACTTATTAGTCGAAGTCGACGAAAAATCAAAAAAAAAAAAATACTGGTAATTTTCTTTTGCTCTAATAAAAAATTAATTTTAATACTAAACTCTATTATTATAAAGTAACAAATGACATTTCATTTAAAATACGCCCTCTAGTAATTACCAAATAAAATATTTGTTTGGATATTTGTGCAAAAAAGTAACATTTTTAGTAGCCGCTATGAAGAAATTGGATTTGGGTTTTCAATTACGCGCGCTTTTCAGCAAGGTGGAAACGATCTCGAAAGTTGTCTTAGTCTTTCCTATCGCGTAATATTCCCCGATACTTCACAGCACTCCTGCGGCCAGAGGGGAGTTCTGTTTTTTACCTACATCTCGGGGGAGGAGTTCCTCGTTTGAAGTGCCTCCTTGTAACATCTCTATCAACTAGATCAACTCGTCAGTGAAGCTCTTTCTCCGCCAACATGAGTCGAGTCAGACTGCCGCAAGGGTCAGGACGAGGGCAGAGACTGGGACACGGTGGACTGGCGGAAGCCCGTGTTTAGAGGCTAACTGATCCTATTAAACATTCCCTCTTATTCCATCGCATGCAATCTAATTTTTTGCGTGGTCCAGTTAAATTTGGTGTACAATTGACTTCCTTTATCCTCTTAAATAACATGCATGAGCCGCCAATGACCCCCGAATTGGATGCTAGTGTTAACACGCACACGTCTTCTTAATCTCCAGATTCCTTATCCCCTCTTTTTTGCCAACACACATGAATGACGAATAAAAGGTAGCAACGAGAGGTGTGGATAGCATTTGATAACTCTTTTCGCTCCAGTTTAATAGAAACTATTTACTTCAACAAACGGGCTATTGAGTGGATTTGGTATTATGACCGTCCGAATAACCGAAACCCTCATTGCTCTTGCGTGTAGCGAAATGTGTGCTCAATAAAAGACGCGCAGATTACATAAACTTCCCTGTCTCTGCAGCCACCGCGTTGTCTGACATAGCTCTGAGGATGACGATGATGAAGATGACGATGGCAGGGTATTTGCTGAATTGAATAGTTTGTTTAGTCGTATTTGTCAGGTTTCTTCAATGCAATTGTCACGTTTTGTTGAATGGTATTCGTCACGATTTGTTCAATGGTATTTGTCGGGGTTAATTCAATTGTATTTATTAGGGTTTTTAATTTCTAAAAAAAGTTTGTATCATATTTCATGTTTCATACACCATTTCCGTTGCCACTTACCTGTAATTGTTTCATTAGTTTATCTATTTTAACCATACTTTCTTTATTATTTTCCATTATTTATTTATTCATTCATCCCCATCGCTCCATCTTCGTCACCACCATGCTACCAGTGTCATGTATCACTACAGTCTTCATAATCAGTATCCACCCTACGCACTACTTCCTGTTAAATTCTCTGCTCTCCAGTCCCCATAAGTCACTACTGCAGTCACTCATATCTTAAAATTACAATCTACAATAAAGAACCATTAACACTTCCTTCTCTCTCTGATACCCCCCGCCCCCAGCTAAATGTCTCTTCCATCACCAACACGGTCGCCACTCGCGGCCATCCTCATCTCGCTTGTTTCGCCGCCACCGCTCCTGCCATCCACTGGGGTTATCTCGTTACTGATCGGATGAAGCTCGCTGTGCTTTCAAAACACACACGTCCCGCGAGCTAACACTAAGAGCTGTTGCGCAACTGCGCCTTTGTTAGCGTTCACATTTTGAACGTGGGCGGTTGCCGCGTTTTAGCTTTTGGATGTACATCGCTTTGGGAACAAAAACACTTCATCTCATTAGTGACATTGAGTGCTCGAGTTTCTCTGATTCATATGATAAAAAATCTGAGTCTTGGCCCTTATGGATGTTAGAGAAACTAAATCGTTTATGTACACATTCTAATGTGAATTCTGATACTAACACATGGAATAAAGAATAGTTTTCAGTTTTTTATTCGTTACTAAAGTCACAGAGTATTAATATAAATACATTCCTCAACTTTTGTTGCGGACAGTATAGTCTTTGATTGAATTTCCTTATTTATACTAATCTAGTACTAGTACTCTTTTGTTCTCAAACAAAGCAAAGAGATTTCGACTGTCATAATGTGAACGAAAATGAAATTAATAATCTGTTGCTAACTGGTTTCAAAAAGGAAGAGAAGTGATGGGAACAATAAAAAGACCATATTGATGGTATGAGTCAATTTAAAATAAGGAAGTTGAAGAAGGTGAAGCACCAAATGTTTGTGAGGAAGTTTATTCTATCAGCAAATGACGTCGATAGCCGAATTGTTTAACTAAGCTCTGAAGCCACAGATGTTAAGAAACTGCACACACCGCAGATTCCTGGACGGGTGACCGTCTGGGAATCCCGATATCTAACGGCGCAGATCCCCTGGCCGAAGGGATGAAAGGCAATGATTACGATTGATTGGTTAGCGATTCCGGACACGTCACCGTCTAAGGTCATTAGTCCCGTAAGTGTAGTGGTGATCTTCCCCCGCTAGACTGTGCACCCGCTGGAAATCTTGCCACTGTCGGGACTCAAACTTAGGACCTCCTGGTCAGAAGTACTACATTGAAAGACTGACGGTGACTAAATTAACGGAGGATTACACCACTTTCGATGTCTGTAAATTGTTTGGCTAAGAGAATGATATAAAAAGTCACCAAATGTACAGTTCTGGAAGAATATGTCCCTCAGGTGTCCCGACAAGATTTAAGAGACATAGTTTCGTTTGTTTGCCAGTCAGATGGTGCGACACAAGACTAGTATAAGTAAGAAATGACATCGTATTTTCAAGTCGGATATCGTGTGACTTTAGAAATTACTTTCAAATGGTATTTTCAAATGGTATTACAAAAATGGTATTTAATTAAAATTCAAAATCATTAAAACAATTAGTGATGTCTTAATTTTTAAGAAGTGTACAGTATTTCCCCCTCTTGTAATTCTTTGTAGATAAAATATCTTTGTATAAAATGTATATGTATCGGAAGAAAATGTCCCCATGAAATCTCAATAAGAAAAATGCAGAATTATTAATTAGAATAAATTACCTATTTTTAAACTAATTATTCTGTTGCGAACAATTTCTGATATTATATTAAACATAATTTCTCTTTCAATTTTACCCAAGCTTGTTGTTTTCTCCCGGTACAGGTGCATACGATAGAAACCTTAGTCATTAGTCAATAATTGTTCGGTGATTTAAATGCTAAACGCTCTGACACAGCGAATGTCAATTATTGCCTAAGGGGGACAGTAATCGATCTTGAATCATTAATTTCTCGTGTACCCTATAATTTTGGTGCTTAGTAGCGTGATGGTCTGCATCCAATCCAATACCGACATGGACTTTAACTGTGCTATCACCAAGTTCAGCTGGTTTTATTGAGAAAATTCACTTTCACCGAATTTGGCAATGGTGAGTGTTTCTTTGAAATGGTTTCGAATTTATTCACCAGGCAATTTAACGGTTTTTTAGACTTACAGAACTATTAAGAATGTTCTGCTTCGATTGGAGTAAACTGAATTGAGTGGAGTAATAAAGCAGAGATTGCTCTAGGAAACTGTCTCGTCGCCCATAGTGCGTCCTCTAGCTGTCTTGACCTCCTGAATATTTTTTTTTTAATGAAAGCAATGAGGTTACTGTTTTTGTGTCTTTAGTTTCCATGGCGTTGGTGGCAGCGACGAGACGATGACGATGGATTCGGAAACTAAAAAAAAAAGTAACATGACAGATAACCGACGCCGTAAGTCAGTCGGCAATGCTGTAATGCAATAGGGGATTACGATGGAGGGGGGTAATTGGTGGCGGAAAGAGACGTCAGGGCCGAGGTGCAGGTAGCGGCGATGCTGGGGCAGAGGGCGTATCACAGTAGATTTTTTAGAGTTCCTCTTAAATTGCTTTATTAAGTGTATTATTCCTGAGATGAATATGTTTACATCTATTCAATAACGTGGAATCAAAATAGATATTCTCTTCCCAGACCCCGCCTCCACTTCTGACGGAATCAAACTCTTCTTCGAATTTACTTCGAAGGTTGGCGGAGGGAAGAGGTGGTATGGACGCGGTCACAACTGCGAAGTTTGTCGGTAATGGTGATGGTAACTGCAATGGAAACGGGGACGGTGACATCCCATGAGAGGAGTGGCGAGTGTTGCTGCGACAGTGAGCACGAAACGACGCCGGGATCAGTTGTCCTTGTTGGGGACGCACCATCATTGCCGTTCTCATCCTAGTTGTAAGAATCATTGTTGCCGTCGTTGTCATTGTTGCCGTCGTTGTCATTGTTGCCGTCGTTGTCATTGTTGCCGTCGTTTTCGTTGTGTTCGCCGAGGTCTATGTTGTCATTGTTCCCGAAAATGTTTCCGTTATTGACGTTGTTGCCGTCGTTGTCGTCTCTGCCGGCGTCGTGATCGCCGCCGCTGTTGTCACAGTTGTCGTTATTGCCGCCGGCAGCTGCGGCGTGCATCGCCCCCGTTGAGTGCGGGGCGCGGTCGTCCGGATCCCGTCCTCATTACGGTGTCGCTGTGAAATTTAATAAGGCGCTCGGCCGCAAATTGAGTCATTACGACGAGGCGGACGGCGGCGCGAGCGCATAAATAATGCATCGCCGCCGCCGAGGACTCTGCCGCCGCCTGCGCCGCAGCTTTCGCCGCCGCCCTCGTCAACCGACGTGCCGTCGCCGTGCCCCGCGCAACTGGCGTGTCGCTAGGACTTTTATTATGGAAACGTGGTTTCCAGACGCGGTTTCATTTTTATCGTATATCGTTTTCGGTATTATTATTATTATTATTATTATTATTATTATTATTATTATGTTGTTGTTGTTGTTGTTGTTGTTGTATTTCCCTCTGGGTTTCATTACTCGTTTTAGTTTGTCCTCTTCGGCGACACTGATCTCTTATAAAGTATTTCTGTCTTAACTTTAATTCGTGTTTTTCTATACACACTCCTGTTCCTTCTTGATATTTGAAATGATCCATAACGTCAAGTATTAAATATTTATTTTTGGGTTACCGGTCTTCATATGTGCTTTTTATCATATAGAGTAGGGCGGAGTGCTTTTGTCTCCTTTCGTTTTCTAATCTACATTGTTGTTTAAATTCCGTCTTGCGATTCCTTCTTATGTTCTGATCGTCATTTTTTTCTTTCATAAATCTAGCTATCTTTCATCTTGCACTGTATCACCAACTATTTACTAATGACACTGGCAGTCTAAAATAAATGTTCCTTACGCCATTTCATAGACAAAACTAGACCTATATATTACTTTATTGATAAAAACAACTTGTTTAATTCAAAGAACAATTTTAAAATTAATTTAGTAATTGCAAATTTCAACACTCCTCCAAGTTACTAGGACACGTAACATGATTTTGAAACCTATCACAGATAACATACGTACAAATCTTTATAGAAATTGACTACAAAAATTGGGAAGTATAATTTCCAGTTTCTGCGTTCTATTACAAGGAAGATGAATTTATTGACCTTCTACGCTGGTTTATATTTGTTAAAGTTAACTAATATAGTAAAAATAGTTAAGAAATGCAGTAATTCATTTGAAGATTTTTTTCCCAAATTTTGAATGAAAATGTTTCAATGTTAATTGTCTAATAAAGAGAATCGATATTCCAAAACACTTTATAATGAAATAATCCAACACTAATCATTTCTCGTCAGAGCAATACGTCTGTTTCTCTTTTATGTTTTCCGATTGTATTGTTAGTGGTCACCCCTGAGCCGTCACACTCAGCATCGCCCCCGTCCCCCCCTCAACGACTATTGCCGCCCCCTCACCATCGCCCGCTCCTGCCACTTCCTGTCCCTCGTCCCCATTCTGTACTCTCCCTCTCCCGCCCCTCCATCCACATTATCCCGCTCCAGCCATCGTCCCCGTTTCCTTCCACGTCCCCCGTCACATCGGTCACCGTCATCGCTCCCGCCAATGTCAACAGCCACCGCTCCAGCTTCCCGCCCGCCGCCGTCCTCCGTCGGCCACCCCCGCGTCCTACCTACGACGTCTTCCCGCCGCGCCGCCGCCGCCAACGGCCACCGGCCACCGCAACCGCACCGCCACCGCCACCGCCCCGCCACCGCCGCCGTCCGCCGCGCGCTAAACAGCGACTAACGAGCGCGCGAGTGAAATTTCGGTCATTAGCCGATGACGGATGCCCAACTCGCCCGTACCGCCTCAACCACTACTCCTCCACCCCACCCGTCTTCGCTCACACCCTTCTCTACCTCCGTTTCGTCGTCCTCTCCGCTCCTCCCTTCTCTTTGCGTGCTGACTTCCAGCCTTCGTGCACACCTCGAACGAAATTCCATATTGATTTCGAGCGTTCTTAATCTTTTAAAACAAAGTTCTGGGTTTTTGGTTTTTAATGTTCAAGCACTTCGGGGAAACGAATGCACCCCCGCATCCTCGGGGTTGAACTGCAAGTCGTTCATAAACCGAAGTGCGCGATTCCAAACCACTCTCTTGGCAGTTTAAGATTTGTTCCATTTCTTCGATAATGATGGGGGCGGTTTCGAATATTTAAAATTCAGGGATAGGTCGAGTTTACGTTATTGCCTTTCATGCATTGAGGCCATTTCCTTTGCATCATGGAATGATTTGCCGCTGTGTACGTCCTTCACGGGATTGTAATCAATACTATAGAATACCTAAAAAAATTTACGTTCGATCAGATCAATGAGTGTGTTTTAAAGACACAATAGAGTCTCTGGCATGACATTTTTTCGAGAAACCTATCCAATGACACTTATGCTAAAAGAAAACGGTTAAAATATTTTCCCTTATTTTTTTAAAGAATCGATATGGTACTAATTTACATTGAATACATCAAACAGCAATATACTGGGTGTTAAATGCGGGAACTGAAAAGCCTTCCGTGAATCTTAAACCGAAACCTGTTTATGTAGCTGCACATGCTGCAAGTATGCCTTGCACTCGTTCACAAGTACCAGTCCTTTCTGGGTGACTAGCCTCGAGAATTCTCAACGTGAGCTGAAACTGAACATCGGGATCTCTTTCGTATGACTGGCCCTAGAAAGCTTGCGAGACTTGTTGCACGTAACAGAAGTTTAATTAAGAGGCTACCATATACCGCAAAACCTCGTCCTGTTTAAGAAGAATAGAGCGTAATTTCCCTACATCCAGAGAAATTTTTAAATCTTCCTTTTATCAAGATCAGAGCTGCTTCTAGTTGACTTCTTTACAAGTGTCATAACTTGGTATTATAGAACAGGAATGATATGTTGAATTTGCTCATCTCATGAAATCCAAGCAAATGGGATTGTTCAATGTATTTCCTCTAGACGTGTAATGTGGGATGTATTCAAGTCTGGGCTCTAACGAGAATTCATTTTTAAGAGAAAGCCAAGGAATGCCGCTGATTCCTTTAAGGGCAGATGAATCAACAGATTTTTTGCTCTTGCCCTTCACTGTATAAACGATGACCAGAGTGGTCATAAAGGGTTAAATGAGAAGACTGATACATAAATTTTTTACATTGGATGACGGGTTTAGACAGGGACGTGTGTGAGAAAAATCAACCACGCCGCTAACACATGAAGGAATTAGGGACTTGAACCCGCAACTTCCACCCAAGAAACTTGCTTTGTGCTCTTAGACCTTCGCCACCAACGCCCAGAAAATATCATAAACGAAAGGAAGTGTAAGTTGAAATCTACGTTTTGAAGATATTGTATTAAAAAAAAGCTGACGCGAGGAGTCCATCAATACTTTGCCAGAACTTGAACAAATCCATTTGATTTCTAGTCGAATTCGCTACTTTAGACTCAGACTGATTTAACAATTAACCACATTTTTTGCAATTTTTGTTTACCATTTCAAATCAGAACTCATTTCTGCATCGTAGGAACAAAGATTTTCAAGGTTTGTTAGAAACAGGGATTGAATATTTGCATAAATATATCAAATGAGATTGATATATTTGCAAAACAATATGTATTATTAGAGGGTGAAAGGAAGTGAAAGGGGTCCACTGTTTATCTGTCTTGAAACATATTTGTGTGTAGTTTACGTCAGTCTGACCCTAAGGTAGCAAATATGCGAAATACGTCGCACCAAAAGCAAAAGGTGTAGAAAATTATATCAGAAAAGGTCGTAAATGCACATACGGATAATCTTAAAACCCCCAAAACTTTGTTTCAAGTTGTTCAATCGCCAGAACTGATGAAATGGAATATTGTTTAAAAATTATAGAAGTACACCTATCTATGTTCATTGTTAACCACAAATTTAAACATGATTTGAAATGTAATTTAATTGTTTTTATATTTACCCAATTCGTACATGTGGTGTTGTAGTGGACTAATTATAGAATATCATTGATTTCAACTTCAACATTAAAAATTAAATTCATTCATAATAATAATTTTTGTAAAGTAAATATGTTTATTAACCTTATTGCTGGTCATTGCTTTTTATTATACAAACGCGACGAACAAAGATTACAACTAAACTAAAACACCAAGATTAAGCTAAATTGGTTGTTTGGTTGCTTTTAAAAACGACGAAAATGAACAAATGAACGGCAGATAAATTTCTATTAATTTTTTATTGTTGCCAAAATTTAGTGCTCTTTTGTATGTCACTTTTTAATAAACGTCGGCATATAGCGAGCACTCTGATTGTTTTAACTGTAGGGGAAACGGTACGAAATACACACGTATGGACAACACGTCACATATACCACAAACACACCATGCCCTTGAAGGAATTCGAAATCAAGCCAAGATGAAAGTAACATGAATAAACTCAAGAAATATATATACTGGACAATCGGTGTGAGTATTCACGTGTTCGCTGAACAACCAGAGAAGTTAACAGCATAAAACTCGAATAATTCATTCTGTTTTGGAAACGCTTCACTTGCGCCACCTACGGTTTGTGACCGCGTTTTGGAGGAAAGCCGTTTGCTTCCAAGTCCAGTTATTCAACTTTAAAGTATCTGTGACCGGATTCACATACGCATAATGGAAGGAGTATTACTCGACTCAAAACAACCTCCTAACCCTACTCGTAACAATTATTAATTTAATAAAATAATAACCCACTGCTTCAGATCTTACAAGATCGGGAAAGGACCTCAATTTCTCGGAAGGAAAGCTTGTACCTTTCTGGCAGCCATCGTGCAATTTGCCCTTCGTAATTCAACTGCGGTATAACGAGCGAGTTCATCAACATGAGGTCCATTGCTGAGAGAAATTCTTTGGCGAAGAGAAGTTTCGGGGAGAATAGACATCTCGGCGGGCGGAACCGCGTTGGTCCTTCTCAAGGGCCTGGGAAATCGTTCTACGCACGCGTGCCGTTGGCGTGGAGCTCAGTGTCCCGAAAGGTCTTTGCACTGAAATGGTGGCTCAGGGCATTAAATTTGACGTCGCCTAACAATGCCGCTGACCGCGAGTCGCAAAAGGTTCGAGTTCCAACGTCGGTCGGATTTTGATACTAGCAGCGTATCTAGATCGAATTAAGTCCGCGGTGTAGAGGAAAATTATCCGGTTCGGCTGCTCTGATCGGGGGTTTTTCCGTGATTTCTCTCCGATCAACCCAGGCGATGCTGGAAGCAGTACTCTACAAACGGGCTACGTGGTGGGCGTGTTCATCTTTCCTCTGCTTTGTTTCCTTCGCCATTCTAACTTACCACTGTTTATTCTAACATGCCATTTACACTACCACACATGACGGGAGACCAGTTGGGAGCTACGAGCTCGTACCAGCTGGGGTAGTGCACCGCTGTGGGAGATACCTGCTGTGGAAAATCCTCGCAAGCCGACTAGTTCGACGGTCCGGTCTCGCCATCAACGGAGAGGAATCCACAGGCCATAAAACATGCACTGCTCTTACGAGACGAAATAACCTTTGAAGCGCCGCTGAATCAGTAATCAAATTCGCCCACGCGTTTCGCTCGCCAACCCTTTCGCTTATCATCTCACCGCATCAAGTACTAAATGTATCGCCGTCCATCCACTGCTCGTCCACCCACTTGTCTGTCTGTCCAATTGCCCTCTCAAAACTCCGCCTGGTCGCCCGCGCGATCGCCCCGCCCTCCAGATGGTGGAGGGCCCCTGCGCCTGGGCCCCTCGCTGTCCTATTGTGGGCGCCACTTGAAGATGGCTATCCTCGCCACGTGCCCACAGTGGCCTCCGCAACTAATTGCTCCCGCTCCTCTTCAGTTCCCTCCCGCTCCCACTTCTCCTACACCCCTCCCACTCCCCCGTCCCACGTCTGCCTCGCTCCGCAGTTTCCCTGCTCCCACTTCCCCGTCCACTTCCCTCCCACTTCCCTCCCAACTTCCCCTCCACTTTCCTCCCACTATCCCTACCCACATTTCCCCCCCACTTCCCCCTGCACCACTTCCCTTCACGCTGACCCATCTTAGCTCAACCATTCCTCCTCCTCCTACAATTCCGCACCCATTTGACTCCCCTGCCCGCTCTGATTTCAAATCCGCATCGCCGCATCTCCTTCCGCTCTAACCTTCAGCTCGCTCTGTCCGCTGCCACCTTCCCGCTCCAGCCTTGAGGTTCCCATCCCCTCCCCTCCCGCCCAATCTTACAACCCGCCGTCAAATTGGGCACCCGCCTTCACGTTTCCGATTTCTAATGGGCCACACAAGGAGACCTGCTATACTTTGAATATTTTCCAGTATTAATTGTATTTCATTCTATGCCACAACATCTATACCGATATTTCCCAATTTTGCAATATCAACATTTTGTTTTCATTAACGGCATAACTGTAATACGTCTGGCGAGATGAATGGGGCTTTTCGTCACCCTCTAGTTTGTTTCTAGCCAAAATTTTATGCTAGTTTGTAATGATTGTTATAATGATGTATTATAATAAGTTTATAATAAAATTATAAGAATATTACAATTTTTGTTGTTGAATCTTTAGTATTTTTTGTCACTCATTAAGCTTCCTGTAACTGAACATATCAACATCCAAAACTTGAGTTAATTATGAAAGAACTGCTTTTCTAAAGTTTGTTCCTTTCTCTAAGAAACAAGGTATTTTTTATCATTGGCCTCAAGATTAAGTTTAGAAAATTGCACAATTATTGAACCATTAAGTAAAAACACATATTTTAAGAAAGTAACGACTTTAATCTCTAAAACAGACCATAAAGCAATGTGCGCTGTCTCAATTGGAGATATACCATGATTCATCAATATCCGTAAAAACGAAAATAATATTCCTAGTTATTCTTAATTTTTTATAACGCATGTAACGCTCTCGATTTAGTCCTGACATTTCTTGGCAGTTTTATCTCTTTATATTGCCTCTGGGCCACTTGGTCTTATACGCTTTCCCTCTCCCCCTCTCCGCCTCTCCTCTGCTCCGCCCTCCCACCGCCTCCTCCCTCCTCCTCCTCCTCCTCCTCCTCTCCTCCTTCTTCTTCTCTTCTTCTTCTTCTTCTCTCTTCCTCCTTCTTCTTCTTCTTCTTCTTCCTTCCTCCTCTTTCCTTCTCCTCCCCTCCTCCTCCTTCTCCGCCTCTCTTCTTCTCCTCCTCCTTCCTCCTCCTTCTTCTTCTTCTTCTTCTCCTCTCCTCTTTCTTTCCTTTCCTCCTCCTTCACCTCCTTCTCCTCCTACTTCTCTCCGCCCCGTCTCCCTCCTGCTCCGCCTCGACAGCACCTGCGCCCGACGTCCTCGCGGCAGCCTCCGCGTCCAAAGTGTGACAGCGGCCGAATGGCTCGCGATACGTTTGAGCGCGCGCAGCTCCCGCGTGGTTCATATGGCGGCGCTCCTTCGCGAAAGGCCCCCCTCACAATGGCGGCCATTTCGCGACTCTCCATCTCGCCTCGCCCTCGCCTCACCGCGACGGCCGCCGCTAAGAGCGCTAAGCCATACAAGGGAGATGTTGGTGCCTCGATAGGGAAGTGCGACCTGCGTCGTTCGTAACCCTCGTCGAAAATAAGTTATTTCATTGTGTACAGCGGAATGCTAAAACGGCTTTATTCATCTCGTAGACGTTTTTAGAGATGGTTTTACCAGAATTACGTCATGTTCATACGGTGGTTGGTTGGAGGGCGAGAATGGTTGCTTATTGAAACCATAAGGCTGTTGTTGATAGCTGAAAACGTACGTAATCAATCAATTGGAAGTAGTTTCCGTGTTTGTTGGTAAGTCATAAAAAATACGAGATGCTTCCAGCGAATTCAAGTTTGAGGTCGGAGTTAATTTGCTGTGTGCAGCTGCCAGGGCAGTCTGGGATAAACTGCTCTCAGGCTACTGTAACAACGGACCCCGCTGCATAACATTCGCAAGCTCGCCGTTTAGAACAGCGATTTTTCTGTGGTTTATTGAGTTGTTAGCGGTCGGGCCGGACCGGGGAATTATTGAAATGAAAAACAACAAATCCATTTTTTCTCTAATCAGAAACCCTCTTAATTTTTCTCCTGTGTGAACCCAAACATACAAACGCCAAAAATACAATCGCAATCATCCGAAATTGCGCTCGTTTTTTTGTCGTCTTCCCTCTCCTCCTCCAGTCCCGTTCGTCGGTCCCTCCGTACTTCCTCTTTCATTCTGTCGGTGAGACCCTGCGATCCACCAAGGAATCAATTGCCGCCTGCGCAAAAGTGAGGGTTTTCCGATTCCCTGAGCTAACAAAGCTCGTCGGTGGTGGATGGCGGTGGCGGCGGCGGCGACGTGGCGTCGACCGCAGTGGCGGGTCGGGTTTTTTGCGGCGTCCGCCGGCGCCGCGTTGTGGTCTGCGCGACCTCGACCCGCGTTCGCTGGCGCGGCGGAGGCGGTTGGTACTTTGGGACGAAACCGACGTCTCAATCCGCGAGCCGTGCCGACAGCTTCTGACTTGCAGATAGTTGGGCGGCAGTGCAAAGGCTGATCTTAGCAAACACATCGGTACATCGATACAGCACAGAAAAGGATTTCGATGTCGTTCAAAAACTGGACAAACCATCGATGTTTTAAATATGATCAAACATTTTCGAAGTAAATGTCTGGTTGTAATTGGATACATAATCATGCCACTATGGCTTAAAAGTATCTTTTTGTCTAAATTTGAATGCCATTTTAATTTTCTAAATCGATATTTTATTTAGTCAAGGTTCAAATTGCAGTTTAATTATGCACTAACAAACTAATAAAAAATAGGTAACAACACTGGAGAAGAGGTTGCGAATTGCAAACGCTATCCGTATATCTGGATATCTATAACAGTGATAATTGCAAAATGGCTTTGATTTCCGTCCTCGGTCTACCCGAAAGGCACCCGTGGGAGTGGGTCGCCCGGTTATCTCTAACCTTGCGCACGTAAGACGGGAAACGAGCGACGATTTCCTGTGGCCGTACGGCCGTCCTTATTATTTGGCGTCAGCGGCGGTGGCGTGCTGGCAGCCTGCGCATTAGGAGACCGTGGAGAGGCATCCCTTTACTACACCCAGTACCTCAAATCAATTTGGCTCATCAATCAGAAGAAACTAAGTGACCCGTCAAAACCACTTCCACATTTTTACCACGATACAAGACGGAAACCACTGCGTCATCACATTACAAACTGCATCACTACGTCCACTTTGGCCATTTCGACAGGTCCTGCCACCCAGCCATCACCACACCCACATTCAACCGCCTCTGCCTCCGCCTCCGCCTCCGCCTTCCGCCTCCGCCTCCGCCTCTCCCGCCTCCGCCTCCGCCTCCGCCTCCGCCTCCGCCTCCGCCTCCGCCCTCCGCCCTCCGCCACCGCCACCGCCACCGCACCGCACCGCCAGCCGCCTTCCTGTACTAGAAAAAAAAACATCTACACTCCCCAACACCTATACCTCCACCTCACCTCCGCCTATTTTCCACCTAACGCCTTCAATCTACACCTACACATAGTGTACAACCCACGCTGCCCCTCCACATTCATTTACGCCACCACCGTCTTCGCCATCACCCCCCTCCGCCTCGCCACCGTCGCCTCCACCACCGCCAGCCTGCACTTCAGCCGTCGTCCGAACCATCGCCTCCACGATCCTCTCCCCTACAGCCATCGCAAGGAACAACCACCACCCACTTCAAGCCACCACCTCCGCCGCCGCCCTCGCCGCCAGGTGTGGACGTTCCATTACGCGTGGCTAAACGAGCGTCGCGGCGTGTACCGCGCGTGTCCCGGCATGGAGATCCCCGCATTAAGGGGCGCCGCGCCATTAGTGCGCCCCGACGGCCGCCAGGAGCGCCTCCAGATTTGCCGGAAAATTACGTGCGTGTTTGGGGAATTAACAATGATAATGAAGGCGCACTTCGGAGGCAGCGGCCATCGTTTAGGGCGCGTCCTGTGATTACTCTATTGCGTCGGGGATCGCCGCAAGGTCCGTCTTTTGGGGGCGACGGAAGAACATATTTTGAAGGATTGTTTTATGGAAGCTCTTTTCCAAATTTACTCTGTTTTAATGCCGTCACTTTATGTCATTTTAGAGGGTTTTAATCTTCTCGGGTGCAGCAGCCGTAGGAAAATTTAGTTATAGTTCAATCTCATGGTTTTTAACTCGTTCTTCTTTATAGAAGTAAAACTACTTCTAGTTAGATGAATGTGGCCTATAAGATGTGTGTTTCTCTGGTAAAACATTTATAAGTTTATATTTTCGTGACTGACAGTGTGTTTCATATAGTGCGTTGGGAGAAACGTTTTAAGAAAGTTCTTAATTTCCTCTGAATAATTCCAGTGTACTGAACGGACAATATTGGCATCGATTTATAAGTTGCATTTTTAAATGTTACAAATGTTATCAAAAACTTAGAATATATTAATATAAAACTACTATATAAATAATAGATACACCCTATTGCTCCCAATTTCTTCTCGTTATGTCAATGTGTGAAAACAATGGAAATCGCATTCATTTGTGTCCAGAAAATTCGACAAGTCTGTATGAAATAAGAAATTCTTCTTTCAAAGTCCTACTATCTTTTAACGCTTAGTTAATAAATTCATTATAATGGTTTATTTTCTATTAACAGAAAAACATTGTAAAATCCACGTGAAGATATTAGTTACGTGCAGGCAATAAAGTAGCGTAAAGGTATGATGCCAGAAGTCTTTATTTTCATCTCGAGGGAGCGCCCTCATGACGACAAACCCGCCCCTTACGGCTGTAATCGCCCTCCGTTAGATCACTTACTGCAGCTGACGTGTGGAGGGGGGCGCGGGGGGGGGGGGGATGTTAGGAGGCGTCGCCGAGGAGGCGGCCGGCGATGGGCCGGCGGCCACGCCCACTGCCCGCTCAGTCATTC
>BOPP01000141.1:2760452-2774273 GCA_017312745.1 Gryllus bimaculatus
CCTCCTCCTCCTCCTCTTTCTTCTTCTTCTTCTTATTCTCCTTCTTCTTCCTCTTCTTCTTCTTCTTCTTCTTCTTCTTCTCCTCCTCCTCTTTCTTCTCCTCCTCCTCCTCTTTCTTCTCCTCTTCTCCTCTTTCTTCTCCTCCCCCTCCTCCTCCTTCTCCGCCTCCTCCTCCTCCTCCTCCTCCTCCTTCTTCTTCTTCTTCTTCTCCTCTTTCTTCTCCTCCTTCACCTCCTTCTCCTCCTACTTCTCCTCCTCCGCCTCCGTCTCGTCCTGCTCCGCCTCGACAGCACCTGGCGCCCCGACGTCCTCCCGGCAGCCTCCGCGTCCAAGTGTGACAGCGGCCGATGGCCTCCGCGATACGTTTGAGCGCGCGCAGCTCCCGCGTGTTCATATGAGCGGCGCTCTTCGCGAAGGCCCCTCCCTCACAATGGCGCCATTTCGCGATCTGCCATCTCGCCTCGCCTCGCCTCACCGCGACGGCCGCCGCTCAGAGCGCCAAGCAAATACCAGGGAGATGTTGGTGCCTCAATAGGAAAGTGCGACCGCGTCGTTCGTAACCGTCACGAAAAGAAGTCATTTCATTGTGTACAGCGGAATGCTAAAACGGCTTTATTCATCTCGTAGACGTTTTAGAGATGGTTTACCAGATTACGTATGTTCATACGGTGGTTGGTTGGAACGAGAATGTAGCTTATTGAAACATAATGGCTGTTGTTTGATAGCTGAAAACGTACGTAATCATCTTGGAAGTAGTTTTCTGTGTTTGTTGGTAAATTCATAAAAAAAAGATCAGATGCTTCCAAGCGATTCAAGTGAGTCGGAGTTAATTTCTGTGTGCAGCTGCCAGGGCAGTCTGGGATAAGCTGCTCTCAGGCTACTGTAACAACGGACCCGCTGCATACATTCGCAGCTCGCCGTTTAGAACCAGCGATTTTTCTTGTGGTTTATTGAGTTGTTAGCGGTCGGGCCGGACCGGGGAATTATTGAAATGAAAAACAACAATCCATTTTTCTCTATCACAAACCCTCTTAATTTTCTCTGTGTTGAACCAAACAACAAACCCAAAAAATACAATCGCAATCATCCGAAACATTGCGCCCTTTTTGTCGTCTTCCCCTCCTCCTCCTCCTCCCTTCGTCGGTCGCTCCGTCTCCGTTTCATTCTGTCGGTGAGACTGCGATCCCACAGAATCAATTGCCGCCTGCGCAAAGTGAGGGTTTTCCGATTCCCTGAGCTAACAAAACGCTCGTCGGTGTGGATGGCGGTGGTGGCGGCGGCGACGGTGGCGTCGACCGCAGTGGCGTCGGGTTTTTGCGGCGTCGCGGCGCCGCGTTGTGGTCTGCGGCGACACTCGACCCGCGTCGCTGGCGGCGGCGGAGGCGGTGGTACTTGGGACGACGACGTCTCAATCCGCGCCGTTGCCGACAGCTCTGACTTGCAGATAGTTGGGCGCAGTGAAGGCTGATTTTAGCAAAACATCGGTACATCGATACAGCACCGAAAGGTTTTCGATGTCGTTCAAAACATGGTCAAACATGGTCAAACAAAACACATCGATGTTTTAAATATGATGAAACTTTTGGAAGTAAAATGTCCTGGTTCTAATTAGATACATAATATGCCACTATTGGCTTAAAGTATATTTTGTCTAAAATTTGAATGTCATTTTAATTTTCTAATCGATATTTTATTTAGTCAAGGTTCAAATTGCAGTTTAATTATCACTAACAAAATAATTAAAAAAAGGTAACAACACTGGAGAGAGGTTGCGAATAGCAAACGCTTTCGTACCATCTGGATATCTATAACAGTGATAATTGCAAAATGGCTTTGATTTCCGTCCTCGGTCTACCCGAAAGGCACCCGTGGGAGTGGGTCGCCCGGTTATCTCTAACCTTGCGCACGTAAGACGGGAAACGAGCGACGATTTCCTGTGGCCGTACGGCCGTCCTTATTATTTGGCGTCAGCGGCGGTGGCGTGCTGGCAGCCTGCGCATTAGGAGACCGTGGAGAGGCATCCCTTTACTACACCCAGTACCTCAAATCAATTTGGCTCATCAATCAGAAGAAACTAAGTGACCCGTCAAAACCACTTCCACATTTTTACCACGATACAAGACGGAAACCACTGCGTCATCACATTACAAACTGCATCACTACGTCCACTTTGGCCATTTCGACAGGTCCTGCCACCCAGCCATCACCACACCCACATTCAACCGCCTCTGCCTCCGCCTCCGCCTCCGCCTTCCGCCTCCGCCTCCGCCTCTCCCGCCTCCGCCTCCGCCTCCGCCTCCGCCTCCGCCTCCGCCTCCGCCCTCCGCCCTCCGCCACCGCCACCGCCACCGCACCGCACCGCCAGCCGCCTTCCTGTACTAGAAAAAAAAACATCTACACTCCCCAACACCTATACCTCCACCTCACCTCCGCCTATTTTCCACCTAACGCCTTCAATCTACACCTACACATAGTGTACAACCCACGCTGCCCCTCCACATTCATTTACGCCACCACCGTCTTCGCCATCACCCCCCTCCGCCTCGCCACCGTCGCCTCCACCACCGCCAGCCTGCACTTCAGCCGTCGTCCGAACCATCGCCTCCACGATCCTCTCCCCTACAGCCATCGCAAGGAACAACCACCACCCACTTCAAGCCACCACCTCCGCCGCCGCCCTCGCCGCCAGGTGTGGACGTTCCATTACGCGTGGCTAAACGAGCGTCGCGGCGTGTACCGCGCGTGTCCCGGCATGGAGATCCCCGCATTAAGGGGCGCCGCGCCATTAGTGCGCCCCGACGGCCGCCAGGAGCGCCTCTGATTTGCCGGAATTACGTGCGTGTTTGGGGAATTAACATGATAATGAAAGCGCACTTCGGAGGCAGCGCCAGTCGTTTAGGGCGCGTCCTGTGATTACTCTATTGCGGTCGGGGATCGCCGCAGCGTCCGTCTTTTGGGGCGACGGAAGACATTTTGAGGGATGTTTATGGAAGCTCTTTTCCAAATTTACTCTGTTTTAATGACGTCACTTATGTCATTTTTAGAGAGTTTTATCTTCTCGGGTGCAGCAGCCGTAGGAAAATTTAGTTATTAGTTCAATCTCATGGTTTTTACTCGTTCTTCTTTTATAGAAGTAAACTCACTTCTAGTTAGATGAAAATGTGCCTATAGATGTGTGGTCTCTGGTAAACATTTATAATTTATATTTTCGTGACTGACAGTGTGTTTCATATAGTGCGTTGGGAGAAAAGTTTTAAGAAAGTTCTTTAATTTCCTCTGAATAATTCCAGTGTACTGAACGGACAATATTGGACATCGATTTATAAGTTGATTTTTAAATGTTACAAATGTTATCAAAAACTTAGAATATATTAATATAAAACTACTATATAAATAATAGATACACTCCTATTAGCTCCAATTTCTCTTATGTCAATGTGTGAAAACAATGGAATCCATTCATTTGTGTCAGAAAATTCGACAAGTCTGTATGAAATAAGAAATTCTTCAAATGTACTACTATCTTTTTAACGCTTAGTTAATAAATTCATTATAAATTGGTTATTTCTATTAACAAGAAAAACATTGTAGATCCACGTGAAGATATTAGTTACGTGCAGCAATGAAGTAGCGTAAAGGTATGATGTCAGGAAGTCTTTATTTTCATCTCGAGGGAGCGGCCCTTCATGAACTGCACTACCCCGCCCTTACGGCTGTATCGCCCTCCGTTTAGGATCACTTACTGCAGCTGACGTGTGGAGGGGGGCGCGGGGGGGGGAGTTAGGAGCGTCGCCGAGGAGGCGCCGGCGATGGGCCGGGCGGCCACGCCCACTGCCCGGCTCAGTCATTCCACCCGGGCAGACAACTCGCCCCGGGGCCACCGCTCCCCGAGCGGGCCGGCGGAGGAGATGGCAGAGAGGTTGGAGGAGCGATGGAGGTGCAAGCGAAGAAGCAGAGGTGCTTGTGTAGAGGAGATTTGGTGGAGGAAATGAACGGAGAGGAAGAAAAAATTACATACTATTGAAAAGAATTGTTGTAATAAAATATTTAATTATTTCTTATAATTATACATTGATGACAACACGTCCATAATATTATTGGAATACATCGAATGAATAAAAGATCAGTAATGACTCAAGAGAAACAAATTCCAGGTGGCTGGCAGAAGTTTAAGTCTAAAAAATGTGCAACACTTGTCGGGAACTTAGAGCTTGCCTCACTCATAGGGAATACCTGGTTGGGAAAATCCCTGCAAATTGAATTAGGTTGATGCCGGTAAACGATATCCAGCGCGGGAATATCACCACCAGCTCTCACGATTAAAACACGTACTACACATACGGGACTAATGACCTTAGCAGATGACGTGTCTGGAATCATGAATTAATGAATCAAAACGATGTTGGTGATGATGGCGATGGCAACGGCAACGGTGATGGCGATAGTGATGGTGTCGCCGATGGCGATAGTGGTGGCGGCGATGGTGTCGGCGGTGATATCGACGATGTTCAGAATGCTGACTGCAATGTCGAGAAGGATGCGGTCGGCGATGGTGACGCCAATGTTGAGAATGCTGTCTGCGATGTCGAGAAGGATGCAGTCGGCGATGGTGCGCCATTGTTGAGAATGGTGTGTGCGATGTCGAGAAGGATGCGGTCGGCGATGGTGACGCCAATGTTGAGAATGATGACTGCAATGTTGAGAAGGATGCAGTCGGCGATGGTGACGCCAATGTTGAGAATGCTGACTGCGATGTCGTGAAGGAAGCGGTCTGCGATGACGACGGAAACGTCGAGGAGGATGTCGGCGGTGTCGACCGCGATGACAGGAACACGTGTTGACGGAGTGACTGGTGGTTGGAGTTGTTTTCCCGGCGACGACGGTGGTGTCGGCGACGGGCGGGCGAACGAGAAATGGAGATGCGGGGCACATCGCGGGCTTAAATCATAAAGTCCGAGAACATAACGAGAACTGGTTAGATCACTTAGAGCGCAGGATGATAGAATTCCTAAGTGCGTAATTACGAGCCTCCGACTGGGCGGCGGCGACGAGGCGGCCCGGCCCGGCGGCGCGGGCTGGGCTTGGGCGCCGCGCCGCGCGCCCCACGAGGCAAGGGAGTCGCCCGACTGCATCCCCTCTCCCTCGCTGCTCCTTTAATCCCCTTTCACTTTTTCTTTATTGTCCGAATAATATTTCTGTCTACTTGACAGTTCGTGGCTTAGAGGAGAGAGGGGATTCAATTTTTCGGTCATATGCTTTAGATTTTGAGGATGTAACAGCAGAGTTGCCGATGCTCATTAAGAAAAAAGTTAAATCTTACAATACAAAGGAGCTGAAAACTGAAGTGCACCATTTCTTCTTTGTTTATGCATCGTATGCGCGGATCTGTGTCGTCTATTGTTGTGTCTTCTTATCACTATTTTTTTCTACTGCTGCTGTGGTGATCTGATGCAAGATCGACCACGTGTCTGCCACCGGAGAAAGTTGCATCATCACATCCCTCTACCTCACCTACATCTGTCAAGTAGAGAGAAATGTTATTTGGACAATACCTGAATAGGCATAGGCCGACTCCATCCCGTTGTTAGTAAGGAGTAAATAAGTTTATGTTTGCATTCAAAAGTAGCGTAAATAGCACCAGTCCAGCGGAAACCTCGAATACAGAGGATGCCAGAAAATGCTCATGTTGGGTGATTTCATGTTTTGTATACACAAACATATAAGTGGTCGTTCAACGTTGGCAGTTGGTTGTTTCAAATCTTTTGTACTTGCTTCTTCTAAGGTGTATATTTCCTCTAAAACTTCAGTTTCTGTTTGTAGTATAGATTTTTTATATTGTCCCATTTATTTTGTCTCAATGTATGTTGTAAACGATTTTTATCCTTCGCTGATTCAAATTACTTATTGAATTTTTTCTGAAGTGGATACACTGGGAAGACTCCCAAGTAAATTGATATATATATATATATATATATATATATATATATATATATATATATATATATATATATATATATATATTGTATAATATGAAAAACCGTAATTGAGAGTATGCGTTACTGAACTTTATTTATTGTTTTCCTATAAAACTACACAATTCGTCATTGAAGTCCAGAAAATATTGGTCTGGTCACGTGTTGCAATTTTTATTTATTAATACATTTATACCGGTTCAAAAATCATTCGAGGCTTTCTATTCGGCTTTCTATTCTACGAGTTATGATCTGACGATTTGACAATAACCCGAATGATGATGTAGGTGGTGATGATGACGATGATGGAGGGGAAGAATGATGGCTTAGAAATAGAAAAAAGAGAGGCAGAGGAAACGAGAGAACCCCGAATACATCTCTCGTGAATCCGCTTTGTGCGCCACAAATTCCATTTGAATTGACCGTGGATGGATCACTAGCCCCAACGGGTGAAGGAGCTGGCCAGACGCCACCAGCTCCCCGGGCAGCTTCAGACGCCTGTCGTGGCCTGCGATCTACTGAATGGACCCCTTCTCTCCGTGTAGTGTGCATGCCGTTGGTGCGGCGTCCACAGCGGAGGCATCGGGCCTAGGATTCGCAGCCGGATTTAGCGCGCTCACCGCAAATAGACGCCGCCCCCGCCGCTGGCGCCGCCTGGCGGAGCGAACGCCCGCGCCGCGCCGCGCCGTTCCGGAAGCGGTCCCGAGCTTACTTCCGGTGAAGAATCGGGAATTACGTACACTCTGTTCTTAGTTATTTAGACATGGTTCAACCTTTCGCGGGCATCAATTGACACGGTTTTATCTGACAAAGCAAGTTGTCCAGGACATCATTTTGAAAGTTTGATGGGCATATACTATAGAGGTAAGTAAACGATAATGAAACTGTACAATGTTGTCCATAGGAGATTTAATACAAGTTTAATTTGAAAATTGTTTTAATATTTGTGTAGTTCTGTCAGTGTGTCTAACATGTCCAATCCTTTCCGCCTAAATTGTTATTGGCATTCTGAGACAATGCTGTTACGTGGCAAATCGATCAAAAGATTTCTTCAAGCGTGTTCGGTTAGATGCCAAGTTTACAGCTCCATCCCAAACTGTCTCTGTTTGTTCTATAAAATTTAATATCGGTGATGATGATAATGATAATGATAATGATGGCGATAACGACAACGACAATGTTCCAGATCTTTTGCCAACTTCGTTTGCAGAAAAATGCAGCCTTTTTAGCCCGGCACGCATTAACTAAATTTCGCTTTAACATTCTATTCGCGTCTCTTAAATCTTGTACAAGATAATGATTAGTTAGTAGCAAGAGGTACAATAAAACAACTGTTAATATGATAATTGTTAATGTGATAATTTTGTTTCTCTTTCGTTGGAAAGGCAAAGAGAAATATTTCTCTGAAGTTAATACTTAAGTATCTCTTTTAATACATAAAATGTTCCTTTTTTTACAAATTCATTGTCAATAATTGACACATTAAAAATACAGTACACAATTTTACCACTAGATGAAGTTAAGTGAAACATCAAAATCTGGGAGAGAAGTGGAAGAAATAATATTATCATTCGAAGTTTTCAAAAATTGTGAATTAAAATTGTGTCCCAGTGTTTGTGTGTAATCAAACATTCTTTTTAACTACTAAAACACTATGTACTATATTGTTTTGATGTTCTTTCGTTGCATGAGGTAATCAGCCGAGTTTCAAACTTCTTGGCTTGTTTCCTAAATTCTCAGCATAACCCACCCTTTCTTCATTCGTCTCTCCCAATGGTTGCCTATTTGCATTCGAAGCACTTGATGGTAAATCGCTTGATACTAAAGTACACAAGACTGCTCGCGTTTTTTTGTCGAGTATGTTATTCTAGTGAGGCAATGAACGAAAATATTTATCGGATATAAATATTTACGAAACTGTAGCGAACAAACACGTGAAATAAACCTTTCCGTGTGTCTGAACGGTTCTGTTGGAGGAGATGAAGATATGAAGCTGCAATTTTTAGAACGCGTTTCGCCCGTCTTCTGAAAGGAGTTTCGTGTAGCTTTTATATAGGCGGCCTTTCATCAGAGGTTTCCGGAAATGTTTCCCAGCGCCGGTGAATCACGGGGCCCACTATAATACGTCGCCGTGAGGACGAGCAGCTGCGACGAGATTAATAGCTTTCTGTGCTCAGCTACGGAAAGGCGCGAAAATATGTGAACAAATGTGTACGTTTTCGACGCGTTTACAAGAGTCAGCACAATTGAGGCTAGTGTTTGTGATTACTGGTGAAGTGGCCACAGCGGACCTTCGGCATTTTGAAGAAATGCGCCTATTCATTTTCATTAATTTCTTCATCGAAGTAACCACAGTGCTCTTCGGAATATCTTGACAACATTTGAATGTTCTAGATAGGGAATATATCATTGATTTAGAAGCTAGAAGGACCAAAGCATTATCGAAACATTTTTAATATTATCTAAGATTATATATTTTCGTATCATAAGAGTTGTTACAAAAGTAGGTAACAACTGTTCTCTTACGAAGTTTCTCTAGTTTTTGGTATTTGAGACTGTTGATGCTTGCTTTAGTACTGGCATCTCCCATCATATTGGTAAACGAATTATGCTTACATTTTTGTTTGTTTTTTACAGGTAAGTCGATGTTTCTGCACTTTTAAACTGAATAACGGACTGCCCCAGGTGGATAAACCGGTGAGTTGTGTAATTCTATTTTCTTAGTACTTTAATTGTTGAAATGTAATTTTTTTTCATTTTGCAAATCTACACTAATGGAAAGAGAAACCTGTCTCATAATAAATGTTAAGCTGCGGCGATGTGTGAAATCGTACTTAACCGAATATAAATAAATGCAATATATTATTGTTGTGCGTTTTCATCGCAATGTAATGTATTATTTAATGTTTTTAACATGTATTATTAACGACGAAAACTGAGTTTATATGAAATGATTTAATGCAAAAGTTATACTACTTCGAAGTCGTTTGTCTACGTATGATGAAAGTACAGTAAATGATGGGTTATAATACTTTACTTAAATTTCCATTCTTTTTACATTACTCGAATAATTTATTATATTCTTGTGACGCTTCTAATATTTTCATCAATAAACTATGATGTACTTAAGTGTAGAAAAATATAGAAGCTTGAATATTCGAAGCGTGAAGGCACTTTGTATATAACAAGTTCTAGTGATCTCCCTTTTGTGTATGTCATATTCAATAAAATTTACATACATAATACAAAATTGTCCTACTGCTAGCCCTGGAAGAGCATGACATTAGATGACCCAAATTAACTGAGAGACCATGCCATTACTTCCATATTAAACCTCATCGTATCTCTTAGTCAAGACTTCAAAATAACGAACATCCAGTGCATTGACCTCACATCTCAACGTTAAACTGTTATCGCATTCGTTTTCCACTGCGCCCCTCTCTTCAAAGCGCGACAAACGCGTTGCATCTCTGCGAAGTGCGCGCTGCCGGTGTCGTTTTCGGCCCGCCGCTGCTTTGAAGTCGCGCCGCCGCCGCCGCCGATGGGCCGATGCGCCGATGCGCCGATGGCCCGCAACTGAGGCTGGAGAGACGGACTGCCTGCGGCCCGAAGCCCAGAATCACCTGAGTAAACCGAGAAAGCCGCGTGTTTGCGCAGTTGTGCTCTGGCGATTTGTCCGACGTCTGTGAAGGCGCGCGCGCCGCCACCGCGGACGATTTGGCCCCGGCCAGCCACCTTGTGGTACGCCACGCTCCGCCACGCGCCGCCACTTCTGCCCCCACCCCCAGGCACACAGCAATCTGTTCGGAGTCCCGTGTGATTTCGGCCGAAAGACAGCCGCTGCATTAAAGGAAGCGCTAATAAATAGGAATGCGCATAAAATCGACGAAGAAAAAACTTAAAAAAGAAATAAATTATATAAATAACTAAGGGGCGAATTTTGGTGACCTTAAACTTCGTCAAAATGATCAATAAATGCTCTTGAAATGTTTTTTAAAAATGCCTAAAAAGCAAAAAAAAGCTTATTCTACAGCGGTCGGATTATTCTATTTGTAATGTAATTGAGGCTTCTTACTTTCTTTCCCGTGAACTCAGGTTTCTGATGTTTGGTTTGGACTGTTCTTTACCAAGAAATCTCTGTAGTTGTCCCCAAATCAACCAGATCGACAATGGTACTGATAGTCGTGACAGGGACCTTAGATTATATACTCTCAACGGCTGATATTACAAATTCTAAACAAAGAATTCGAATAGGCTACTCAGGAATTCTGTGGAAAACATTTGTTGCAACTCGTGCATGTTATTTGATGCAAGTACCATTAAAATGATAAAAAAATCTATTAAATCCGCAAAAATACTTTAAAAAATGACGGGAAAATGACGGACAAAAAATAACTAATAATTCGGAATCTACGAAAAATGCAAAATTATGACATGCAAAATGGCTCATTTTCTTTTCTCATAACATATAATTTATGTCTCTATTAAAATAATTTTTCTAAAGATAAACAAAAAAAAGGAAAGTACATTTCATTATAAATCGTCCCATATAAATAACAAATCCATTTAACTACATACATATATAATTCACTGTGATATGCAGTAGATCTGAATGCTTTTTAATTTATTTCCATATTATGATTAACAAAAAAATATTTCGTTGGTTTTCAGAGTCACAGATCTTTTGGAGATATCTAAATACATTGCTCATTTATTTATTTCATTGTTTTTATCTATTCATTAAGTGTTAAATAGTAAGTCTTTTTTAAATTCATTTCTCATCTGAGGATTAATAGACAGTCTTGTTTTCGTACTTTTGAAAATTACAGGTGAGTAATTCAAATTGAAATTTTAAAAAAATGTTTTCAATCCATTTGATGCGCACGAGCAAAGTAAACTAAAAGAGCTGGGTATTTACACAGTTGTGCCCTAGCGATTTGTCTAGCGTCTTTGATGGTGCGACCGCTGATGACCGCGGTCTATTCGGTCCACCCCGCACTTCGAGACTCGCCACACGCCGCCACGCGTCGTCACGTCTGGCGCCTCGCCTCCACACGTCAGCCACAGCCGAAGGCAGCCGCCGCGAGCAGCTATCCTTTTCCTAACCTGGCTCCCTGAGAGTTTGTCTGAATGGCAGACGCCACGTTAAGAGAAAATGCGGGTGCAAAATGCATTGTCTTCAATGACGATAAGGGGTGAAGTTAGGAATTTATTTGTACATTTTCACCTGAATGTTGTTCCAACTCTCTGTCATGGTTTACTACAGGGCGTCAACCCTCATTATCAAAATTGTACTTTGTTAGGTGGAGAGAGTTTGAGAACTGATTGTCACCATTTATACGAGGTCTTGCGTCAACGCAATTACTTTTGTTGCTACTGTACAGTAAGCCACACCCACTCTCTTAACCACCGCCGAAATAAATACCAACATAATTTCTCAATGCGGTTAGTATTTTTTCCACTATCTTTTTGTTCTTCTAATAGCAGTTTTTTTCAAAAATATTTTCTGGAATACGTCATTTGTGTCGGTTACTTCGTTTCTACCACTGCAATTGGGTACAAACTATACCTAGTCCGTTCTCTCATCTCGCGAAGGAGGCTTTTAACTTCCTGGCTTTGACGAGCATCCAAAATTAATATCACGGCTCTTTTGCTATGTGGGTTGTTTTGTTTCTGTTGCCTGTGGGGAGAGTGCGTTTAAAAATGGCAGATCTAAATGAGTGGGGAATCGGAATAGTTTTTCTAGAGCTTATTTTGGTAAGGAGTGAATTGTAAAGAATTTACATGTACGAAAATGAGACTCTATTTATAAGTTTCGAATTTATGGGCGTTTTTTAGCTTTTATAATTTTTAAAATTTAATTAATATGTTGGAATAATTAGAGAAGGGAATAATGTCTATAATCTGAAAACAAATACATGAAATATTCAAAGACTTGAAAACATTTATTTTAACAATATTCACAGTAATTCTAATACAAATATCTATCATTGCAATAATATTTAATAATTTGTTAACTTTATTGTTAACGTAACGTCATGCATTCCTGCTCTTTCAGATAATTTTGCCGCTTGACGACAATTTACAGCATTTCTTTGTCGTCTTTGCTGCAGTTTCCGTTCCTATTTCATTGTACAATCGTAAACCTTCCAATTTTTCTCACTTTACCGCGGAGCAGGATTTATAACACGCATTTATTGCCGCCTCCGCTAAGGAGCCTCCTTCGCCGCCCCCATAGTTACGACTCTGGCACAAGCGTTCGTCCTCTGAAGTCGCTTGCCGGGTGCGAGTGACACAGTATCTAACTCCCGGATGGATGTTTATATTAAGGGGCCCTGTGGGAATAACAACACTTTGAAATTTTGTGGGAGTACCTGAATAAACGTACTACACAACATTTAAATTGCCAGTTTTGGAAATGAGACATTCTATCTTCATTTGGAGCTAAAATAAACAGTTAAGGTTTGAATTTGGTTTCTCTATTATACACAGGTATTATAAATGAACAATACATATGTTTATTTTTATTCAGAAGTTCTTATTACAATCACATATAAACACGGTATTACATAAAATCGGATGCACATGATTAATTTCAGTAGCGCTGTAAACAGAGAGATAGTTACTGTAAGCTCTCTCTCTCTCCTTTCACACAATGATTGCAGGCCTTTTAGTGAAATAACGTTCTCGACTCTGAACTTTTTATGCAATATTAAATGGGAAAATATCGCAATATTAGCATGCAATCTGAACACAAAACTTCCTTTGTGGTGTTGCGTAAAGGGCAAACAATGTATAAAGGTATGCTTAGACTAGAAAACGGTCGTAATGTATAATGTACATGTTTTGTTTCTCGATATTCTTAGTTTATTAACGTTGTGATATATCTATTTGCGCCAGAATGCGATTTGTAAAAATGATGCACGCCACACTATTTGTAGCAACACGGAATCAAACGATATTTACGTGTGTTTCTCATTAAATCTTAACTAAATTTTCTAGACGGATGTTAATGATAATATATGAAGAGCATTCATCACAAATTAATTCCTTCTAATCTTCCTGACTACCAAGCGAAGTGGATTAGTGCGTCGCGCGCTGACTTTGCAATCGGGAGGTCAGAGTTCGATTCCCGGACCGGCAATTCTGACCAGGGTTCTTTGTAGTTTCCCGTGGACATTACGCAAATGCTTGGATGGTTCAAAAATACCATCATCAATGCTTCAGGTTCGAGTACTACGTACTCATGGTCGTATTTGTGATTGTCCCTTCACCCCCTCATCATCATCATCATCCTCTCATCTCATAATTCACACTTCAAGCCGTAACAACCTTCACAGCACTTCACGAACAACTTTGTCGTACTGAGGGATACAGCTGGAAAACTGATCCTTGGAAAATTACACACGTTAATCGTGAGGCGTGGTCAGTAAGAATCCGTATTCTAATTTCGAGTCCTAAATTCCCTGGGAGTCGCGTTAACGCAAAACCATTCGAACCGAGGGGCGGGGTCCGCGCCGCGCTCGTAGGCATCGCCCCCAGAGCGCCGCCATTTCTCAGCGGTGGTAGCGCTCCTTGCGCGATTAGCTCCTCGTGCGGTGATGAAGTGGCGCCGCCTTCCTCCACTTTGTACTGCGTCGCGCGTCGCCGCCGCCGCCGCCTCGCGCCCCGAGGGCACCGCCCACGGCCACGCGCGCGCGCGCGGGCGGGCGGCTTTTAATTTCCGCGCTTTGACGAGCGTCCAAAATGAATATCGCACCTCCCCCCGGTCGCCTTTGCGGCGGCGGCGGCGGTGGCTTCGCTGATGGCCCGCGGCGGGTTCAAAGCGGCCGCTGCGAGGGAGGCGGGG
>BOPP01000141.1:2774461-2785549 GCA_017312745.1 Gryllus bimaculatus
AGGGGCGGAGGATTGGAGGGGCGGAGGATTGGAGGGGCGGAGGACTGGAGGGAGCAGAAGATTCCAATGTTTTGTGTGTTGGTTTTGGGGGCTGCTGCACAACAGACATTGGTGATGGCGATGGAGGAACCGGATGTGGGTGTGGGGCGTAAGGATGGAACATGGAGAGTAGCGATTGTAACGAAGGAGGGGCGTGATAGCCCTTATTGAGGGTGACGTCGGTGGTTCGAGGCTATTGAAATTTGGGCAATCTACGTATCGCTATATACGATTAGAAAGAAAATCATCACCGGAAAATCAGTCAACCTCCTCCGACATCTTCCTCCACCAGCTTCCTCCGAAGCGTCTGCCTCTCTCATCAGCTTCTCCGCCGACCACACATCCAAGTCCTCAAAGATCCTTCTCGCCAGCGTCCTCAGTTAACTTACGGCAACGTCGTACCCCAGCTACTCTATCAACGTGCTCAGTGGGCCTCCTCCATCTTCCTCCACCAGATTCCTCCGCAGCGTCCTCAGTCAGCCTTCCTCATCAGCTTCTCCGCCAACGTCCACTGTCAACCTCATCCGCCAGCTACTCTACCAACTTCCTCAGTCAGCCTCCTTCGCCAGCTTCCTCCACCTGCTACCCCGCCAACGTCCACAGACAGGCTTCCCGGCAGCGTCCTCAGTCAGCTTCCTCCGCCAGCTACTCCGCCCACATCATCAGTAAGCCTCCTCCGCCACCAGTGCCTTCCGCTAGCTATTCCGCCCACATCATCAGTCAGCCTCCACCTGCTAATCCGCCAACGATCTCAGCCAGCCTTCCCACCAGCGTCGTCAGTAAGCCCCATCCGCCAGTTACTTCACCACCGTCCTCAGCCTCCTCCGCCAGCCGCTCCCTCCTCCACCAGTGCCGCCGCCGCCTGCGCCGCCGCGCCGTAAATCTCCCCGCGCGCGCCGCGATGCGGACGGTGAGCGTCGCGCGTGGCCTTTGCTCCGGCGGATGAGCAAGAGGGTGACGACGCGGGCGCCTCCGACGGGAGGCAGGCGAGGACGGCTGAGAACGGCTCGTTGGCGCGGCTGCTGGGCGGTCTGGTGGGGTTTCATCGAGGCAGAGTCTTGTCTGATGTGACTCGGCAAGACGGATGCCTTGAATTAATAAATCGTCACTTTTCAATGAATAAAATAAATTCACTGTCAGAATGTTTTGGTATCGTTACGTATATATGCTAGATATTAATATGATATAATACTTTCATTCCTGTTTTGGTCACACATCCATACGCAGTGATGTTTGAAATATTCATGAACAAAATGAACCAGAGTTGACTTAGTGCATCTACCAGAAATACTCCACGTTTAATAGGCTTGACATCAGTTTCAATACCTTGAGTTGGTTGTTTCAAATTATTTGGGGAAGACATGATGTGATTATCTTATACAATGCTCGAAGTCATGTGACTGGGCTGTACTGAGACGGGTGCTGACAATTTAATATTTTATTAGGTATTAGGTAGGTAATACCTTTGTTAAGTATCTTAGCATTTTACTTAGCTCTTTTTACAACAAATGAATTAGCTCTTCTAATGGAGTATGGACACTGTAGATCTTTGGATTTTACTGGTACGGTTTTGCTCTTCATTTAACTAGGTTGCTTTATTGTTGAAGTGTGTTGAAGTTGCAAATTGATTTCCCAAAATTCTTTCTTCTCGAGGAATGATCCTTTCTTTCTCAATCCGTACATTACTTATTTTACAAGATCTGGTTGAAAAAATTGTCCCTTGTAGAAAATAGGATATTGTAGTTTTTACAATTTCTACTCTTTCTGTATCTGAACAGGTGAGCAGTTATGAAAATCTGTGTGGTCGGGAACAGTTGAACACTTTCATTTTCGTCACATTTACAGTGTCAGCTGTCATCGATTTAAAATGACAGTCACTTTTTTAGTAGCTTCAGTGACCTAGGAACTTTCGTTATAGATATTTTATTTTGCGATGTCACTCCTAAGTGTTTCAATCTTTCAAAGCAACCGCAATTCCCTTTTGTGCGCCTGAGGCTCGATTCGTACGGTTTCTGGTCTATTTTAATGACGGATTCCTAGCGTTCTCACGATTGTAGTTGCAGAGCATTGATCATTGCAATATAACTATTTGCAATATAACTATTTGCAATGATTCTAGATATTGTGGCGTATTGACATACTCTGGCAGAAAATCACAATTCATTATGTCCATCATGCGAGCTAACGTCTTTGAGTAATTCAATTTTCTTAAGGTAGACCGCATTAATGGATTTGTACCCTGAAACTGAATATTTGCATGTTCTATTTTTCCCTTAAAACATCAATTAATTGCTCGTTCTTTTTGGTCTTCACGGTGTTAGCATGTTATTTTATTATTATTATTATTGTTATTATTATCATTATTATTATTATTATTATTATTATTATTATTATTTTTGTTGTTATTTGTATTTGCCCTCGACCCTCACGCAGATTTACTCTCTGAGTAAATAAAGACATCTCTTCGTTTTATTCCGCATCTGAAATGAGACGTAACGTAGTCATGCTTTGCATCGGTATTTTCCGGGGCAATGCGTGTCAGCACTTTGCTGAAAGCCACCCAGAACGCGGAGGCTCCTTTTTTTCCAACTCGCTAATCGATTCGATAAAGTCTCCGTTTCAGAGCACAATATAACTCCGCTGGAACGAAAGAGTCGACGTTTGCGCCTTCGATTGGGGACGCTCTGACTGTGGAGCAGTGACCTTCGGCGACGGCTGCCCCCTGGCCGGGGAATTGAGCCTGGGCTTCCGTCGACGCCAAGCGGAGGTCCTGCTTCAGTGCTTGCGGTTGTTTATCGCCGTGCAAAGGGCGTGGCGAGCCCTTCTCGATACCGCGCGCGATTGAAATCATCGTTATCGATGTGGGTGGTAGTTCTTGAATCGATACGCCACTGGATACATTGGACGGGTATATGTGATTATTAGTGCTTGTGACAAATCCATAGAGCTACGTTACAGACATGGTCAGACATGCATTTTGATTTTGAGGTACGTGTGTGGTCGATTAGGTTCCCTCATATGTGACTTAAGAATCCAAATATTGCTCTGTTGTTTTCTTTTAACATCTCTCTAATAACCTTTAAATCATTCAACCATCATTTAACAGTTATTAAGTCTTGAAGTAGAAAATATAATTTGCATTCTTAAATACTATGAACTTATTCAACGTGTAACTTCCAAGAGCATTATATTTCTGACAAGTTTGAGAAAACCCTTAGAAACATTTTTGACTAGCCTGACCTGTACGAATATTTCTTACTTTGAAAATCATTGTTTTAAAACTGTAAAATTGCTTCATTGTAGATTTTGAATTCAGATAGACAGCCTTTGAAACATTGTAGATCCATCATGACAGACCTATTGAAGTATCAAATTAATTTTACATAGCTTTTGATTTTCTATTCATCCATGCATGATAGGGAGTGCGCGGATACCCATAAGAGATAAAACTTGAAGTATATAACATAATGTTCAAAATGGGCTTATGTTGCAGAATAATACTTAATTATCATAACTCGATCTACACCTGTTCCTGGCATGCTTCCCCATTCCACACACGTTTCTCAATATCCCCTCGTATAAATAAATAAATAAATAAATAAATAAATAAATAAATAAATAAATAAATAAATAAATAAATAAATAAATAAATGTCTTTATTGATGGCGAGGCTCAGGCCATTTAGCCTGCTCTTCCGCCTAACCATAGCACGCAACTTCGCATGGCACGTTTCTCGGCATGCACTCCACATGAACCCTACACCTTGCCCCCGCATGTTCGCGTGTATGTAAATCTGAAAATTAAACTGGAAATTAAAAAATGAAATTGTATTTTTATTACAAAATACTTTTATAAACATTACGGGTCGGCGGATAGGGCTGTGCAATTCCTGGCGGATGAAGTGGGAAATTGAAGGGCTATGAAGAACAAGAGGCTATCCCACATTGACCTACTTCTGAAATATTGAGGATACTGTCATAATATAACGCAGTACACTTTTCAATTTTAAACAGGTTACACTTGTGCAAAAGTCCATACTGGAGTTAAATAACATATTACTCTAAAATAATAATATTTTAAGTAATATTTAATGCTAATAACTCAGTTGCACGATAGTCCCTTCAATTCTGAATAGTTTAAGAGCGAACCCCTGTCCTAACACGTATTAATTGAAGTGTTCGTAGATTTCGGAGAATTAAATAGTTACTCTTTAAATACATTCCATTTGAAAAACATTCTGTGTTTTACACATAATATGCTCATTTTGTTCATAGAATATTTTTTCTTTTAATACATTTAATTGTCCGTTCGTTATTTAAATAATGAGGGAGCATTGATCCGCTTTTGCCTCAATCTGGAACAGTCTTTCGTTCCCACCTGGCCGTGGTGAGTTGGACCGCGCTTTGCCCGATGGCCCTGTGAGCTGCTGGCGGGCCGCGGGGCCCGGCTTCGGGCTGTGCTGCCGTGTGCTGCCGGGGTATCACAGCTCGAAACCGGCGCCCGCGTTCCGCCCCGCCACGCCCCTCTACGACCCCCCTGGTTCATTCCCCACTGAATTCATCACTTACTCCTGAGCGAATGTTTGCCATTACTATAACCATTTTACACTCAACACACATTTGTCGCTGCCGTAGACACAAGATCTGTACCGAAGGCTGCAGAATTCCTTAATTTCAAACCATGAAAAATGTATTCGATGTAAAAATGCTTCTTTAAGACGCCGTGAGCGAAACGCGGTTTCTCGTGTTTGTTTACCGTGTGCGAAACATTGCAAAGCGATTATGAAGCATCTGTTTCGATTCGCAATTGTCTTTCATTTTGACGGCGCCTTTGTGTATTATTTACTAACAATGGTGTTACGACACTGACTGGAATCCATTTTTTCCCTACAAATTACATATTTCTATTAATTCGATATTTAATTAATATTCCTTTACTGGACGCATTGTGTTTCCCTCACAGCATGTTAAAAAATACTACACGCAACACGAGCCCGCGGTGATTCCCGAACTCGTCTCATTATCGTCCTCGCTAATCTGGGACGACAAACTCGACTCGTGTGTGAAACACCTATTTCGCGTCCTTGTTACATAAACTACTATTTTTGTATATCATCATTGCACACGACCTTTTTCGCAAATGCAATCAATCTTTACAATACAACCTAGTTGCACAATATGTGAATTACTTCACGTTGTTATTAACATATAATCGTTTAATAATTTTCCACTGTTAAGCTGCGACAATTCGAATCTATCAGGAGTTTCTGGATTTCTCGACGTTTTTCATTTTTAACCTTTGCATTACACACCTACTGTAATATTCGATAACTCGCACTTACGTCAAAATATTTATTAGCATGGACTTTTTAGTTTCTTCTTTGAATGCTAAATATCGAGAGCTTAATTACGTAATTATTCTAAAAATAATACAAAATAATTTTGTAAAATTGTTAAATTACGAAATAAGTCTATCATCCTCACAGGGTAAAAATATTATATTTTGCCGAGAGATTTTGCCTTCTGCAAAGTGCAAAGCAACTCCACGGAGCAAGCGCACGCCACTCCTCTTCAAGTTACCTTCATCTTCTCTCCCCGGAGCCTGAAATTCAATCGCGTGCTGTGGAGCGCCTGCCAACTCCGACGACAGGCGATTAGCATGTGTCGAAGCGAACCTTCTAGATTTCTCCTGATAGGCACGTGCCGCTCCAACTGCCTTTAATTCTTTATTAATATGCATTCGCCCCGGGAGTCCTAGTGGTATATGAATATTTAAATTCGTAATTTTCCTTTTTTGTGGCGAAGGAGGTGCTGGCTCGTTCTTGGTCACCTTTCACGTTTGTTGTGGCGGCCGACACCAGAGTTTCCATCGGAATCCTAGAGGAAGGATGTCGTATTGAGCACAAAAAAATCCTTCCGCGTCCCCAAGAGCGGCAGCAATTGTGTAACGGTTAGCTTATCGGACTGTTATACCCAAATTGGCAGGTTCAAACACGATCAAAGCCGTTAATTTTTAAGGGCGAGAAAATCCTTCGTACGCCTTCCTTCGGAGGGGAAGTAAAGCCGACTGTCGCATGTTACTAGATTTAGTTGCATGTAAATGACCCTCAAGCCTCTGAGTTAAATTCAAATCGCTTGTTTCTCGCCCAAGAAATACGTCCTTTTTCTGCTAGTTGGTGAAAGGAGCGTAGCGAAATTTGCGTGGTCAGACGGAAGAGCAGGCCTCATGGCATGAGTCTTGCCACGTAAAATAAGGCATTAATTCAATTCAATTCAATTCCAGAGCAACTGGTGAAGACGGGCAGTGGGGGATCTGTCATCTTTTGTTGAAATAACATTTTATTTTTAGTATCAATAGTACAAAGCCCTATGTGGCGTTATTTTTACGTTCCTCAGTGACTAACGTTATCCGTGAAGATTCCTTTGCAGTCATTTACTTTTTCCTCTCATTAACTTACCCATTAGGCAGAATTTTTGTCATTGTTGGCGGATTTTCTTGCAGTGGTTTTGGCAACGTTGCAGAGAAGTTCTGTGCTGTTAAAACACCACGAATATTTGTGGTGAGCTTAATGGTGAATAAAAAAGATGATAAATATGCATATATTTTAATATCACATTCTTCGTATGATTTTTAATTACATTAACATTGTTAGCCCTATAATAATTGCAGTTTTGGGTCAAAATGTCCCATCTCCTTTTTTCCGTCAATTCCCTTCCATCGATCCAGAGCTTTGATGGTTCCTAATTTTTCATTAGGGAACAATGTAATTATTTCCTCACCAAACAGCACATAAACTTGCTGCGTGTGCTCGCCGCAAGTAAATATGGTAGCAAATACAGCTACATTATGAAACAATAAATGGATTCTGTTGGCAAAAGAGATTTTTTCGATCAACCTACCTTAATTATGGCGATTATTTTATCCCGTTGTTCATCTTAATTCATAAAAATGTTTTGTTAACGTTTACTTAAATACATTTTCTTGGTAATTAAGGGTTTTGTTTGAATGTTAAATACTTACCCTAAGAAAATTCGTTTTCAAGTACATGTAATTGTTATTTATTACGTTAATTTTTGAAATGTGCGCCCAATGAGTATACTTTGCGTCCGATAATAAAACCCTATGAATAATATTTTTTCTGTGTAGTCGTTTGAAGCGTTATCATTAAAGAGAAGCGGTCATCGCGATTATTTTACTCTAAAAAGGGATCATAATTTCGTGAATAAAACTTGCTTAATTCTAACCCGTTAAATAAAGTTGCATATTAACGAGTCATAAATAAATTGTTGAACACTTAAAACTTGCGTTCTGAAGATCGCATCCTGTTTCCACGAACAGTGAAAATGGCGCTTTGGCATTCTTTTTCACTAGTTGAATTCAGTTACATAGTCTTTAGAGGAATACTAAAATTATCGAGAATATAAGATAGTGTATTGCAATTGCATAGTAGTGATTTCAAAAATATATTATGTGTGATACGGGAAAAAGTTATGTTCACAATCCTTCCAGCAATTAATGGACATTTGCCCTGTCCACGGCTTAAATTTTCATTATTTGTGAGACACGTGTGCAAACGGAAGGGGAAGAGGGAGACGAACTGATGGGTGTGTTCCAAGAATATGAAGAGGTTTTACGTGCGTAGGATTAAACGAGTTCAAAGAGTTTTTAACTTCGAATTGCGTAACAAATAATATACACTCTCGAAGATCAAACAATTACTTCCCTGACATTTAGGTATCTTTCTCATTTTTATCTGAGTCCTCAAGTACGCAATCCGCGTGCCCGTGGCGCTGGTCGTATCGTTTGAAACCTTGAGCTTCAACCGACGTGGATGGTCGAGGTGGCTACGAGCGTATACCAGCTCAGTGCTTCAGTCCCAAGCGTGGTAGGTGTGAACCGTGCCTTGGGAATGGTTGTTTCTTGTTTCTCGTGTGTTGTCGCAAAGATCTTCGCGTTCTGCTGACCCGAGATCAGAGGAGCCTGCAAGTGATGTGTTGGTGGTCGAACATGCGTCCCATTGAGACGTAAAGGGTAACCGGCTGACGGCTGGATAAAAGCACTGGAAAGAAAGAAAAAGAAGGATCCTTCATTGGAGAAATGTGGCATTACTTCGTAGCTCGCTCCTAGTTATGATTATGGAGTGAGGAATGTAGAAAGAAAAATCGAACTTCGAACAGTTTCCAACCAATAAATGTTTGATATATTGATGCGGCAGCTGCCTAAAATTGACCGAAGGAAGATCTGATCCAAACAGTCGGCTTTTAGATGGAATGGATTCAGAGGCTAATTCCATTTTCTCTAAATAGTCATAAAAATCAAAGTCTTGCTAACACACATTAGATATACTACGAAGCAACCAACCTTGAGACCGAAGTTGTTCTCTCACGGCCGGGTCACTCCCCAGCTATCAATGTGAGGCACGGCTTGTTGGCATAATTCAACGGTAAATTTATGCCAACGAATCGGTACCCTTGGCTTGTCGTAGGCTATCTTTGTGCTCGAATATAGTTTGCTGCCGCCGATGCAGAATGCGTGATATTACATCGAACAACGCAGATACACTTGCCCAAAATCAGCCAATGATTATGTCAGATGTAGCCAGTCCAAATTTTAGCGTAAGCCCGGTGGAAGGTTGTTATTCTACGCGGTTCGCCTGTAACTGTATATACTCATCGTCAAGTGCTTTCTCTTTTTAGAACAACGCCGCCTCATGGGAGCACCTACGCCCAACTGCCCAATTATTATTGATAATATTCTTGTATTTTAGCATTATTATCCGATCACACGAATGTTTTTGTGTATTGGTGTTGGTGAAATCTTCAGAATTCCTATGCTGACACATCCTATTAATTATTTGACAACGTACATTGTCAAAAAATCCTAACGATAATTAGAGCAACGTAAAGTGGTTCTCAGTAACTCTAATTGCGTGAATAGAACAAGTTCCTTTGTTTTGCTGGCAGACCGTGTTGGTACGAGGTTCAGAACAGCATTATAGCGTCATTCCGTTCCGGTTTCCATCTTGTGCAAGAACCACTTTGAAATGGCCGCCACGCCCCGGTCGTTCCGCGCTGTCGCCGTCCGCCACGCTCCGCCGGCACGTGTGATCCTGCGCGTCGCGGGCGGGGCGTGGAGGAGCCAGTTGCATCCACGCGCGGAGTCGCTCGCACAGCGCTGCAATTGTCGTTGCTAGAGGGCGGATTAGATTACGTAGGTCTCACAACGGCTGGTATTACGTTACATGAGCGAAGAAATCGAATAGGTTACTCAGGAACTCTGTGGGGAACATTTGTTGCAAATACCATTAATAGTAGTTTATGCAATTAGTTTAATGTTAAGCTTTATTGCATGAGTACATGTTTTGAAAACGAGCGGCTTTAGGAGCGAGTTTTTAAATTTGTATGAATGTAATAATGCAACATTATAAATGAGTTGCATACTATATTTTTTTGTATAACAGCATTATACATTTATAAGAGAATCAAACTTAATTTTGCGAAACAACTTCTCTGTGACGACTCGGGTATTTGACATCTTGCGAGTAAACGGTGGTCTGCTGTTCCGTTTAGCTCTATCTCCCCCCGATTCTCTTGCTACGATTGGTTGAATGTGTAATGACGCAATCAATCGTGACATAAAATCTAATACCCCATCATTTGTAAAATGCCCGATTGTGAACGATTTCTTGCAACAGAAAATTTCTTTTATAATGCTGGAATATAGAAAAAGTATGTTTAAATCGATGAAATCAACAAAAAATGCTGGGAAAATGCTGGAAAATGACAGAAAATGGTAAAGAATGACTTATTAGTCGAAATCGACGAAAAATACAAAAAATGACATAAAAATGGATCATTTCGTTTCGTCATAACATAAAGCTAATTTCTATACTAAAAAACGTTGTTCTAAAATGAAAAGGGGAAAAAATGGTATTGCATTAAAATCCGCCCCTAGTCATTGTGCCTAACCTTAGTGCGTGCGACAGGCTTATCACATCGGAATCCGTTGTATTTGCGAACACAGTCGGTTGTCAGTTGTGTGCTTGAGTAGGAGAGGTTACAGATCACAGATGACGACGTACTCCATGTACAGTTTGCCAGTGTATGAGGTGCCTCCTTGGCATTGATGTCTTAGCTGTTGAATACATTAATTTCAATCCGCACCAAATCCCTTTATTCTGATATTGCTCAGTTTTCGTCATCCGCTTCAAACTCGTGTGCAGCATATTCCCATATGTAACTCTGTGATTTGCCTCCCATCACACAACCCTGCGACATAAGAACCTGCATTTCTCTTTCTTTTACATATTTATAAAGAAAGCATCGTTTCCTAATTTAACACCATTATTACCCTTTCAACGACACTTTAATACGCTGTATTGATGTTCTTTATTAGTTATGCCTTCTCTTTTGTTTCAGCTTTTCAGCGTTCACTCTATTTCGTTAGACTCATCGGTTACAATCCACACATTCACATATTTAGTCCTGTTAGATCATATAATCATGGCCCTGCGAGGCCCTGAAAAAAATTGTCTACCTCATTATAATATCCCCTAGTCATTGCATCATGGGCAACCCAATTCGAATACGAATTCGATTCCAATTCGAATACTTCGTTGTGGCTTCGACCGCAACTGCCGCTGTCGCCTCCGCCTTCGCCGTTGCTCTCACATGTGCTCTCGCCTCGGCTGCCGTTTCGATACTCTTGTCGAAATATGTGAAGGTGGATGGGTAATCGAGATATTTAAGTATTTCTTTTCTTGATATTTGTGGTATTCTAACAGTACTGCAATGTAGTGGAGGCAATTTATGTAGCAGGGATCTTTGACCCCTATGTAGTCCCCGCTCCGCGAGAGCTGCGTCAACGCTACATGATTCCCTTCCGGTAGATAGATTGTGCTGCACGAAATTTGGACGATTGCTGTTGTTGATAAGGAATGACACACGCTGCCATCTCATTCTCCATCTCCAGTTTGAGTCGCTATGCCGCATTATCGCCCTCGCCGCCCTCGCCGCCCTCGCCGCCCACGCCGCCCTCGCCGCCCTCGCC
>BOPP01000141.1:2785760-2804801 GCA_017312745.1 Gryllus bimaculatus
AAGAGAGATCACAGGAAGACAGTATATGGATGATGACGCGTGCCACGCCGCGTCGAGGGCAGTGATACCTCCGTTTCGCCATCATATCGTGGTCCTTGGTTGGGAGTGACGCAAAACGTGCGTCATTCTAGCCCTGAAAGAAAAGACCACGATTTGGTCGAAACTTAGGACACCACTGCCTCGCTGCGGCGTCGCCCGGTCACCCGAGAGGCCTTTTAAATCTGTCCACTAGCCGTTTGCTTGTAAATATATTTCAGTTTCGCTCAAACATTTACTGTTGTTGGCTGCCGAAGTCTGGCCGCTACCGTATCGCCTCACTTCGCCCTCCTGAGCCGCCAATCGCCCGCCGTGTCCTCCGACGCCCCACGCGGCGGCAAACAAGCAGGAGGACCAGGCGTATTTCCAGAACAGAGCAGTAAAAGAAGCGGGCCCCGCAGGTAGCTTTTTTACACACGATTGTGCAAACTCGAAGTGGCAAACATAAGCGCTAAACGTAAAGGCCGAAACGCAAAAAATAAACTCTAATGGCAAAAAGCCAACACAAAACGTTAACACAAACGCTAATTTCTCAACGCCATACGCTAAACGCATACGCTAATTCTCCGCGTCCACCAACATAAATAGATACAACTCTACCGCTATTCAACATCACAAGGCCAGCCAAATGCCCAAGTGAATGTGAATGCCTACACTGTCCCTAACGTCTAATGGCATTCAAAACAAATGCAATTTAAGACACCAATACGGGAAAAAGGTTTAACTAACAAATCTATTTCCACTAGTTTTGCTGTAATATATTCTGTTCGTCAACATTCATTTCCTTTCCAAATGTCATTTTAAAGTCTGCCGCTATCCATGTCTCCTTCACTATCGCCCTCTTGAGGCACCATCGCCCGCCGTGATCCGCGGCGCCCAGTGCGGAGGAGTATAACAAGGCCATGAAGGGGCGGCAAGGCGGGGCGGGCTAGGCGGGGCGGCTAGGCGGGGGGCGGCTAGGCGGGCGGCTAGGGGGCGGCCTAGGCGGGGAGGCTAGGCAGGGCAAGCTAGGCGGGGCGGCTAGGCGGGGCGGCTAGGCGGGGCGGCAAAGGCGGGGGCGGCCAGGCGGGGCGCAAGGCGGGGCGGCTAGGGCGGGGCGGCTAGGCGGGGCGCTAAGGCGGGGCGGCTAGGCGGGGCGGCTAGGCGGGGCGGCTAGGCGGGGCAGCTAGGCAGGGCAGCTTAGGCGGGGGCGGGCTAGCGGGCGGCGTAGGCGGGGCGGCTAGGGCGGGGGCGGCAAGGCGGGGTGGCAAGGCGGGGGCGGCACGGCGGGGCGGCTAGTGCGGGATGCGGCTAGGCGGGCGGCTAGCGGGGGCGGCAAGGCGGGCGGCAAGGCGGGGCGGCAAGGGCGGGGCGGCAGGCGGGGCGGCTAACGGGGGCGGCTAGGCGGGGGGCTAGGCGGGGCGGGCTAGGCGGGGCGGCGCGGGAGCGACGCGCGTGCAGGAACGGTTCGCTAGTGCGTGACGAGAAAGGGTTGCGCGTCTTATTGACGGCGCCGTCGTGTGGGGAGGCGGTGTTGGCGGTCGCGCGCTCGCGCTAAGAGGGATAGGCGCTTCTCTCGCTTCAACCCGCTCCCCCCCCCCGACAGCCACGAGACGCCCAGCGCCATTCAGCGCTCGCTGGAGCTAACAGTGCGGGATAGGCCTCTCGTCTGCGGGGACAAACGTGGTGTATCACACAGAAGCCCTTTCAACGGACCGTCGTACAGATTACGCGGAGGGTTTCCCAAAAGAGAAAAAATACACTTAATCACTGTGGCTGAAAAAGAGTCGTTGTCCTATTAACAGCAATTGTCATCTGCACTTTCTATCAATGATTAACCCGATCTGTATTTAGTGATCCCACACATTGGTTTACTTTTCTGTAATCTTCAATAAAAAAATACGAGCCTACTAATCTCCGAGAATTGAATTTGAAGTTTCGTTCCATAATTGTAGTCCAGATTTTCAACACATATCACATGGCAAAAGTGTCCGATGCTAATGATCCAAAAGAACGAATCCAGAAAAGTACCTCCGCACGTCGTTACGAGGGAAAAGGGCATTAACGACGACGAGAGAAGAGGATTAGTATGCTTTACCGGACATGAAATCCTTAGTTAAAATTTCCTGTTAGGAACGAGCACCCACCCCACGTGAAAGAAACCCGTTTCCAAAGGTACAGAATTTGCACTTCACCAAATAACATACAATCAACAAGCTCGAAAATCGATGCCACAAAAATCCAGATCTGTGAATGAAATGTAAAGCTGGTTCCCTACATTCTCTGCCATATGCTAGTAACAGTGAAAAATCGATCTTTGAGAAGACTTAATCCAGAAAATGGTCGTTTTCAGTAGCAAGTCACTGGCGCGAATGGCCACACCCGTCGTAAAGCAAGATTTTAGAACCGCCTCCAAATCGTGTGCCAACTTGAAGTTGGTCGCGGCAGTGATCGCGCACTTGTGCTCCGAGAGGTCGGCGTGCAATACGGTCGACCCTATCCCAAAGCCATCCGTTACCGGCGGACTTACTCCGGGGGTCTATGAGACCGAGAACATCCGGGCGGGCGGAGAGACGGTGGGAGGGCTGCTAGCTACCGGGCGTAAGGGCCTGCGCGGAGCCTTGCCGAAGAAAGCCGACGGTTCGGGGCTGGGGCGTCGGAGGACCAGGCCGCCGGAGGCGATAGTACCTCGAGACAGCTGAGGCGAGGCGGTATACATGAACGGACACTCCAACGCGGGCGGGCTAGGGCAAGCCGGTACCGCGGACTCATGCCGGCTAGGATGGGGCGGTAGGTATAGCGGGGTGTGGAAGGAGGCTAGCAGCGGCGCGCGTGAGAGGGCGGGGCGTGGAGGCTAGCGAGAGCGGAGGTGCGGTGGCGGGAGCTGGGGCAGCGCGGGGTAGGGCGGCGGGAGAGGGGCGCGTAAGCGGGGGCGTGGCCTAGAGAGGCGGCGTCGCAGCGAGAGACCGAAGTGCGTGCGAGAGGCGGGGGCGGGGCGGGCGCCGGGAGCCCGGGCGGAGGAGCAGTGGCGGGCGAGAGCCTGAGAGATGAGTCGCGGCGGGCGGGGCGGGGCGGGGCGTGGCGCTCGGGCCGCCGAGGGCGGGCGGACAAGGTAGCCAATTCAATATCACCGGCTGCTCGATGCTCAGGCAATCAAGGTACAAGTGCGCGGCCGCAGCGGCGTCGCCTGATGGCCCATTGAGCCTGGAGCAAAGGCAGACCGCCCCTTCGACCCGCTCCAGCTGAACCGAGGCGGAGATTTGGAGCCGCGATAAAGTCAACAGAGGGAGTACGAGATGAGTCCGCTCGGATGCGTGACCGCGTCGGGGCGTCTGGGACGAAGGCTTGGGGCCAGAAGGCCTTTGCTGAAGGTCGGAGTTTCGGTTTTAGCTCCGGACGGTGGGTGTTTTGCGCAGCTAACGGCCACCTCTAACATAACGTGGTTTGAGGTGAGAACGTTCATTTTTACGACTTGGGCAACCTTAATCTGGCAGAACGTTAACGATTGGTGTTCGTAGTCACGTCCTTTCATTATTGCAAATTTTCGAGAGTTCAATTTGTTATTACTTTTATTTTAATGTTGTTCATATAAATTGAAAGTCCTTGGAACCACTGCGTGCTTCAATATCGTGTTTACAAACAGTTGCTTTTATAATTTGGCTTTAACGCATCTGGTTTAGATCTATAGAGGGTAGTAGAGGGAGACGTGATAAAACCCTATGCGATTGTGCCTGATTGAGATAGGACGGGGATGCGGACGAGCGTCTGCGACGAACGATGGTCAGAGGGCCCTCTAATTGAAAGCGTCAAGAAGATTCGAAGTTGTTAGCTCACATTGTGCCGTGTATATAGTAAAATCAAAGCCATCAGCTTCTTCATAGTATCATAGATAATAATTTGTCAAGAATTCCCTTCTGCAATAATAAGTTTTCTTGCCAGTAATGAATTATCGATGATCAATTTTTTGTGTTCATCATTCAGGTGCATATATATGCACCTATAAATCTTAACGAGTCGATCGCATATGTAAATTTCGGTAAAACCATATTTAGAAAATATGTATTAAAATATTACCATAACAGTATATTAATTAACCCTACTAAACCCACGTTCTTTAATCTTTTTACACACCACCCGAAGAGAAAACGGCCTCATGAAACTCAACGAGTGCATCAGGAACTGAGAACCGGCCATTCTCCGAGATGGTTCTGGACTTATATATTTCGCCAAAACGAATCACAGGAAACTGGATTATACGCGAGAGAATGTTAACTGAAGTTAAAAGAAAAAGTAGGCAAAATCATTACAAGCAAAATTAAGCGGAGAAAGAAGAGTGAAATAAAAATAAAATATTCTTTCAACGACGAGCCAAGAGTAAGATAAAATGAGAATTAGATATCAAGGATAAACCCAGAAATGAAAGAGTCAACTCGCCAGAAAAATGATAATTTTTTCACAAGGAACTAAAAGCTTCATCTGACACACAAAACGTCAGGTCTGCCCACATAACATTCAGTTTCATTCCCCCAAAAAGAAACAGCAGGAAATAGGAAAGTTTGGGACTAAGGGGACCGAGATGAGACAGCAACATCTCACAAAACGCCTCTGCCTGCGGAAACACGGAAGAGCTTGCTACAGACCGAAAGAGCAAATGAAAGCGAGGATGACGCGGCGCGTGGGCGAGGCAAGGGGGCGGAGTCGCGGGCGGCGAACGGAGGTTGCAGCTGATGCCAGAGCGCCAGTGCAACACGGGGCTCGGCCAATGGGCGCTCAATTAAACGCTATCGCCCGCCATCTCGCCGCCCGTATTGAATGCGCGGCGGGTCAGGGCGGTGGCGGCGACGGCGGACCACGACGGTGAGGCGAAACACAGGCAACAAGGGTGCGGGGGGAGAGAGAAGTCGGAGTGAGATGGCAGACGACTGTGTCGTGGGGTAGGACGGAACGGGAGTGGGCGAGGGCCGCGGTGGCCGGCGACACGCGACGCTTGAGACGACGATCCGATCTCATTGCCGATGCCGGAGACCCAGACTGAAAGAGAAAGAGATGGAAAATACGGTAACAGTGCGATTTAACAGCCGGGGCGCGCAAGGAACGGCGGCGGCCGAACACCACGACGTCGTCCGACGACCGACGCGAATTCACAGCTGATGCTCAAACCTGTGACAGAGATGCAAGAAGAGAGGAGACTACGGCAACTAGGAAAAGGCGGGCACGGGCGGGAGTAAGGCGCCAGCGCGGCGAGGGCGGCGAGGGCGGCGAGGGCGGCGGAGGGCTGCGCGGGAGGGGGGCGGCGAGTGGCGGCGAGGGCGGGAGGCGCGAGGGCGGCGAGGGCGGCGAGGGCGGCGAGGGCGGCGCGGGCGGCGAGGGCGGCGAGGCGGCGAGGGCGGCGGCGGCGGCGGGGCGGCGGAGGGCGGCGAGGGCGCGAGCGGCGCGGCGCGCGGCGGGGCGAGGGCGGCGGAGGGCGGCGAGGGGCGGCGAGCGCGCGGCGAGGGCCGAGCGGGAGGCGCGCGTCGAGCGGCCGGGAGGAGGGCCGGCGAGCGCCGGAGGGCGGCGAGGGCGGCCGCAGGGCTCGGCGAGGGCGGCGCCCGCGGCGAGGCAGCGAGGGCGGCGAGGGCGGGCGCGAGGGCGGCCGAGGGCAGAGCGCTCGAGGGCGGCCGAGGCGAGGGCGCGAGGGCCGGCGAGGGCGAGGGGCTGCAGCGCCGCAGGGCGCGACGGCGGACGCCAGGGCGGCGAGGGCGCGCGGCGAGGGCCGAGGCGGCGCGCGAGGCCGCGCGGCGAGGCGGCGAGCGGGGGCGCGGAGGGCGGCGGGGGCGGCGGGAGGTGGCGCGAGGCGGGGCAGCACTGTTGTTTGCGCGAGTGCGCTTTTTGGAGAGCCACCGCAAATGCCTGGCGCCGCTAATGGCGTCGGGTTCGCGCGCTTGCCCGCGTCGCCCCGCCGACCGCGCCTACCGCAACAGGTCTCCCTTCAGCCGCGCTGAGAGGAACGCCGGTCGCGTCGATGTTGAAGACGGCTTGCCGGCGCCTACTATACTTTGCGTTATCCTCAGTTGCATCGCTTTACTCTGCATTTCAATTGGCCATCACCGGTCGCCGTCCGCGCTGCTGCCGTCGTCAGTCGCTGTCCACGTCTCCCATCATCAGTAGCGTCTCTGCCATCAACAGTCGCCGCCGAGGATCTGCCTTCGTCAGTCGCCGTCCGCGCATGTGACATCGTCAGTCGCCGTCCAAGCGTCTGTCATAGTTAGTCACCGTCCGCGGATCTGCCGTCATCAGTCACCGTCCGCACATTGCCATCGTCAGTCACTTTCCATCTGCTTCCCTAACGCTCTTCGTCTGCGAGGTATTAGTCGCTTTTCGTACCTAATCCATCTGCTATTTTCTTTAGTCTTCTATCTACACACGCCTTTCATGTGCCTATCATCTGCGTTTTCCCTTTATCTTATTGATTTTGATCAATTTTTATTTTATCAACAGTACACAAAATTGGTTGCAACGTAATAATTTCAATACCATTAATTGTGTATAAACAGAAGAAAAACTATCTATAAAGTAGTAAAAAATGTTGTTCTTCAAAGCAAACATGCTTATGAATTATAATAAATTTCTAAAATGCTCAAAATGTTCGTCGTTTGGGAGATAAAGAGAGATCTCACAGTATTTTTATAACTGTTTTCTATCGACTACTTCATGAAATGTTTACTCGTCCAAACAGTGGACTTCAGAAGAAAAGGAACTCCACGTGGTGTTTTTCGCTAAAAATATTTGCGCCGCGTCGCTCTTCAGACTCAGGTGGGCGCGCGGCGATGTTTCGGGGCGCTAAGCGCAGGGCGTAATGAAACGAGGCTGCGGTCGCGGGGCCGAGGCGCAACCACCGCAACCACCACCGACCGCCAGCGCCGACCGCAGCGCTCCGGGCGGCCGGACGCGCATCCCAAAGCGTCTCGACGGCGGCCGATCTCGGCTAAGGCGACTGGAACAAATCGGATGAGGTTTTGGGACACGACACGCGAGCAGACTGCGTAATACGCGACGTTGATGGAAGAATTGGCCCTTGTTCCGAGGAGTGTGGGAACGGGCGTGTTACAGGTGGTTTAGAAATGACCTTATTAAGAGCTTCCAAGTGTATTAAATAATAGTGGCAATAATAACTAAACTTTCAGCTACATATTCGGGTAGAAATATAAGAAGGTATATTAATTATTGCGTTGTGTACCTTGAGAATCTTAAAGTTATTTCAACATTTTGAATTTATCTTTTGTAAACGCTTATAAAATTGTTTTCTTTCTTTAATCATAGTTACGGATTATTATAATTATATTATTCTATGTAATAGATTTACTATTTTTATTGTTCGATCTCCCCAATATATTTGCTATTTTTTCCTTCATGGAAGATTCTTGTCAGTTTTTCGTCTTACTTCTTGCGGATGTGCGCAATTATTCTACACACTTCGATTTAATTAACTTCTAAAACATAGCAGATATTGCTTCGTTTGGATAATGAAATATCCATATTTGATCCTGACATACGATTAGTTTTCTGAGCTCTTCGCAGTTTCTTCAGACGAAATATTAAAAAGATTTTTTTGATTCATGTATGAATGAGAAGTTATTGCGACTATCACAATCACATTTAGGTTCACGCTTTAGGCCAGCCGGGTTCGAGTATCACTATATTGTCCACTCACTCAGGAAATGTGATCATTATTGGTATCTGGTTGGTTGACAGTTCGGCATTTGTTTTGGGAGTCATCGAATTCTTGGATTTAACCGATATCAATTTCCTTGCAATTAATCAGAAAATTCTCAATATGTTCCTCTGCTAATCTCTCAGACTGTTCTGTGTCCTTATAAGACTATTTACTTCAACAGATTCTTTTCTTCTTCGAGGGTTTGTTAATTCTTTCGATAAAATACAATCCCAAGTTGTTGTTTTGAACATTTTCGTCTTGAGGTATGTCTTGAAAATGGACTTTCATGATCTTACTCTTCCGGCTAATTCCCATCCCAGGGCTGGCTCAACGGAGTGAGGATTAACCGCAATCCTTGAAAGGCTCATGCAGCGCCATCCAGGCGCACTTCCTCGTCTTCCGGCGCGTGGGCTTGGGCGTGAGCGGGGGCTTGGGGGCGGGGCGCGCGATTCGGGCGCGGCGGAGCGCGGGGCAGCTGCTCCTAGCCCTGCCACGCCCCCGCGCCACGCCCGCGCCACGCCCGCGCCACGCCCACGCCAGGCGCGCTCCGGCCCGGCGGAGCGCACCGCCCCGCCCACTGAAAGTCGCGTTGACGTTTGCTTTTGCATAAGCGCTGTTTGTGTTGTGTGCCTGTGGAGGGAGTACGTATGGCAGAGTTGATTGCTTGTGTGTGTGTGAGTGAGAGAGTGGAAAAGAGAGGAAGAGGGAGTGGGAGAGAGAGGATGAGGGAGTGGGAGGGAGTGGGAGGGAGTGGGAGGGAGAGGAAGGGGGAGTGGGAGAGGGAGGAAGAGGGAGTGGGAGAGGGAGGAAGAGGGAGTGGGAGAGGGAGGAAGAGGGAGTGGGAGAGGGTGGAAGAGGGAGTGGGAGAGAGAGGCGTTTGTGACGTATTTATTATTGATAAGTGCAGATCACATTTTGGTTTTGGGAGAATCAAAACCATTAATTATTTTTAGCGGGATGCATCGTGTTAATAAACAAGCGCTATTTTAACGTACTAAGTGCCTCCAGAAATGTCTTATAGGTTGCAATGAAAACAAAATGTTCTATAGAAAGTTTCATTGTGTTCATTTGAAACTTTTTTTTATTTGAACTCATTCATACTTTTCATTTGGAAGTTTGTATTAATATTAAAGTAAGACCTTTTTGGTAATGTTTACCCTCATCTGAGGGTAAATAATTCATTATGGAAAATAATATTTTATGAAGTGTACCTTTCACCTCAGTTAATTGTGTTTGATCTTAAAATTTCATTGTACCAGCTTAATTCACTTTCATAATTTGCAGTAAACAACATATTTAAAAAAAATCAAGAAACGTAATTAAATTAGAACACTTACCACAGAATACTTTTGCTTTGGCGTATTTTCAATAGCACCTGTAATATTATTTATCATCAAAGATGTACCACGTCACTTGTGTTATGCACATTGTAACTTCTCCGCTTGGAGGAAAAGTCAACGTTAGTGACGCTCTTTGTGGAAACGATCGTTTCTCGGTTCAATCACAATTCGAACGCCGAAACGAACGGTACGGCCGATGTGAGAGGAGTGGCGCTGGGCGCGCTTCAATCGCGTCCGCCGCCGCATTGTGCGTCCTTTATTCCTTGAAAGGCCGCTGCCACCGCTCGCGAACCCTTTCATCGACGCTCGGCGGCGCGGGTCAAAGGCCACCGCTGCCGAGGGGGAGGGGGAGGGGGGTCACAGGGGGAGACGGAGCTCAAGATGTTGGTCACGGAGATGGCACTGAGGCTGGCAATTGTTGTGATGGTTTCGGCAATCGCGTTTGTGGAGAGAAAGAATTTGTAACATCCCTACTGTACCAGCAAAATGTGTGAAAAAGAAGACGAAGAATTATGTTTGATGAATTGTTACTACGTAGACGAAGCATAACAGATGTCCATGTTTAATACTGCAACCTGTTTTTGATTACAAATTATTCTTGAAGGAGGGTGATAGCTAATCAGTAATAGAACAGGTTCTTGACCTGTGATATTCTTTGGCCTGTGACCAAGACAGATAAATGCAGGGCACAGAATACGTGGCTCAAGCAACGTTACTGCTTCTTCTACTGAATCGCGGTAATGATTTCATGGATCAATATTCTTAATTCAATTGTTACGATAGGCTGTAATGACGGTATCATACTAAGACATAAATATACATACTACATATAAACGGTGTTAAATATATCCCACTAAAATTCATTTAAAATATATGATAGACATGATCGAAACGAAAACGGAATACACGTCAAGAAGTGAAGGTGGAATATTTTTTATCCAAAATTAATTGCCATAAGTGGTAATACTTATCTCCTTGGAAGGCTAGACAATGTATTTCAGTCTTGAAAAAAAAGAGTTAGGTCGCTTAGGGATGCTCGACTTCACCTACTCTTGCACTTCTTTGTCCGAATCAAACTGATAACCACGAATGTCTTCCTTCAGGTCACCAAAAATTTAAAGATCTCAAGAGGAAAGATCTTGGCTGTACAGAAGTTGTTAGTGTTTTACACTTGAGGAAAATGCACAAGCAAACGGTTCATGCACCGGAAGGTAAAGGTCATCATGGCTCTACGTAAAGTTGGGTGAAAAGATTTGGATTTCTTTGGTGGATTCGCATGTGACGATATGCATACTCTTCGTGGTTCCACAGCATTAGAATCAGACATGAAGACATTCTGACAATCTTCGCTCCCTCCTTCAGTTGATGCGGAATCAACTGCACGCACTAGCTCCTTGGCTGTCTGGGAGACGTCGGGAGAAATGCTTAGCGACAACTCACAGGTATCCTTGGGGTTTTATTTCTTGGCGCGTCAAGGCCTGTGTTCACGATGGAATATCTCTTGGTATTTCGCGTCTTTCTCAGTCGTGCCGCTGGATGTCGCATGATCGCGATTGTATCGATCAGTGCTGGCGATCATGCGAGATCTAGCGGCACGCCCGTGAAAGGCGCGTATTACCAATAATTCCTAATACTAATAATGAGATAATCCATGGTGAAGACAAGAATTCGCGCGCCAAGAAATAAAAACCCAAGTATACCTGTGAGTTGTCTCTAACATTTCTTCTACCCTAGAGATGGCAGTATCGATAATTAGCCACAGGGTTGGCAACTTTTTCGAGATTGTGTTTTATGGTCGGTGTTCAGTTTTCATTTGACTCCCCCTCATGTGAGTGCGGAAAATTCTAGTAGGGAGGAGAGTTGCGCCTGTGATTAAGAGTGAACAGTGCTCTAGAAGATTGTGGTAGCTATCTCTGGCAATGCGCTTCTTATCTAGAAGACATGACTCTCAAAACGGACGATTTGGTGAAGCTCTTGGTTAATTGCTTCCGGATACGTCAACTGCTAAGGCATTCGTGCCGTTAGTGTAGTGCATGTTTTCATCGCGAGAGGTGGCGGTGACTGGCGAGTGACTGGCGGTTCCACTGACTGACGAGTTCCGGCGCTCACCTACGTGGCGGCTAGCGTGGTTTTCTTCAACTAGGTATGACCCAAGAGTGGAGTAACGCCGTAAGGGCCTGTGTAAGTAAAGAATTAGGATAGGACAAGGAAGAAGAGGAATTAAAGATCGTGCGCGGTCCGTGGCCTGTTTGTTAGAGTATATCTTCGGCATTCGCTTGGTGTTGATCGTAGAAACCACAGAAAAGTACCGTTCAGAGCAATTGGCTGGTAGAATTCTCCTCCAGACAGTGACTGAACTCAACTTACACTTTTGATGTATTTAACCCTGCGTTTGAAATGAATTAGCAGTTGACGGTTTCATCCAATCACGAGCTTGAACGTTTCCATAATGACATCTCTGTGGCGACATATGAGCTCCCGATACCTACCAGACGCACGACTAAATAAATCGTACTCTAGCTAGAGTCAAAAACCCTCTCACCGTCGGGATCAGAACAAGCTCCGTAGAGACAGCGGTGGTCGCGTTAGTGACTGCACCAAGAAGTTAGCATGTGCGGCTGTGGCGCGAGCGGTGACGGCGATGGCGGCGGCGGCGGCGGCAGCGGCGCGGGGCGGGGCGCTGCGTCTGAAAGGGTGCGGCGGGGCTCGGGGCTGTGAGCGGGGCGGGGCGCGAGCCGTCAGGGCGATGGGCGCGCGTGTCCATTGGCGAGGCGCTCTCCTCTCCACTCCACTCCACTCCACTCCACGCCACTCCACTCCGCCTTTCGGCGCCGCACAATGCGTCCCACGTGCGCCGCGCCACGCCACGCCACCTCCGGCGCAGCAGCTGCGGGCCAAACGCGCCTGCCGCCGTCGCCGCCGCCGCCGCCACCGCCGCCGCCGCCACCGCCGCCGCCGCCGCCGCCGCCGCCCGGTGTCGACGCGTTTACGACCGCGCGCGCGTGCGCTGCACTCTACCGCGAGCGCCCGACGCCGCGGCGCGCGTACCCACAGGCGTCAACGCTCAGGGCGTTGGGGGCGCTCCTTAACACGTTTATGCCCATCGCTCCCAACATTGGGCGGTCTTCTTCGACTTCTTTTTACTTCGCTCGATGCCCTACATTGGGAATAATAAAACCCTCAGCAGACATATGCTTCATGAATAGACACACAGCTATGGTGTACGCTCACGATTGCCAGGGATTCGAATACATGACCTAGGTTCTGGTCTCCAGATCTTTGGTTGGGTCATTAAGCGCTAGACTAAGGAGAGAGTCAGGAAAGAGGAAGTAGTAAAATCTATACATTTGACTAAAAAAAATCAGTCTTGAATTTTGTTTAAGAATCATTTAAATATTCCTCAATAATGATACTTAGGAAAAATAAAATAAGTTAAGTTTGTTTTTTTTAATTTTATTGTCTCTTTAAAAAGCTACACAGTTATCGTGCGGTGGGCGTCGATACTGAAGAATATTCTACGCTCATACGCATACCACTAGCTGCAGCTATGCATGTTTTACGTTATGCGTGCGTAATGTCTGTTCAAAATTAATGCTTACATCAGAAGAGTGATTCACTCCCTTGCCATAACTCGTACCAGAGTCGACCCATCTAACCCTTGACTTGGAAAAAGATCGGTACGCTCACTGCAATGAATTGAAAATAACTTTTTCATAGACTCATTACGAGTGCTCATACATTTTTACAGACATACAGAATTTCAAAAATTGTGCTATTAATAAAAAGAAATCGCTTTCAATTGTAAAAAAATTCTTTTCTAAAAATTAATTTTAGCTAAAATTAAAGAAGGTGAAAAGATAACTTTGCTATTCTCTCCAAAATAGTATTTGAGAATTACAAGAAACAAAATTCGCAATAATGCTGCTTTTTTTTTAAATCTCCTCGTTATATCCTAGTTGTGAGGAATGGGCGACGTATTCAGGCCAGCGTTTCAGCTGGGAAGCAGGGTGGTGCTCTTCAACTGGGTGTCGATGGAGCTGGAACTCTTCCGCGAACGCAGATGCTGCTTTGTTCATCCCACAGGACCAACCTCAAAGTCGTTACGGCCTCGAGATGGTGTGTTGAAATTTCGCAGAGGAATGTTTTGGTCTCTGTATACATTCGTGTGTGTGTTTTTCACAGTCGATCCCGGAGGTCAGTGAACAGTTCACAACACTAAAACCAAGTGTTGGAAAAGAAGTGAGAGGATCCTTTTTTTTTTACAAATATTAGGGGAAATATTTATGTTTCGAATAATTTCTCCCGTTCCTTAATAATGATATTCGAAGTTAGGATAGGAATCGAGAATATTATTTAGAGCGTTTACTTTTCGCCATTGACTTTTCGAGACGTAGTGGTTCAGTAAACTACATTCCTCGTCCAATTAATCGTCGCTATCCTAGATAATTGTATCGTCTTCAACAAACCAGCTCTGAGGAAGGCCACAACAAGTCGAACAGGCAGCATTACAGCTTTCGACGCGACGTCACCTGGACAGCCTAGAGCACTCGGGAAGTTTACTTGCTTCGTTCACGCAACTCCAAGTCAGCGTCCAGGCCATCTGGTTCCCCAAATAACGCTGAACAAACTTGATTCTGGCACTATCTACGCATTTTTGCAGTAAAATTCGAAGTAATATTGGTAAATATTGATTGCTACTTTGAAGGTCATATTATCGAGACAACCCTATATATAAAATATTTTCTTGTTCCTAGTGAAGAAAGCACAAATTTCCAAATGATGAGAATGTTCGTATGATTTTTGGCTGTACGGGATGAGCCGCGTCTGTATCGTGGTGAATGTCATTTCGGCCAACATGTAGTGGCCTTCCTCTGATGAAGGCCAGAATTTGTTGGCCGAAACGTCGGCCACCATGTCACAGACGCGGCTCGTCCCAGACAGTGTTACAGTTATACAATCTCCGGCCGCAGAAGCTTAAGAAATCGCATGAGTAGAGTGAGGATGTTTATGTCCGAAATAATCTTGAAATATACAATACTTTTAATAATATGCGTTCATGATATAAAATTCTGAAATATGCCTATTAATATGTAATTAAAATTAATAATATTTCACTTTGTCTATAAAAATTACTAGATAAAATTAAGGAGAAGCATACTTGGAATGAAAAGCTATAATTTTGTGCAAACATAATGCAATCTGACTTACTTTGCCGGAGAAATAATTGAAGTAAATATTCACCATCGTAAAATACGTTGTATGTCTTGTATTTCTTCTGCCTGTTTAAAAAAAAATTATCAAGAAATATATTTCATTTGCATAACTATTTTAGCGTCTATGAAAAAACATTAACTGCGAAGAACTCTTTCGAATAAATGAACGCTCACAAATAAATATATTGTATGAAAACATGAAATGTATTAAAGATAAGTTTCTATTTTAACGAAATATGCAAAATATGCTAGTATAGTTACACGAATATGCATCAACAGGAAAAATTGACCAAATGTACACAAATATGCAGTAACATATTACTCTACATAGCATCCAATACGGACCGAATGTCAAGAAATTTCACTTCGATATGTACTGAAACAAACGCACTGTGCTAAATCATAGAAATCCGGTCGCTAATGATGAGCCAGTTCGTTTGCGGAGGCGGTGGCGTCGGCACCTGACGGCGAGGCGCTGGCGCCTGATGGCGAAGTGACTGCTCGGGGCAGCTGCCACCGCCGAGCGCTAAGGGCGCGTGACAACGCGCTCCATTGTGTCGTCCGCGCCCGTTACCCGCGCGCTCGTTCGCTGCACGCGGCGCGGCGGTCGCGCGTGGCTCGCGTGTCGCCGCCAGGGGCGCCGACATCGCTACGCGACGGTGGCGTGGAGTGGAGTGGCGACGGACGGTTGGAATGCGAGGCGAAAAGATGCGGAATTGAAAAAAAAATTAGAACCACGGGAGCTACAGAAGCACATGCTTTCTCGCATTAATTGTAACTTTTGCGATTTTCGAAAATTCACAGAGATGAACGAAAATCTGACCATTTTCATAACTGTACATCGCACTATCTGAGAAAAAATTGAAGAAAAAATTGTAATCGTTTTTAAGAAAATATTTTTGTATTAAATTTATTTCACGCGAAAACCACTCAGATTGTAAAAACGTGGCGTCATTTAAACATCTAATTATTTATTGATGTAGTCCTTCTTTACTTTATCTCAGAAAAATGTGAATGAATAAATTTGAAGCCAGTTGTGAGAAATTTTGAATATATCCATGAGACTTCGTGTAAAATACAAATATCAAACTATCCGTTTCAAATCCTAAAGATCGCGGCATAAGTCAAATCAGATCGAATATCAATTTTGGGAAAGTTCCTGCTTTCGAATTAGTCACTAGTGATGCTCACGGACGGATCGACGGACGAACGGGCATACGTTGTGCCGTAAATCAAATTTTCGATATCAAGGACACATAAAACATGAATGCTGTTTACAAAACGTGTTAGAGGAATTAATTTGCTACAAACAGGTTCAAAAATTACACACATTTTTATATCAGGAAACTACAAAAATATTTTTTTTTTAGAAAAATCGTCACATTTTACTCCGGCGTGACAACATTTACGAAAGTATTATGATGAAATCAAAAAGAAACAGAAATAAAAAACGAAACAAAATCGAAACAAGAAACTAAAGATAAAAAAACCAACAAAAAAACACATGTGACGTATGAAGTATTTGTTCAAACGTTGTGTGGTCGGGAACTATCTCAAATTTCGGTGAAAACAAAACTTTCTCTGCGCTGTCGATATAAAAGAAAATGAGAATCAACGGAAACAAGAGAAAAATCATCAGAAACTAAGAAAGATTCATTTATATATTTTTTGGGGTCTCCGAATTTGAATATGACGATAGAATTTTCTAAATAAAAGTAGATGTATCAATTTTAAGAATAAACAATTTAAATAATTTTTTGTGCACTATAAAATGTATCATGGCTTCCAACATACCAAACCCCTCAAATGTGAAATTGTTGAATTTATAAAGTTTGTACTAGAGAATTTCGAATTGTCTATTAATTCCGTCGTGTTTCATCAGTTGACAAGGAAAGTGACACATATCTTAAAACTTCATTATTGAATTAATACATTAGGATATTGTCCTGATTTCCCTGTAAATATACATAAAGGTAGTTCACAAGACAGTAAAATAAAACACTGGTCTCCGAATGAACGGTTCCATTAAAATAACTTTTATCTCCTACAAATTGGCATTCTATGAAACATTACTTTTCTTTTGCATGGATCATATAGTAGAGCATTTGTCCACTCACTCTTTCTTACTCTATTAAATATAGTCACTTAGGAATCAGTCGTTTTGTACTAAAGGTTTCTTGTGTTGGAATATAAAATCCTTCAAAACTTGTGTACTCTCTTCAACGAAAATTGAAATAACTTTATTTTTGAGTTTTTGAATTTACATTGCCAATTCTTGTTTTCATTTTGAACGACTTTTCGACTGAATCGCCCGATCTCGCATCGAACACTGCACTCAGTTCGAATTCCATCGCTGCGGCCGTCGCCAACAACGAAGATGCCAAGTCGCGCCAATTAATCCTGACGGGAGAAAACACCACAATGAGCGAACGACGATCGTGAATGAGAAAACTGAACTCCAGTAGTTAACAAGTCTTCCTCCGACAGTTTGAAATCATTATGAAAATATGAATGAATATAGTGAAAATACTGTTTCAAAAGATGCAAAATTATTTGACTTAATTTTTCTTTCATTGTTTATCATAACCTTAACAAATAACTTGATGATAAATTCATAGAAAAAATCAATAAAAGAGTAAACACTTAAAAAAATAACAAAACGATAAAAATGGCAAGTGACATTGAACTGGGGACAACTCAAAACATATAATTGTCTCTACACAATACGCTATGTCACTTTATAAAACTCCGGAGAACGGCCGTGGCATTCTCTTGTGAGGCAGGCGATTTCGCCCAGTGGGCGAGGCGTGGCGCTGGGCGGGCAGCTCGCCCGCGCAAACGGGCCGCGACGCCCCGGGCACGCGCCCCGCCCAGACGCCGCCGCCGCCGCCGCGGCGGCGCACCCGGCGACGCGCGCACGCTTATTTATTGTCGCGCGGTGGCCGTGGCCCGCACCGCGAACGGCGAGACGCGTCTTGGGAGTGGAAGGCGAAGACGTCTCGAGGTGTGTGCTCCCCCCCCATCGCCGCCCGCCTTTGCGCGTGAGTCTGGCGACGCGGGGGCACTTTCGGGGCGTTGTCCTCGAGAGCGAGGGCCCGCTGAATGGTGACAAATGCGTGGGAGGTGCGGCTGGATAAGTTCTTGGTCTTATGATTTTAGGGAAGATTTAAGGGCCGTCATATTGGGTTTGTCTTGTTGGGATTGGACATCTGGAATAGGGATTTTCGAATTTGCTCCTTACGCAATTCAAGCGTTAAATAGAGTTTTGGCCAGAACGTTGCGAAATGTATACTTTCAATTTCAATAACCCTCTTGTTTTCATTAGAAATATGCAAGTACAGGTAATGGGGTATATTTTGCGTAATATTTTCTACCTTTTTGTCACAAATTGTCACTTGTTAAGGCAATATCACTGAATTTTCATAGACTGCTAAATTGAAACATCTAACAGTCATATCTTTATAGTAATTTAATTGATGATATGTGCAATGAAGCAAGGTGAGTTTTGTGTTTTTCATTACGGTATTCATATTTTCGGTGCCAAAAGAAATTTTGACTTTATATATTTATATTATTTTTAACAAACCTCTGCAGTTCGTTACTACTTGACATTAATTGATTACAGAAAACTTGGTTTCGTAAGTGGAAGTTACAAATATCTCTTATAAAAGATGCGAATCGGAATTTGCATTTCATAATTTTCGAGCACAGGTGAATTTCCACCTGGATAAAGCGGATGCGGTGTACCCTCCGATTTGTTTAACCCACTCTCATTACATCACGCTCCCCGGGCTGTGCTTCCCCTCATCACTCACGCTCCGATTCCTTCAATGCCCCGTGGACCGCGTCGTCTTTCTTCGCGTCTGAGACAGCGGGCACGCCGCCGTTGGCCCGCCCGCGGGCGTGACGCACCGCGCACGCGGTAATACGAGTTCGCTTGCTGCCAAACAACGTAATGAGGGCACGGCGCGCCCCGGCGGGCCGGGGCGTTGCGCCCCCGCCGCGCCCTTGTGCGCGCACCCTTCGGGCCGCGGCCTGACGGTGGCCGTCACTCGCCGTGAGCGCGTCCGCGGGTATTAGTCGCGCCGGTCGCCCCGCGACGATCGACGATCGCGGCAGCAGCAGCGCGGAGCGGCCCGAAAGCGGACCTTAGTGGAACACCAACCTGCGCGCGGCGAGGGGGGAGGGCAAACGGATCCGGAAACGTTGGCCAGTTTTACCCGTGTTGAGGGATGACGGGAACAATGCTATATTTGAAGACAATCGGGAACTACAGTTTTTTTTTTTTTTTTCGAAATTCCGAAACCAATTTTGTTTTCCGAATTTGTGACTACAATCTTTTTCTTTCCGGTTGAGTAATCGCGCGGAGGGAATTAAGTCAGGGCAACTGCTCCGCGTAATAAAATTTTAAGTACTTTGTTTATGAAAGGGTGAAATTCCTTGAATTTGGAATCATCCTAAGGAGTCTTCATCCGAATTTGAATTTGTTAAGGGATAAGAAATGTCTCCCGGGTCCTTTTTTATTTTTGTTTTAAAGAGGTGAAGTCACCTTCCAACATGAGAAAGCAGACGTGACGGCACAGAAATGCATGTTGTTTAAACAAATATTGCTTAAAATATGTGATGGGATCTTTACAGATTTCTTTTTAAAGCGTTTTTTCTATTCATGTTGTGAAGGGAAACCACCTAAGAAATTATCATAATTCAGAAATGGTGCTTAGGTAAAATAAAGAAAATTCGAATCTAATACGTGTTAATCTCTCCGAATAGATATCGTGGC
>BOPP01000141.1:2813193-2836375 GCA_017312745.1 Gryllus bimaculatus
GGTGGCAATGGTGACTTTCGGGGCGGGGGCCGAGACCAGTAGCGGTGGCGGCAGCGCCAGAGGCTGCAGCGGAGGCAGAATCTGCGCTATGCGTCCCCGCTGCCAGCGCGCGCCGTTCCCTGCTGCTGGGAGTGAGGTTCGTGTGGAATTCGCAATAGGTCGCGATTCCGATGGTACCAAGGGCTGCGCCGTCTCGTCCGAAATAAAAGGTTCGCGATGACCCCTGCAGGACCCGCACATGCTCGGGATGCGTAACAGTGTTGCAACTTTCGATCTGCCCGTCCTGGCTAACACGGTGTCTGAGGCCACCGGTTGGTTCTACAATTTATAGACGGTTGCAGTTTATGATCCATAAAATTCGCGAATTGCAATATAACTCCGAAACAATTAAAGATAATGCACACTCTCTAGGTTAGAATAATTACAACCGCACTGCAAGGTACGTTGGTCATACAACACAAAAGGTTTCAAGACGCTGACACAGGTGAGGCGATATGCACGCACGAAAAAAATTAATCGACCGACAGTTCGATTTGCTGACTATACTGCAATCCTCTCCGTCACTGTGGATGGAACGAGCTACATAACAGCTTTGAATAAAACGCAGCGAATGATTGAAAATGATTTTGTAAAAAACATAATTTATCGTATTTACTTAAAATAAACTACGAAAAAAGGTGTGAGCTTTTTAGAAGGAATAAAAGCGTTAGTTATCTAAACCTGAAATCATCCCCTACCGCAATTCAGCGAGTAAAACTGTCAAGAGCAAAACGCGACGTCTCCGGATTTTCTTTGGTTTTAGTGATTGTGATTGCCTTTGTCCTGAACGGCTGTGCGCGAAACCCTACTTCGTGTCGAGTCCTTTACAGGGCAATGAGTGACACCCCCTCGTCACTTAAAAAGCGGTCCTCGTCCGAACAAAGACGTGGAACAGGTGAGTCGGGAAGTGAGGGACGCGTACAGAGAGCTCGGTGGTAAAGGGCGACACCGTAAAATCGGCCAGGGACAATGAGTGTCTGAAGAGGAAGAAGGCGGAAGGGCCACAATCTGTTGGTCGTCCAGTTCAAACAGGGGGCGCAGTTAACCCGAACGGGCAAAATGCCTGTGGACGCATTCGGTAGCCTGTGAGATGCACAAAAGAGATGCACAAACGAGTATAGCCTCTTTCGACGAACGAGTTTGGCCTCTTTCGATAGTCTGTCAATGAATATTTTTTGAGACGAGGGGCAGGGTGGGGTGCCTCTGGTCGAGTCAATTATTGGCCCTTTGATGTGCAGTAGATCTGTCAAGATTAAACATTAGATACAATAATAATAATAATAACAATACCCAGTGATGTGTGTCGGTACGTAGTGCGCCGACTTCGCAGCCGGGAGGTCCAGGATCTATCCCCTCGCCGGCCATTCTTACTTCAGATCTCGTGGTTTCCCTTGGTCACACAGGCGAATCCTGTGATGGTTCAAAGCCCATGATCACCTCTCGTCATCATCCTATTACCTCATAATTCATAATGCAAGGCTTAACAACCTTGTCTTGCCAAGAGATACAGCCGAGAAGTTGGTTACTGTAATAAAGGTCTATCCTGGAGAAATCAACACACGTTAATCTCTCTCCAGGAAAGAATATGATACTCGGAAGAGATCATGTAGCGTGGTCAGAAATGGCCAATATGCAAATAATAATAAAATTATAATAATATTATAATTATATTATTATTTCCATTATAATTATTATATTATTATGAAATATAATAATTAAACTATCATTAATTACAGACAAATGCGAAATGCAAGCGTGAAGCGTACATTATCTTAAACTAAAAAAAAAACATTGTTTTTTGCTCTAGATATTTTTACTTCATTTTTCGTGTGTGTATTTATGGTAAAACAAACTGATCATCGTAATCAAAGGATTATTCTTGCTCCTTGTCTTTTCGTAACACACAAGTATCTTTCATTTCTTTAATTACGTGTATTATCACATTATCCACACCAAGGGGTGTTGTTGACTTATATCTCTCCAGAAATTCTAGTCTGAGTATCTGTTGAATGGCATTGTGAATATTTCATAATACGAAATAGTTGGAAGTTTCCTCAAACATGCGCAATTTTCCTTACCTTGAAACAGAATTGGAATAACAAGTTATTTCTTTTTAGAACCACCAATGATGAAAACTAAAAATTAACATGAGTATTTTATTTTGATTTTGTGTTTATATTTTAAAAAATCGCTCTTACGACAAATAAATGTATGTTAGATTTACTCTCAACATAGGAACGCACCATTTGGTCTCAAATAAAACCTCATTACTTTCACAATATAATCATATAACCATGTACATAATATTTCTTATTGTCAATTATTGATTGTCAATTATGGAAATATTTTCAGTATGGAACTTCTCATGACCTTTCTCTTACTGCTCTCCATAGTTTGCACCGTTTGGCCTAACGCCAGCTCTCTGCCAATACTACTACTGCCTTTTCTCGATTCTCGAAAATGGGTTGTGTAAGAGTAAGTGTCAGTGACTTAATCCTAAGGATGGGAGTGAAAATAGGACGGGGAAGAAAATATTTCGCGCAACCCGTAGTCTGTTTGTAGCATTGTTCGTCTAGAATTGATAGGAGGAAAGCACTAAAACGACGGATTTGACCTTTCAGGCAGTGGTCGGCTTCAACATAGCTACACTGCTGGTACTGTGATATACTGTGATTAGACGGTTAATGAAATCGAAAATACCACCGTTAAAACTAAGAATACGCCAGTAAAACATAATCTTTCTAAACATCGATGCTCATAAAACATCCCTCCAACACCATCGATATTTTTATACATCGCTTTGTAAACTACTTTATTAACCATTAACATTCACGGGGAAGGGAATTTGACGGTGGTCGCGTTTAATAATTTTAATTGAGATATAACTGCAAAAATATTGTCAAAACATGATCACGACCATCAACAAACGTTGTGAATGGTTCAAAAATAATATATACTTCATATATCTATTTTAAAGCTCTATTGTTATTACTTTTTGTTCTTGGTCACTTTGTCCGAATATCCAATTTATGGACATTCTATCCCCAAATGATTTCCAGTTTCCATTACAAAATTTTTAAAACATCGACATAGATATCGATCTAAAGTTGAATCACGAATCTCCGATTTACGATTCACCAATCTTAAGTTTCGGTTTCTTTGTAGAGTTGCCGAATAAAAGAAAAAATAAATAAGTAACTTCTCGTCACGTCAGGTCCTGATTCATTGATTAGTGATTCCGGGCACGTCAACTGCTAAGGTGATTAGTCCTGTAAGTGTAGTGCATGCTTTTGCTCATGTGGTGGCGGTGATCTTCCACCACTGGTTGGTGAGATCTGGCCCTTCGGCTGACGGGGGATCCCCTCTACCTGGTATCTCCCACCAGCGGGGCACCGCCCCAACCAGGACAAGCTCTAAGCTCCCAACCGGTCTCCCGCCATGTTTGATAGTGCAGTTCATGAAAGTATAATGTGTCAGTTAGGGGTAAGGATAGAACAAGGAGCAAGGAAAGATCGCACGTGGGCTGTGGTCTATTTGTTAGAATAGTTTGTTAGGCGACTAAAATTGTCTTCCAAATAGCGGCCGAATTCAATGTAGCTTTGTATCTAGTGTCCAAACTCCTGCCGCCGTCGCGATTAAAACCCGAGCACCTCCAGAGTAGAGACACTGCAGTGACATCAATTGATGCCCTGAGCAACCTAAGACGGACTCGCGACTTCGCTCGCGAGCTCCCGGTGGTCGATGTCGCCCGAAAAACATGGCTTGAGCAGGCCTGATCAAAATACTGAGACAAATTTCATATCTATAAGTCACAAACACGTAAGCATAATTATTTGGAATGCGCGTGTTTGTATGAAAAGGGAAAATATTATATTGTACTGATGTATGTTTAACAGTCGCTTTCCAAAACCATTCCGACACCCGGAGAAAAGCAATGGAGGGGAGGAGTTAACACGGGACTTCAGGATAAATTGAAATATATTTGTAAAACTGTAAGAAATGTTGTTAAATAACTAAAACAAAGCCGTGTCCCTCGTCGACCACTTCATTGGAATGCGATGGTTAAGTGAATTGTGTGTGCAGTTATGTAATGAACGAACTCTTCGTCCTATCTCAATTTCTGTTGGACCCGTTTTTCTCCGAGTGCTTATATGCAGCATTATTTTTGCGATCTAGGGATGTACTATTATTTACCGTACAGCTTGTAACTCAATTGTTAAGGGTTCTTGTGTGTGAAGCGAGTCATTTGGTAATGCACGTGATTCTGCCCACTGCTTGAGAGAGCGGGGCTTTACAGAACTTTGCCGGCGTTTCTATACACATACACGTTTCTACCAAGGTTGCGTTATGCCAAGGTTGAAATAGAAGAAGGCCTAAACGTTTTCAGTTTTCATTGTGGCAAGGAGTGTTTGCCAAGTCCCTCATTCGTCTCTTAACTCGATTTCTTTCGTTACTTCTTTTTCCCATCTTGCCAACAAGCGGGTGAATATAGTGTAACGTGTTGCAAAACGAACCTCACTGGCAGGAAGTCTGGCGCCGTGGTGGTGGGCGGGTAGGATTTGGCAGGTCATGACGCTAGGAGGGCCCAGTAGAGTGTTTGAATAGACAGATAACCGGGGTGGAGGGGCCCCGAGGGTTTGGGAACGTCCAAGAACCCATAGGTAACAATGCCCAAAACTGTGGCAGCACGTCGGTCACGTGGCGGGAGTCGCCACGTGAACACAAGATGACGTCACATGTCACGTTGGTGGAAGGAACATAAGCGAGCGTGCAAGGCGCGGGGGTGGGTTTTGAGATGTGTGAAAACCTCGTGCGAACGCACGAAAGTTGCGCCCCGGCCGGTGCGGAGAAGAGCTATGCTCATGGGGCGGCTCATGTGTTGAGAAGCCGTTGTGGAACAGCTGTTCCACGTGTGACTGAGGCCATGGAGTGTTACGCTTGAGTTGTAGGAGAGGGGAGAACCACGACTCAGGCCTACCTTCAATCGGTTAAGGATCGCTCTTGCGATCTGGGGACGGGTCTATCAGAGCTGTTTGATCTATTTGTTTGTAAATATTTATTAATATACATTGTAAGTATCTGAGTTCGTGTATGTGTTTGCTATTAAGTTCCCACGGCGTCACAATAGTATAGGTGTGAGTGTGGCGCAACGGGCCGTAGGCCCAGTACTGCCCGTGCGACATCATCGATATCGGAGTCACCTGAACTCCCTACATCTAAGCATTGATTCACTCAAGAGTTGTGCTGACCAGGAAATAAAAATAGGTACCAGGATTTACGAGCCATATTAGCGAGTTTAGAGGGATTGGTGAAAGGAACGAGGTGGTTGCGCCAGGCTCAGCCGGTGGGACGTCCTGGTCACGGAAAGGTGTACAAGGACGAAAATAGGAATATACAGTGACCCCAGGAAAGTCTCCGGCACCGTGCCGAATCAGGGTCTTTTATTAAAAATTGCATTTATGTTGGTAGCAACCAGGAAACAAGTGAAGGGTACACCACAGCATTCATCATGATTGTGGTGAGGTCTTCAATCTTCAGCTCATGCTACCAACATAATTTCTGTTGGAAGCGCTGTTGCAAGGAGCCACTAGCTGTACTATTACTATTTCACTCTGTTCTACATTCAAGTGCATGTCCTAGACTTGCACCCTGGGGAACACCATGCTGCACTTACCTCGCTATCAGGGCTGCCACACTTCCCGTGCGCTCTCATCGCGCCTCGGGTCAAAGGCCCGAGGACCTCGACCGCCGTGCGCTCGCCGCTCGTCTCCTGTTTACAGGCTGAAGCGCTCCGCCGCTCGCCGGCCGCGAGTTGAAGGCAGCGCTGCTGTATTTTCAGCGCGTTATACTGCGGTTGCCCTGCAGTGCGCCGTCGGACGTTACCGTAGATTGATCATATTGTGGCGTCGGTATATTATCGCTCAAGTAGAAGAGTGTGTGTGTGTGTGTGTGTGTGTGTGTGTGTGTGTGTGTGTGATCGTAGAACAAAGCGACGGTATGAGCGCAGGTATAAGGGTCACTTCTTTAGACCAGGATCGTGGGTTTGTTCCGCCATTTTAATACAGCTACAGTCTGAGTTCGGAGCCGCATTGCCGCTTCCTCTGCCAAAGACCTTAGCAGGAGGTCGTAGAGTTTGAGTCCCGACGGAGATGATTTTCAAAATTAACTATAAAGCTAAGTGGAGTTTAGACGCCATCTTCTCTGGTCGGTAGTCGAGTGCTACAGCAGTTCTCTACCAAACGGGCCACGGACCGAACGTGATCTTTCCTTCCTCTTCTTTGCTCTTTTCTCACTCCTTACATACACACACACACATGTACTACACTACTAATGTCGGGGGATCAGTCGTGAGATTGTCCCGGCTGGGGCAATGCCCGGTGAGGCAGATGCCATGTCAGGGTCGGGGTATGTAAATTGCGGACCGGAAGAAAAACGAGAGTTTAACCCATGTGTAAATTGCAGACCAACCCAGCGAAGGGCATACGCAAAATGTGCAACACACACTCTTCCTCACCTCTTCACAACCTCACTCTCTTCCAGGCATAAGTTAAAGGTAACACTTTATTTTCAAAGAACATTTTCATAGCCATTAGTTTTAAAACATAACTGCCTCACCAATTTTCCAGACTTGGACTGGCATATTTCATTCGAAATATGGCTTGGTTAAAGTTGGTTTTCATTCATTTTAATCATTCGTTGACTGAATGAATTCTACTGTTCTTTTCGTTTTATATTATTTCATTTTCTCATCTAATATTCAACAACACTGAACTTGAAATTTGGACACTCTTGGACATTTGGATATAAGAGCGAATCTTGAAGATACTCAACAAGCAACAAGGAAAGCTGAACCGCAGCGCGCGGCGGCGGTTCCGTAACTCGCTTTTCTGCTCCTTTTCCTTACCTGGGCTGGTTTGGTCTCCAATTTACATGTAGAATTAGAAAATAAATTTCGCATGAAAATAACAAGGGATTATTTGGTCCGCAGAATACTTACGGTCGTTAGCAAAATCTCTCGCCGACGCCAGATCTCAGCATAGAGCGTCAGAGGAAAATGTAAATATTTTTCTCTTTAGATGTGTACATTTTATGTGTATTTGAATTTTGAGTAAGTCTAACTTGCTTTTAAAGGGAGGGCAGTTGCCTGTGCCTGCTCGGTCGTCGCTTCGTCTCTATCCGTGAGTGCTGTTTGCATTGATACAAAGTGCCCGATGTTTCGTCTTTCTTTAGCGGCGGATCCAAATGTAAGGTTATAACGTGAAGTCATATCCGTTTACTTAATATATTTAGATGACGGAGATGACTTCCATTATTTCTTCATGTAATAACGTTTATCGGTCACATGCGTCTTTAACCCTTGTTAAGATGCAACCCTATGTTTGTTAAGTGCACTTGTACCTACCTGTATGTTAAAATCCTTAGCAACGGGTTTTAACATCCTTAGTAACCTATATAAACAACCACCCATTCATCGCAAGTCAACATTATTACGGAAAAATCACATGGTGATTTACAAGACAAATAGTAATCAAAGAAACGCATTATTTTTGGGGATGTTTATAATTATGTTATTAATTGTGCAGTTTGAAAAAAAATTTGGTAAATTCTTGAAGTACAGACGAATTTTCAACGTCCATCTTCCTAGAGCCACGGTATACACGTGTATTGTTGTAATAGATATATCGGAAGCAATACCCAACAATATCGATTCTCGTGCCACAACAACAGAATTCATGTGTTCGCAGTAATGTCGTAAATTTTCTCAAACAAAATTGAGATTTTATGGTGACCGATAAAACGCTGAACATACCACGAAATGTTACAGTGTTATTACTGCGTCGTCCAAATTAAAATATCGGCACCGCTCCGCTCCGCCTCGGTTTTTAACTTTTGGCATCAGCAGTAATATCATAACATTTCTAGGTATGTTAATAGCTATAACAATAACGCAACAGAAATCTCACAATTAAAAGATATGACGGCCATGACTTTCAGAATCCTGTTGATAAAATCGTAATTATTATAGAATAAAACGAAGTATACGAGTAAATTAGAATTAGATGATTTCACCAAGAGTTATTTGTAAATCAAATACATGTTTATAACAACAATATATGAAAGTGTCTGCTATTGCTGAAATTACCTTAATATTATATGAACCACATGACGACAGTCCCTCCTTCGAACTCAATGTCCACATCTTCCAATGTTCACTTTATGTAATCCTATCGCAGGTGCACAAGAAAAGTGACACTTCTCAAGTCATGTCATTTTGAAGATCAGTTTTATCCTGAGCAGAGCCATTTATTTCGCGGACACTCTAAGTTGCAGTGTCTTGCGAACAATCTGTATGACATTTCGATTGAAAAAATATTTTCTAAATATTCTATGTCTCTCTTTTCTAAGTTTCGTAACCAAAGAAGTCTGTTTATAGATGTGTGTTGACGATGAGAACGCGCGTGTTCGCCCTGGGTCGCAGCCTCACTCGACCGTTGCTCCACGTGCGACCTTGGCGTGGTGTGCTCTCGCCCTTACGCTATGCAGCGTGGGCGTTATCTGAATGGACGCTTCCCTGATAGGCTTTTATGCACGAGTTCGCGTTTGGTTTTGTATCGTACCCGGAAGTCCGTTCTCTGTATCTCCGCCAGTGGGTTGTTTAAAGTGTGTTGTTTTGAAATGTGTTTGTATAGCCATGTAGTTTACAACGATCATTTTTCGTGATGTAGTCTGTTATAGTACTGACCTTTTGTCTCTATTCTGCTTTTTTTATATTCCATATCTTTTTTATCACAGTAAATGGAGCAATAAATAAACCTTGAATTCGTGGTTTTCAATCTATTGTACTCCGATGTCTATTTTTGCAAAAGCAATTTTTTTAAAATAATATGTACCAACAAATAATATATACAACATAAATTCGCTAGAACATAAATACTTATATCTAATTGTATTCTAGTATCTAAAAGTAACTATACTGGCTGGAGGCATGTATTAGAGCTGCCTTGAATATGTATTGAGATCTTACGAATCGCGTACATTGTACTATGTACAATGTGTAACGCAAAGGGCTCTCCTTTCAAACTAATGAGTTTTAACGAAATGACTGGATTTACTCCAGAAAAATTGATCACAGAAAATAATACATTATATTGAAATATTATTTACTACGCATTACAAGAAATATTTTATGAATTCTATAGAATAGACACATGGACAAATTATTTGACGCAAATTATCTTAGGACCTTAAAATTAATAACTTGTAGTAAACACTTTACTCGTATTTGTCACATTGTTCTCCGTCAGTAATCAACATTTTTTGTGCGTAAAAATTAACTAAAAATATATTTTTAGGTCCATTTAACGAAGAAAACAATTTTATGATAAAAATGTTTTAAATTGATTTGAAGGCATTCCTAAATAATTTAGGCATTTATAAAGAAGTTGCTTTGAACAAAATTTATTTTGATAGAAAGTGGGTTAATATATTTATTAAAAGAGATATCAAGCATATTACTCATCAATAGATACATTAATATATGTATTAATATATTAGTTGGTTATGTCCTGTTCTTATCTTCAAGTGTCTTCACTTTCGTACACAAAATTGACAACCAGTCGATTGGGTGACTTTCCTTTCCCTCTTATTTTTTTGCATCAATTCTACGAAAGCCTGGAAAGCGGTTGTAATCTGCAAATCATAATGTATAATTATGGTACAAACATGTGAAAGGACATTAGTTAGATGGCTCTGCACTTTGATTGGAATATTGAAGTATGTTTTAATGCTTCTAAGAGTTGTGGGGCATGGTTGTATTGTTGGGTTCTTGTCTCTCTTTACTTTGTAATTTCACTGAAATGTATTTATGACGACTTTATGTATAGTTTACTCAGATTAAAATGTATTTGAATAGTTTTTATAGTATTCGTTTACTTTTCGATTTTTTTGAGTTCAGTGACTGGGCTCTCTTAGAATGCCAATGTAAAGATCGGTTGTCATCTGCATTCAACAACCATTACACCATTTTGCCGAGAGAAAACTGTAAACCATACAGAGCCGGGATTAATACATTTCCTCAAACAATCTCCTATCTCACGTTATGTTGCGCCTAGACTTTGAAAGTACATTTTTGACAGAGATAATCTGAAAAGAATTTGTATTTACCAGTGGGTCTTATTACTTCAAGCAAGTATGTGAGAGGATTCATTTAAGATGCTTTGCGTTTATTTTCTCGCGAATGCCAGCAGTAATCTTGGAGTTCTTGGTTTTAACGCAGTTGTTTCAAGTCTTGAAGTTTGAAGAGCCCATCCAGTTGTTTGTGGATATTTTAAACGTCAGTACATTAATGACATTTTGATCAGCCAACATGTGTCAGCACTTTGCACAGCTGTTTCATACATTGTTTTGAATGCAGATGCAGGCTGTCGAATATTCAGTATACTTTATAAAAATCAGCACATAAGAAATGACAGTTTATTTTGTGAAATATGTTTCAGGTATAAATATAACATGTATGTTTAGGTATTTTACAAATATTAGTTGGTATATTCCAATTATTGAATATGTTGCAAATAACATTCCTTGCGTCAATGCAACATATTTTATTCTCTATGACTTGTGACCTGGGAAACTTGTTTCATCTCTCCTGTCTCTTTACTAACGACAAGTTGTAATTTCTGGAAAGACTGACTTACACGCAGAATCAAGTTATTAGTTACATTGTCTATCGTTGGATTTGGTCTGCAAATTACTTCAGAGTATTGTCGTAAAGGCCAAGATTTTGTTATGGCAGGTTTTCCTATTTGAGGGAACTCAGATTCACGAAGTTTGACTTCTAGTGTACCATCTGTAGTTTTTTTAACATATTTTTCACTGTTTTTCTGGCTTGTTGTGCTCATTTTGGTAGTCCAAAGCTTTTTAAGATCCCGAATTATTTGGTGCATTTCGCACCCTCTGTAGTTGGCCTGATGTTGCCCCCCACAATTAGCACATTTTGGAGGAGTGTTGACATCTTTGGAGCAAGCTCGAGAATCGTGATTGTCCCCACATTTAACGCAACGGTAGGGATAACCACAATAGCTGTGACTGTGATTGAACAACTGACAACGTTTACATTGCACAATGCGATCCTTTCTTCGTGGTTCCTCAAATTTCACTCTCGCGTTAGACAGGTATTCAATATCGTAAATATCTGAATTATTTGGGCTTCGTTCAAGATCCACAATGAACATTGGGAGGGGTAGTTTGGAAACTTTATGCCTAATGTTGTGGATCTGACGGACTCTGTGACCTTTCTCTTCAATGCATTGCGTTAGATGTTCTATGTTTGTTGAACTGTGCATATTTCTTAAAATTACGCGAAAGGCCTTATCGTTCTTCGCTTGAAAAGTGTGAAATAAGATATCCTGAGATCTAAAATGGTCTACTAGTACTTTGTGTGCATTCACTGAGGCTGTCATTATTCTGTAATCGTTTATGTTCATCAATTTATATGTATACTCAGACGTTGTAATCACACTTTCAATGCAAGCTATCAAATGATTCGTGTTTGTAACCCAAGGTACGATTATAACTGGCGGTTTTGTTTCAGAGCACTGGCTATTTTTGCCACTATCCAGATACCCGTCATTCGTTCTGTTGTCTCTGTCAGATAGAAATCTGTTTGCGATAAGGACCGAGTTGTGCTTTACACCACTCTCTTCCTCGTTTTCACTTTCTTCTATAAATATTCCTGGTGAAAATTTCTGCCACACTACTTCCCCATCCCCTTTGGGAACGATATTATTAGTATCTTTACTTACAGTTGCTGCTCTCACTGGATCTTGGAAGCAAATCGGCTTCGAAGTAGCAGACTCTCCAAATGAGGTGTAAAGAGAAAAGTTTTTTGAAGACCACAGGGAGAAGTGAGTGTTTTCTGGAGGTTGATGCTGCTGGACACGTTGAAGCTGAAGTTGTTGCAGCTGCTGCTGTAGATCAAATAAGCGTCTTTCTTGCCTTAGAATAATCTGTTGTTGAGATTCAACAGTTGTTACATCTGTTGAATACTTTATGGCTTCCATGATTTGTTACGAGTTTTGAAGAAAGCCACTGCAGGAGAGTTCCAAATTAATTTGTATTATTAGAAACACGATGCACCGTTCTGAATTACAGATGAAGATGTTATTTGCTGTACAATGTTCACTGTAGTAATAAAATTGTAATTGGTTCTCACATTAACTCCAATAGCACACGATTGAGATAAAACTCAAGCGAAATTGATCGCACGTTGCAGTGCATAGAATGCCTGTGGATGATATGAGCTGGTATGCTGTTTCCTCCCGATTTAAAGGCAGCTGCTTGTACTTTTTTTTCTTTTTTCCAACTCGTTACACATGGATGTGTCACGCTAGCTATCGCGCCCATAACAAAAACAACTGGCGGAAGGTTTTCTAATAGTATTGTCGCACCTCTGAGGATGACTTTTCCGTAACTACCTCGTTGAACGCACCTGAAGAATAACTAAATTTATGATTTGCGTGCTCGTCAGCTACAAATCAGATGAGCGACGCATCCGGCGAGAAAATAGTGCACTGTTTACTCTTTGGCAGTGACATTTTCCCCCTTCCTCTCTGTCACACCTCATCCCTTCAAATGCCCTCCCCTATCTGCCCCTCTTCCTCCAAATCATTGGCATAGACCTTGGTCCCCGACGTCTAGTGTGACGAATCTGATGTAATATACCCGCGTAAATGAAGTCGGTGAACCCTGGACACTAGGGAGTAGATTTCTATGATTTTGCATATTTTTGTTCGTTGCTTCAGTGGATGAACAACTGAAATTTCTAGCCATTTGGTTAAAGTTTGATGTTTTATAGTTTAATATGCTAGTGCATATTTGGACGATTTTTCCTGTTGGTGCATATTCCTGTTTTTATAGGCATACTTTGCATATTTCACAAAAATAGAGACGTATCTATAAAACGTTTCTTCTTTGACAGAATCTATTTGTAAGAGTTTAAAAGAATTTTATACAGATCATAAAATATTTGTACAGATGTAGGATATTCCTTGATAACATATTTTTTAAACCATTCAGAAGAAAGAAAATGTACTTCACAAAGATTAATATTTACTTCATTTATTTTTCTCGCAAAATGTGGTAGATTATATAATGTTCTCACAAAAGTATATCTTTTCATTCCAAGCATGTTTCTCCTCAATTTTATTGAGAAAGCTTTATAAACGAAATGAAGTATTGTTAATTTTAATTGTATATTAAAGTGCATATTTTTGAATTTTTAGGTCATAAATGCTCTCTTTAAAAAAGCATATTTCAAGATTTTTAGAGCATAAAAATTCCCTCCCTACTGAGCATTATTCAGTAGCATTTTATTCTGCACCGGTTTAATGAGCTAACATTTAAAAACGACCTATTAAATGACGATGAGGAAAAATGAGGTCCACGATTAACAAGCAATAATAGACTCCCTCGTCGTATCTCCTCTCTCCACTCATCCCCTTCCAATTCATCAACGCAAATTTTGATAAAACACGTGCTGTTCTCTGTGAGGAAAATGACAAAATATTCCCGCGACAATGGAGACAGTTTTGACGATGTAAAATTCTAAAATTAACAAAAGTTTAAAAAAGGTGATGAGGCAAAGACATAATGAATATACAATCAATATGGAGGTATGAAACAGAAGGAACTCCTTCCACGACCTCTCCTCCATATGTACCCATCTCTCCAATTCTATCTCCATGAGGCCTTGACCTTACACGTGCCGTATAACGACAATGATAAAATATCCCATGGTAACGGAAATTGTGAGCACGAGGAAAAACATGCTGGTAATAGATGCATAGCGGAAATACATTAGTATTTCCTCCGTGATAGCAGGGGAGTTTATTCGAATGCATCGAAACTTCTCTATAGAACGTTTAAGAGTGGGCCAATTATTGCAATGTGTTAACCTCAATGCGCTTTAAAGTATTAGTTGAACCATGGCCGTTTGCTATTCGTAATGTGGTAGAGAAGAGGGTCATTGTACAACACAGAAACAGACACACACTATTTCATGTGATTGATGTGTTCTTGCGCTGATGGCTATGAGTGTACTGACGAGGTTATAAGAAAATCGATCAGTTTTTTATCCCTATCTTCCTGTATATATACCACATAAGAAGCTAATGTCTATTGTTTTAATTTCATGGCTGTATTAGTGGCATTAACCCGTGTGAGGTCGCGTCTTGCCTACGAACTTAACAGGTCCCTGTTTCTTGTCCAGAGAAAATGTTTCCCGGAGAACATTTCGTTGCATACAAATCTTTTAACGCCATGAACTAGTATAATTTGGTTTTTAAATGACTGCTACATCCTTAACTGTACATATTCACTACTTGTTTATTTAAACTTATTAATAACGTTTATAACATCCATCATGCACTTGCTCAAGCATTGTTTTTCTATCACACATACAAAAAAAGTGCGTAAACGTTAGCAGATGGTTACAAGTACGGATATAAAGACGTTGATCATGTGTAAGTCATCAAGTCATCAGTAAATAGACTCTTGCGGCTGTTTCAAGATTTGCTCTTTTGCAGCCATTCCCCATGTAGAATGTCATTTATAATTCCCATCTCCGATTATAAATAGCAAAACACTACACATCGAGCCCGCGAAAGTTAGTTCTATGATTACAATAATTTTTTACAATAATAAAGTGCATATTTATCAACGAATTTCCTTTTTAAAAAGTTGCATTTTCCCATTTATTACTTCCGTGAAAAATTTCGACCGCCACCCCCCTTTTTTACGCTTTGGAAAAACCCAAACACCCCGACTGGACCGTGGGGTGTGGTACATCAATCACCAAACAGTCTCCTGATTGAGTGCAGGTGATAGTAAAAAAAATGGTCAGTCGGTCAAATTTGCAATGAACCTACCCTAGTTGGTTACTTTATTCCTTCACCCACTAATTTCTCCACTAGTTGAATTTTAGGGTTAGATGGGACGTACTCGAGTAATTGGAAATTGAACAAATTAAAAATGTTCTTAGAAACACAACACTTATTTTAAAAAACAAAAAATCACACAAATACAATAAATCCTGAAATAACACACAAACTCTGTAAATCCTAGCACAATCATATAAAAAGTGATGTGCCATTTCCTTAATTACAAAATTCAGACTTCCAAAATCATTAGAATTATTAACTTGTTCCAAAATTACATTTATAAAAAAAATCATATTTCTGCAAGAATTCACAAATCTATTACTTCTCTGAATTTTAAAGAATTATCTTTACCTTTGCATAAGGATGTCATAAAATCGCAATATAAACCAGAGATATGTTGACGCTAAAATGTAAAGCGTTTCCTAATGTTTTATTTTCTCAACACCAGTGACTAAATAGCTCCTCATATAAATCTATCAACTTTAAATGGCTTTTAAGAATATAATTCTGTTCTATTTCCTTCATTCAATAATAAGATTGGCGACAACAACCTTGTTCTGGGAGCGATATTTGATTATGTTCGTCAGGTCGCGAGAACGTGAAGTTAAGCTCTCCGAGCTGTTCTACGCCTGTGAATCGCCTCAGAATCGTCACCGAGGTGGACGAAAAGCGTCTCACTCACCTCAGGAACGTATTTGGTTTTGCTCCAAACTCACATATAAAAAAAAGAGTTCTGCAAATCCAATTGTGCTTATTAACATCAAAATGTTACAGTATCGGAGTTTTCTTCTCCGCAAATTGTTTAAATAATTTCATATTTACTTCAGTGAGACTTTTCTAAATCTCTTTCATACATCTTGCTCCGAATTCCGGATCGCTAGTTTATATCACGTGCAGCAATGCTTCTTGCGAGGTGTACACCGCCGCGCAGCAAAAGGAAATGAGAGCGGGGGAGGCATTACAAAGTGCGAGGTTTTTTCTACCCCTCCGTTACTCCCCTTCGCGTCAAGGTTAGTGAGTACCCCTCCAAGGCACTTGCCGTCGCTCTGCGGCGATGCGAACACTAGGAGTTTCCGTGTAAACGAGAAGTATAGCGTTCTTTGATACATGTCGCTTCAGCCGACTCGGGCTGAGTCGTCACAAAATGGCTAAGAGAATTGTAGGGTATTATTTCCTAAAACTATAGGTACATTTATAGCACTCAATTAAACAGACCGGTCATTTTTTCATTACGTATTGAATAGGTGACTAAAATTGCCTTTGATAAGCTAAATTCAGATCTGCAAACCATTTACAAGGAAGACAGATCGCTTGTTGCATTTTGCCGTTCGGAAGTTCGGAACGCACGTAGTTCTGTTCGCAGGGTAGTTGACGCAGAGCGACAGAGTGCGGAGTTCCCATATGGGCGTAAGGCGTGTCAATTCGTACGCTGAAGGGACACAACGTATGACTGTCCGAGGTGTAGTGGTGCTATTCGTGAACTATTTTTAGTAGTGCATTGAATGTGTCATCTAGCCGAAATTTTGATTGATGGATTGATTGATTTAGTGTTTTCCGCCGCGTCAATTAATATGATTAGTCCCGTAAGTTTATTCCTTTTGATAGCGCTGGAGATGGTGTTCCTCGTTAGTTGGTGCATGAGACAACGCGGTTTGTAGATTTTTCCCCTCCAGGTACTCTCCACCCCACACCACTGGTGCACTGTCACAATCCGAATCTCCTCTACGATTCTGACTGGTGTCCCGACACATGTACTACATGTAAATATAAGTGGGCATATATAAAGGGAGAGTGGGAGACAAAATCGAAAAAGGAAATATTAGCCGCGGTCCGTTTGTCCTAGGTATTGCTACAACATTTGCCTTGTGCCGATAGGAAAAAAAAATGGAAATCAGATCAGAACAGTCGGCCACTTGATTTATCTTTCAGACTTGGGTTGAATTGGGCATAGGTTGAATTCGACCTAAATATGTAGCTTGTATATAAAAAAATCCGCCTCTGACTTGACTCGAACCCTGAAATCTTCCGATCAGCGGTACTTTAGAAATACCGTCAATGCTGCTACATACTCTAGTTCTAACTTCTGGAAAATATGATTTGGAGCAGACCACTTCAAAATTACCTGCTTTTGTGCTGCTACCTACATGTTTGTTTTTATCACATTACACCACCAGAAACATCATATTACAATACGAGGAAATGACTATTCTTCTCACATCTAAATAAAACATTATAGAATTGCCATACTTTTTAGAAATGTGAGCCTTTCAGCGATTTCTAACATGCGGTCACCAAAAACCCAAAGGAAAATTTCCAAAGGAACGAATTACCATAAGGGTGGCAAGGGTAGCGACGTATGGCATGCAAAGGGCCGCTATATAATTTATTAGCTGTTTTAAAATGTTAATTCTGAGGCATTTGTATATTAGAGTTTCTTTTACGTTTCTAGACAGAAGAAACACTCGTAAAAATACATACTGAAGTATTTCAAGGATTTTTCGTCTCTTTTTTTTTTTAAATTGGGGTCCTGGAGACTTAAGAGAGTCTTCAAAATGTTAGCTACGACATCCCAAACGCAAAGGAAGTCATAAAAATACTTTGTGTTATGCGCTGCTAAGGAAGCATTATTTTAACTCAATGCTCTAGGATTATACTTTGGGCAGTGAAGAAGTTGTAATTCTGGTGAAACGCAATAAAAATAACTATGAAAGATAAGCTCATGGAGCCTGTAAGAGCGTATACATTTCACAAAGTTGAATTTTCAAAATTTTAGTTAAACACGACAACGATTCTGCAGCTGGTGCTTGGATAATTCTACTCAAAATTTCCTTAAATATTTTTTTAATAAATCTTGAGATTACTAAACATCCCTCAAAAATGTTCACTTCAAAAAAACGGAAACCAAAGAGATGTTCTTGAAGATGATTCCAATCCATATCAGTATTAAATTAGGTTGTTCCCATATGTGTGACATTCAAAATTCGGATGGTAGTATGATGATGAACCATCTTTCAAATGATGTGCCGTAGATATTCCCTTCGTACACATAATCAAATTTCAAGTAATGTTCATTTCATTATTTGGCAATAATTATTAATCTTTTATACTTTTTCCTTATTTTCAGTCATTTTTTCTTTAAAAGTAATAGTTACTACTTTTTAATGTCCAACACAAATAATGTAGTTTTGAGTTTTTGCGACAGTCGTTACAATGATAGTTGTGAAATGCTAAGGTTGTAACATTATTCGGAATCAACCAATACCATCACCCCCTACCATACAAACGTGGCTTCAGAACATTCAAGAGTCTTCCTAAACGACAGAAAAGGTTTCTGGGAGGCGAAAATCAGTGTGATCCACTGCAAGTATTGAGCGCGTGAGGGTTGCGATTGGAAGATGTTCGCCTCGTAAACAATACACTGAATTTGATACACTGAATTTTCGTCGTAAACAATACACTGAATTTTCGTCGTCAGTCAGGCGTCATTTTCAAAAGTTCAATGTTTTCAAGTTACTTTTCTTAATTGCTTTCTTACATAGTTGTATTTGAAAACAATAATGTTGAAAAAACTCACGACTTTTCACTTACTTCAAAATCTCATCTGATTCTGCCCCATCTGTATGTACATTGTTTTACGTTTAATAAATTCCATCTATAGTTTACATTGTTTTATTAGATAATTGCCTATTTTAAATTAGTAATTATATTTATAAATGAACCAAATTTACAGACTATGTCAAATTATGTATTACACTAAAATTGACCACCGAATTATAGAATTATAATAATATGGCGAAACCAATATTTATTTATTTATTATTATTATTATTATTATTACTATTATTATTATTGAGAATAAATAATCATATTACCTAAATTGAAATTCTGCATAATCTTTTTTTGAAGAACGTTTTGCTCGATTTCTGAGATCATCTGAGTACTAGACAACGTATCTGCGTGCTATAAGAATCCCCTCGCCCAGTCCGCCAGCGCAGGCGCCTCGGCGGTGGGTGCTGGGTGGGGTGTGGGGGGAGGGCGCGGCGCGGCGCGGCTTAATTAGGTCGCTATCTGCGATGCGCATCTGCGCCTAATGAGCCGCTGCGCCTCCCCTCTCGATCGCTGGCCGCCGCGCCAGGGAAGGTCTGGCGGTGGCGAAATGAAAGGAGTGGGCGTTGGGTACTGCTTTTGGGGAAAGGGACGTCACTCTACTTGTTCATTGCTCTTCTTTTCCCACTTCTTCTTTTCCCACTTCTTCTTTTCCCACTTCTTCTTTTCCCACTTGTTCTTTTCCCACTTGTTCTTTTCCCACTTGTTCTTTTCCCACTTGTTCTTTTCCCACTTCTTCTTTTCATTACTTCTTTTTTCATTACCTCTTCTCTTTTCATTACCTCTCCTTTTTTCATTACCTCTTCTTTTTTCATTACCTCTTCTTTTTTCATTACCTCTTCTTTTTTCATTACTTCTTTCTCTTTTCTTAAAACTTCTTCTTTCTTCTATTTATTAGTGTCCTCTTCCTTTCTTTCCTTTTCCTCTTTATTTCTTTCCTCGACTCTTCACATTTTCACTATCTCTCTATTCTTCTTTTGTCTTCTACTTCTCTTGTTCTTTTTTCTTCGTTTCTTTTTCTTCTCCTCTCCTTAACACTTAGTCTTCTTTTTCTGCGTGAACCATTGCAATTGGCTTTTGCAATGGCCGGTTTTCTAAGAAACATGATGTACTGCTTTTGATTCCCATGCCACAATTCCCATGCAAGCGCACAATCAGGCTTCAAGCAAGATTACAATTCTGTCCTTCCAGATCAGTGCGGCGGGACATTGTGCTGGGTTGGGTTCTATTTGCCTGGCGACGTTATGGATACTTAATTCGTGAAGTCATTTATATCAAGATCTTCTTATGTTAATATAATGTTAATATTTTAGTAATTGTTAATGATAAAAACGATTCTTTACTAAATGAAACATCAAAGTGTACTACCGCGCGCTAAAATCATTTCACATTTTTCGCAAATTTTCCTCTTCCAAAAAAAAGCGCATGCATGTGCTGTGCATATTCCTGCACTTGCTGACTGCAATCTATTGGTCAATGCACTTCCGTGTGAACAATTGTTATTACTTTTTTGACTTTTTGTGACCTCTGAACACTTTATGATTTCAGTCAGGCGCAGAACCGAATCACATTAAATTATGTATATAAGAAAAGAAGTGACAATCTAAAGTACTTCAATCCTAAAATAATAAAACATACATCTTACTGGCTTTTTCAGCGTGAATACTTATGTTATATCACGAGCTGCGTTTGAACTCTCAACGCCCAAGTTCATTGAACATGTCGTTGACCGGAGTTTCCCGGAGGTTATGTATGGGGCACGTGTCGAACAGGGGCGATGCATTTGGAGTAGGTGCATTCAGTGGGAATGTGGTTTGTCAAAGTCCTGACCACTGCGGAAGTTTTATTCCATATCACAAGGTTATTTAAGAAATTTTTTCACTTTCACATATTTATTGGTTGTTCATTTTATAGAAAATCTGCTGCCAATGCACGTGGCTTTGCAGTAACAGCTGAAGACTAAGAGGGAGCATGCTACTGTGGAATTTTGGAACCTGAATAACTTCACGTATTTTTTTTACATTACGTACCATACCATTTCGTTCATTAGAAACCCTCACAAATAACACGTTCCAACCATTTGGGGGAGGGGTAATCTTCAAAAATATTTCCGCGTATTGAAAACGCGCGCAAAACATCGCACCGAAGGAAATGGCTTTCTTGGTTCGCATTATTGTGTGCGCGACATCGATTTTGAAACCTCTTGACAGAAGCAGAAATTCGTCGGTTGAGGATCATTGTTCTCTTAAAGTAGAGCGGTTGTCTTCGAATGAACAAATTCTTAACAGAGACATAACAACACTCCGGTACGCAGAGAACATCAGTGAATGAGGATCACAGACGGACTCCTGAATAAATTGAAATGTAATTGAGGGGGGAAATCTGTACTGAACTGAAAGTTGGTAATGTATTGCAATATGCGGTCATTTCCGCGGGCACGTAAATGGACAGGCCCGTTTTTAAGAACTAATTCAAAATTGACTATGCTGCGTAAACTGTACGATTTTTCTCTCTAGCTAATAACACTAAAATAATATTTTAACGTGTTTTGGGGCAGACCTGTTTATAAAAAATACGCCGACGTTTCCACAACGAGACTATTTATGGTGGCGGCTACAATTATTTTAATTTTTTAAATTTAATTAAATTTTTCCCCTTTTTTTAAATAAAAAAATCTGATAAGTGTTGAAAGACGGAAATGTCACTTAGTAAGTTTATAATAATGAAATGTTAATAACTATTCTAGTAATAAATTATAGAAATACGAATTTCAATGATAAAAATAAAGATTTCAATAATAGCTGCACATTTATAAAAATATTGTTGATTATTCCATGGATAAGTAAAACGTTATACTATCCATGTGTTTAGGATGCTTACTACTAACTTACATTCTATGCTTATTCTAATACATAGGCGAAGAAACCAATTTAATACCTTTGTTAATTGACAATTTCAGCGCAGTTTTTCAGAAATACGTGGAACGGATATATATTTTGTATCCGGGTTGGTTGTGTAGGATTTCTGTTAAAGTTGAATGGATTTTGGTGTGGGGTTTGTTGTCAGGTGAAATAGAAGTTGGAGGCAAGGTAATTACTATGGTTGGCTATGAGTTCGATGAGTAGTTCTTTGTGGAGTTGGTCGTTGTTGAAAAACCAAGGGACAACAACAACCCGTGAATGATGAAACAATAAAGCTCGCATTACGGTCGCGAGCTGCTTCTACCGAGGCTCCAGGACAACGCGAGCGGCCCTCTTCCAGTTGGCGAGCACCGGCGAGAGAAGAGCGAAGCGCGAATGAATGGGAAGAATGAATGGTTATGTATATAATGAAACTAGTATGAATGATGTGTGAATGTAGAAAAAAAAAATAAGTTACCAAACTAAATAAAAACAATTTACGTAGAATATATATAATAGTATTACAAAAATGATTTTAGTGTAAGTTAGTAATGCCAAAGTGCAATTAAGATAACTTTAGGTCTAGATTGTAAGTTAGTTGTAAGTAAAAGCCCCGCCTGTAGCTGCTTAAGCCGCAAGGCAGCAGCGTATGAGAAAATTCATTGAAAATAAATTCCCCTTCTCCACAGGGATACTGTGGAGGGGACAAAAGAAAAAAAGCACCGGCGAGCACTCGCGCCCACCGCCTCAGCGCCTGTCGAGCTGCGATGCTCGCAAGTGGCGACGCACCTCGCTAATGTGTACATCTGGATCGTACTCTAGATTTCGCACAGGGAACTGTAATTGATTATTGGGGGTGGGGATCTCGGAATTGTTTTTAACATTTCTAGAACCACATTTAACTGGAATAAAGTGCGGAAAACAGCGATTAACAGCGGAAAGTTTAGTTCCAGTTCCACGTGTTCAAAGCGCCACCGCGCAATTTCCAACGTATTTTGTGCCGAAAAGAAGTGTAAAGCTCAATTGAACCTTTGCTAATTTCCGAATTCGTCACGAAGCCCCGGACATAGATATTTGGTGTTTACGTAAGTCTTAGCTGAAAAAAGAAAGATGGCGTAAAAAACTCATAGTAGTCGAACGCACAATCATCGAAAGCTTGAAGCTTGTTAGTGTTTTTGCCACTAACGCATCTTATTTTCTCTGTGTTTCCCCATGCCAATAGAAAACCATCTCCGTCACTTCTATTACTCCTTCACTACTCCTTCACTTTCACTTTTCATCTTCAAGCCAGTACGAACTCAACTAAAGGCCCCTAACTAAATGATAATAATCATAGTCATAATCATAATTTTATATCAAAAGTTCTCAAATCAAGCGCGGTCTGAAACGCGCTTAGTAAATGAATCAATTGTGTGGATCGCGGCTGACAATTCAATGAGAATTTTTTTTGTTAATCATGAATTGAAAAATGTTGTTTCTTTTGAATAATCCTGAACGATTAAAAAATAACCTATTATTTCTCTTACGAAGGATTAATAAAAGCGGATTTTTATGTAAGATCATGAACGAACGATTCACTTCGAATCGATTCGATTCCGGCCGTGAGTGGCGTGGGCCGCAGCGCGTGCGGAGGGCGCTGCGGGGCGGTCCATTAGCGCAGCGCGCGGCGCTGGGCCGGGCCGGGCGTGCACCGGCTGGGCC
>BOPP01000141.1:2843623-2856996 GCA_017312745.1 Gryllus bimaculatus
CCCCCCGCACGAATGATGGCAATAGGGGCACACGGCACATCTACATCGGCATGGTAGAGACTTTAAGGAAAATAAATATAAATATATAATAAATAATAATAATAATAATATTAATAATAATAATTAATAATAAAGACCATACAGGGACAAGCCACAAGTAGATATCAGAATTGTGATTCTTGATGTGTGTGTATGTGCGCATATCTTTTCCCTTGATCCTGACGTCCCCTCTATTAACATCATTGAACTAGTATCAATAAAAAAAAACAATAAAATTTATTAATAAATATGATAATGATAACAATAATAATAATGATAATTGTAATAAAAATGATGATAATAATATAAGTTTTAGAATAGTCTCCAGACCCTCGTAATATACCTTCGTTCACCTGAATATCTGTCAACATTCTGCTGAAAACAACATACGCTTACTAGATTTTCCTACTTATTCTCATTTCTGTAATAACCGAATAATTTTGAACAAATGTGCTTGATAAGTATAAGTGATGGTAAAATTCCTTCTAGTTGTTGAGTAAAGGACCTAAGAATATTAGCGAAATTTACATTAATTTCATAATATCAGAAATCCTAACTTGATGGGTTCTCTAATTTGCATATTTACGCTAGAAATACTGCAGAATACCGCTTCTATAGGATGTATTTAGATTCTATACGCCTTTTAGGTTTACAACCACAGTAGACTAAGGAGTTCACTTCTGAATCTACTAATTTCTTTTAGGAATAATCACGTAACATAACGTAACGTATACGTATGATAATTAGTTTGCTACCATCATCCACATTTTCGAATCTAGCCAAAAGTTTGCTTTCGAAATCCTGTGCTTTCGATCCAAAATTCTACATAATTAAATGAATTTAATATCAGAAACTAACATCCTTCTATTGAAATACTCAAGCTGTTTGTTCTCAGATTATATTCTAACCTTTGGGGTTTGAGTTTCACGAATGGTCATCGCAGAAACGGTCTGTATCATCGTTGCTGTGATTATTCGTGACTCCAGTCTTATACATCTTATCACGTTGCACAACATAAAGAATTTTTCGTTTCTCTCATCAACCCTTCGATTCGTCCCCCCAATAATTGTGAATGTCCCCTTGGGGAAAACTTGCGAATTCGCATTCTGGCCTAATTAAACAGATATCTCCTAATATCTTTGGCTCATTTCTGGAGCATTTGATTGCAAAATGACACGACGTTTCATTTCATCAACACAATATCGCGAAGACGCTCGCGAGTTCATACAAATGCAGCGAATCAGCCTCTACCCCGTCGCTCCCCTGCTCTGCCCTGCCCTGCCACACCCGTTCTTCCCCCGGCGATGGCACCTCGTCCGCCGGCGTGGAATAATCGCGACCGCACTCTTTGTGCGCGCGGGGCCTCCTTTGGCGGAAGCGGCTCCGCCACAAAGGACGATGCCGCGGGGGGGGGGGCGGCCATCTTGCGCGTGCGGCCCCATTAGCGTCGATGACAGCCCTTCGCTCGCGCAAATGGCGCCTGCGCAGCGGTCGCCCGGGAGCGAATGGAAGTGCGACTGAAAGCCCTTGGACGCCGGCCTGGCTGAGCATAAAAGGCCAACCGGCCCGTGCGCGTGGCGTAGGGTTATTAATGTCTACAGGCCGGTACAGAGCAAATATACAAAGTCCGTTATTTGTGGCGTCGGTCGTGTACCGTTCGATACTTTTCGTAACACATCCTTCCAGTAAGAAAAGTCATGAAAGTAAGAAAAATATTTTGTTTGTACTTGCGTTACGTCATCTTTAGTTCAATTCATTTATTTATTGCACCTAACACATTATGGACGTTTATATTTCTTGTCAGTCGCTGGACATTATTAGGAAGACTTTGCTCCTGTGGTTGCGTTATGTCGATATAACTTAACTGTATTGCGAAAAATGTTTCAGAGCGTTGTTTCAAAAGTGTCATGATTCATATTGTTATTATATTAAAATATTTTATGAACATTTCAATTACGGTAAATTTCTTAACTAGATAATTTTTAACGAAAATTTCTTACAATTGATACATGCATTTATGGAACAGTATACTATATTTGAAGTGTTAAAGTTAATAGTTCTATAATAATATATTTTCGTCGGCTTTGTCTTGTGTAGTAAAAAGCTGTGAATGATTATCTTCAAATTTAGTCATTATGCAAATTAAGTACACAAGGAGTTTTAGTTCTCGTATACATGAATTGAGTGAGTCGTCTTGTGTTTCAATCGAAACCAATGAACTGGAAATATTCACCAACTGTTGCGTGAAATAAAAGAAATGCTGACACTAATGCTGATAACATATATCTTTGAGTAATAACTTAGAAGTTGAAACTTCTAAAGAAATGAAAGTTATAAACGAACGTTATTATGCATCCATGGACATCCCTGTGATTCATTGTCGTTGCTTCTCGGCGTCTTATAGATAGCGAGCTGTCTATATATGGCGGCGATCCCGGTTTCGATTCCCGGCTCTAGCTTTCTAACACAGTTTCGCACACAGCGTCTCAGTTTCTATAGCTGCGTGACGGAAGAACAAGCTCCGGTAAGCGAAGTAGATACAGCGATGGGAAAACGTCACATGGCTCGACACACTCTCCCTTCCAATAGGGCGTGGATAATAAATAAATGCAGGGCTCATGCCTAGGAACATCACTAGCCACCAAAATCGAACTAATACGAGGCTACAATGCCAAATACGTACGTACGTTACAATTATTCAATACATACATTCATGCGATGTCTTTCAGTTTAGGAAGAACTGTGAGAAAAGAGGATAGCAGTCGCATTTTTGTCTGTTCCTTCTTCACCACATTATATTAATGAATATTATTCAATACCGATAATTAATCATTCATACAGAACTCCATTTACCGCTTAATTCGTTTTCACATACCTACAAAGACACGTGACAAACAACATAAAGCACCGATCTAGCATTGCAATTCCTAAAGAGCCGTAGCTAAGCAAGGAAAAAAAGAAAAGAAAAAAAAGATTCGTTCAATGGGCGGCGCAGGGCAGCGCAACGCCAAGCGACAGTCAGCTGCGTTTGCACAGCCGCCCTTTCAGCGCCGCTGTCGCCGCGCGTGATGTTTCATTCTAAGAGATTACACAGCACTCCCAAAAACCATTAACCGGCAAAAAGAATAAAGCCCCGACTTATTTACCCTGCGGCACTCCTGCTCCGCCGTGGACGACAACGCCGGTGACGGCGCGGCGTTGCCTTTGTCGAGCCCGTTCACCTGGTCGTGAACGAAATTGAAGAGGTCACCGACTCGCGGGACGGGTCGTAGAGCGAATGTTTCAGAACACTTTGTCCGATTCCCACACTTTCACCGCGACCGAAAGGCGACGCGCGGTTGCATCTGCAGGCCCCATGTAAGTCTCGAGGCAAACACGGGCCGACGCAGCGGCCGCGGATAGAGAGATCAGCGCTGGGTAAACACGCGCGCGCGCCCGTCGCGACGTGTCCCATCTGCCCTCGCGACTGCGTTTTGTTTGGAGGAGGCGTTGGGATATTCATAGCGATGGTGGGACCGGCTTAGCTGGCTCAGGGCATCAATTGATGTCACCGCACTGCCTCTGGCCGGGGGGGACCTAGAGTTCAACTCCCGACGGTGCGCCAGGATTTTCCACACTAGATACATAGCTAGGTCAAATTCAGCCGCTGTCTGGAAGAGAATTATAGTGGCCGGCTCCTCTGTTGGCAGTTTCTGCGATCAACACCAGGCAAATGCCAGAATAGTACCCTAACAAACGGGCGACGAACCGTGCACGATATTTCCTTCCTCTTCCTTGACCTATCCCCACCCCCACCCCCTTACTTACAGGCACTTACACGCACTTATACACACTTACACTTACGTGAATACACTACCACACTTGTCGGAAGACCGACCGGGAGCTTAGAGCATGTCCTGGCTGCAGCTGTGTCCCGCTGTGAGAGACACCTGGTTGGCGGAAACATTGCTTGCGGATGTGAAGGTATGTGCCAAGTCAGGCAGTCCATGAGAATTCAGAATTTTGAATTAAATAAAAATGGGTATCCCTTTAAAATCGATCGAAAATCATACACATAAATTGGCTTGCGTCAAGAGTATAATAATTATTTTTAAAAGGCGTAAAGTAATGCTGAAATTTGTAATATTTTATATATAATTGCATTTGGAGCACAAGGAAACACTAGCGCTAAAACTGAGAATAAAATGTTGTTGTGATACAAATTGTGTTACGGTTATTCCTACGAATGCTGTCAATAGTACCGACATTCCCAGGCATAGTGCGAAGGCGATGAAGACTGCAATGACCATATCATCATCATTATGTTCAAATAGTAATAAGAGTGCTAGTTAGCTCTGCCATCTTCGATGAACCGATGGCAACAATCGCAACGGTTCGCAACCCAGTGGCAGCGTCCGCTGCAGAGATGGCAACTGGGAAGGGTGCGGAGCCGGCAGGATGGGAGCAAACAGCGCCGGCGGCGGAGGTGGCGGCGCGGCGCGGACAATGGCGCGGCCGGTAAGCGGCTTACCGCCTCCATCCGCGCCCAAGCCCCCTCTTAATTACCGGGGGTAGCGCGAACATCTGCCCCCCGCTGGGGCTGGGCCACCGCTGCCACCGCCGCCGCCGCCGCTGCGACCACCACTGCCATCGCCAACGCCAAGTCCACAGCCAACTCCGCCGCCAACTCCGCCGCCAACTCCGCCGCCAACTCCGCCGCCAACTCCGCCGCCAACCACCATCACCATCACCATCACCATCACCATCACCATTTCTACCGCCACCGTTAATGGGGTGGAAACCGCGACGTGGCAGCTGAGGGTGGCGCGAATCCTGAGCGCGAGGGGGGTGCCATGTGACTGACTGACGTGTTCCGCGCCGACATAGCGGCTTACAAGCGGCGAACGTTGCAATAAGGTTATGATTAATGTATTACCTCATACTTTGTCGCAAAGCTTTTTCTGTGGATTTAACTCATGGCTTGCTTCTGACATATCGTGATCCCTTTTGAACGTGGTGACACAGATTTTTGGTAAGGCATGTGTATCTGTGCAGTGTAGCTGAATTGGGTTAGTATCAGTTTTCTGTTCGTTTGATTGGCGTAAATGTAATCGTATTCGAATTTTGAGTATATCAAGGATATAATAACGATTGCAGTAATTTTTGATAGGTTTGATGTTTCTAAACATCTCGAACTTGCTTGTCAGATAATATGCAAAAAATGATATTTTCTTACTAGTGTACTTTCTTAAAGTGTTTCACATAGTCACCCTTTCTAATGAGTTATAGTTATAGAGTACTAACATGAAATAGGATTCTAGGAAAATAACATAAGCAGAAATAACACTTATATTGGTGAATTAAATGATGAATAAACATTCAGAAACTGTAAAGTTCGGGACATTAAATTACTTGCTTCATCTAAATATCTTTACGTACACACGTGTGTTAATCAAACAATTACTAAATTATAACCTAGGAGTGCTTCATCACCATGCAACCCAACCATTTTCAGTGTCAAATGATTTTAACTCTACAAAATAATACGGGAACGTAAAACGAATAATTTTCGTTGAGTAAGACATTACAGCGTCTAGACACGAGAAATCTCCCAAACCTACACATGTCCGTTGTTTCAGCAATAAACACGTCCTACACTTTTGCAAATGATTTGTGAGGAATACCATTGAGTCATTTACTTGTCCTCATTTTGCATGCAAATCAACAACGCATTGAATTAAAATGATTTATGAACATTAATTGCTAGTCTGTCATTTCATTTCTTCTTCACGTATGTGGAAGATGTATAGATGAAGTCCGCCATGGATTTACGCAACGAGTAATGCTTGAAGCAAATGTGATCGTAATTCCATTCCTAAACTTGCCCTGCTCATAATTCAGCAGATAACGATAAGAAGAAACTAAATCGCTTGCTTTATCTGATTTACTAAAACGATAATTTTGAAAACAAGACCGTAAATCTGGAAAATAACGTTTGTCAAACTGGAGAGGAAATCAAATATTTTGCAACTCTTTGTGCGTGGGTCCGTTGAACCAGACAAAAGTGGAAACTAGCCGGAAAGAAATAAAAGAATATGTAAACAATTGATGTAGAATTACATATTTTCGAATTTATTAAAACAATCTTACAGATACGCTACAATGTAATTCAGACATGTATATAGTTTTGTGAGTTTTCCAATATTGTGCTAATTGGTTTTAAATGTATTTCGTTATAATCTTATAATATTTTCTTGGTCATATATACATTTGTTTTATAAGACCTTTTTTGGTAAAACATGAAATATTTATCTAAATTTTGCCTCATAACTATATATCTATGTCATATCTATCATCTCTCTCTCTCTCTCTCTCTCTCTCTCTCTCTCTCTCTCTCTCTCACTCTTTCTCTCTCTCTATGTATATATATATATATATATATATATATATATATATATATATATATATATAGGGTTATTTCTCAAGTCCTTTAAACAAAAAATATATAATTGCGCTATTGTTTAAAAATTTCGTTTAGTTTATAAATGAAGTGCACCCTCCACAAATAAGGTGAGGGAGGGACCCAGTCCCCAATGCATTCATCTCAGTTGTTGGGTTGACACGACTCATCTACTTGAGGTATTTCATTCTTGATGGTATTTGATTTGTTTAGTAGATTTTAAAAGACCTCAAAGGGAAAGTCCAAAAATTTCTATATATTTATGATGTAATCTCGGATTAAATGTTTGTTTCATGTTTTAATAAAAAAGTCTTTAATTGTATTAATAATAATTAATTATAGTTCATAAAAAGTATGAAAACCAATTGATAATTGGGAAATCAAATATTGTAAAATTAAAACGCATGACATGAAAAATTCTCCATTCGCACTATTTTCTGGACTGATTCTAAAATATTACACCGTTGACTCCTTATCCTATGTCGCATTTACATACGAATTAAAATTATGCTTATGTTCTATGCACGTCCACTTTTAAGATACAGTGCTTTAATCGCACATTATAAGAACTGCACTTTTGCTGTGTATTCAAGTTCATTTTAACAGAAAAAACTTTATAAGTTGAAAATAGTTTAACGTGTTAATGACTAAAAAGAGGGGAAATATTACATTAGTGGGTTTAACACAATTGGAAGTCTATATATTGTATTACATATTATGCATACGGGTAACACAATGCGCAATGTTAATTAATGTTAGTTTCTGCCTTGTATGAAACCGTGAACTTTGAAGTCATGCGAAGCATCGTTTCGTACCAGGCGATTCGGCTACTGCGTATAAGCTCCCGTTGTACCAATCTAAATACCCGCTAGTATTCGTGATGTTCGTAATGAACGGCCGCGCGTAATCCTCTTTGCGCAAATGTGTTCGCGCGCTTTGTCCCGGCGGCGTGTGCGCCGCGACGCCCTGCCCCTCGCGGACAGCGCGCGGGCGAGACTGGCGGGCGGCGTCGCCCCGGGCGATGCGGCGGGCGGCGGCGCGCCATCTGGCGTGGCGGTAGGGCCGCTTTACGAGCCACCGCCCGCCCGCCCAAAGCAATGGGCGTAAAACGCGGTCGCCCCGCAGACGGAGCTTTGGAGCAAACATATTGAAGCGTGACATTGAAGGCGATTGCCGAAGAACAATTTCATCTCGCGAGTGCCGTGCTTTGAGGTCAATGCGAAATTTATAGCGGCAAAGTGTAATGAGGCAAGGCAGCAGAGCGGCTTTACCAACTCGTGTGTCCCCTAGAAAATAGTCATCATTATGAACATAAATTAATTCGGTCTTCTTGATATAATATTTTCGCATATTTCAACAAATGATTGATTGTAGTTACGGTAACTTCTGGTCGAGAATTTTACATTATTATTATTATTAATAATAATAATAATAATAATAATAATAATAATAATATTAGTAAAGAGCTGTAAAAATAATTTGTACTACCTAGGTTCTGTTTGAAGGGGGAGAAGGATCTCAGATTTCTGTATGTATGCCATCTTCCCTACAACGGGGCATTGATGCAAAGCAATAAATATATTGATCCCTTATATTACGTTTTATGAAGCAGTGACTACTTTTCAAATCAAATTTACATTTGTGAAGAGTGTGTTTTCCTAGATGTAACCAAATGGATGTGAATCCATGTTGTGATTATGGTGAAACCATGACAGATAAGAAGGTACACTATCGAAAACTACAATACTACTCACTAGTAGATCACATCATACTATAGGTGAAAAATCTAGGTTTTATTGCGACCTTGATTCAAAAACTTTCTGTTTTGTATTTTTCACAGTGCTCAGATGTCGAAACCGCAATATTTCGGCTGTTCTGGAGTACATATTGCTTTAAATAAAATTTGTTTAGTATTTCAACAAAAGGTATTCTGAATTAATATCTTTGCACTAATTCTATACAAGTCTTCTATATCAAAAGTTCTTTGTGCATGAAATATGCCGTTGCGTCAGCTTACTATTCATATTGATCTTACTATTTTAGTGTGCCTTCAGCGGTAGTTGTTTTATTTTTGACCATTAGAAATCGGAACCTGGACATTGTGCTTGTTGATGCCCTCAGGTTATCCCCTTCATGCGCCTTCTGCGCCGCAGTTCTTTGGGTATTTTGTAGTTGTTTTCTTCCAATTTGGGTTTTATTCAGGGGAGATGAAGGCACGATATCCATCAGGAACATGCTACACGATCCATTTGCTCTGCCTCGAACACGATTTTCACTAATCAAGACGTTTATTCAGAAAAGTATCCTTCCTGCCATATGGCGCGTCGTTTTCGACATCACACTGGCTATTCATGAATATTAATCTGCAATATTTTGCGTTAACGTGGGTCTTACCTTTCACCTGCAAAGCTGTAATGCATGCTGCGAGCTATAATTAATGCAAGCTATAATGCTGCAAAGCGTAATTCTATGATAGCTTTATTGAGCGGAAGAGATAGTTTTAGTGTCTTACTCTTCCGGTACAACTGCTTAAACACCATTGCCCTTATGAAATATTCACTCTCAGCAACTTTAATTCATTCAATTTGCTTATGTCCAGACCACTATGCCACCAACATCCATATTGTATTTTTTAATAATATTGTGTTATAATCTAATGTTATAAACAACGTTTTATATTATAAACAACAAAGATTCATAGTTATTTTAAATGTTTATATGAAAATCCGTACCTGACATTTTGTAATCTCTTGGCTGCTGCGATGGTGTTTTATTTGCGAGATGATGACTAGAGATACGTAGAAAGGGAGGTCAGCGTTCGAGACTAGCCGGTAAGCGAATTTCTGAAAGTTTAAATACGTGGTCGAAGCTCAGACTCGATAGACATCTGCTAGAAAAATGCGTTGCCGATGTATTACCGTAAAAATTGGTTACTTTATCAAATAGCGGTTATTTTTGTTTCAAAATAGTGGCGATATATTGAATTGTTTCACTAGTAGTGGCGTCTTGTGGAATCACCATTGCTCTAAGATCCTACTGCAGTAGTCGTACAGGACGCATAATAGCCATTTCTGGCGTTTCTGGCGAAGTGAAATTTTCTTGTTTACGATAAAGGGCCAAATTAATCTGCATTCACAGTACCTAAAACAAATATTCTTGAACCATACGCTACCATTCTTTCCTAATTCTGTCCCAACTCCTGTTTCCTAACTTTAAAGTTGAGGTACATATCCCAACTTCCAATGGTCCATTGCCCATGTTTAATAAAAGCCCTGAGAAGCTTCAGAGATCGCGGACGCAGCTGATAAACTGCGGCAGTCTGAAGCTACTATTTGCGAGACAACGAAAAAATATGGGACTTCATTCACAGAGTGATTCTAGTTTTGAACTATTAGATCTATTATTATCACGTGATTTAGTGTTTGCAGACTCACGACATCAATTAATCGCATTCTCTTTCCAACAACTGAGGTATTCATCATGTCCAATTTATTGGCAAACGATGCCATCTCGGTGACATTTGAACATTTTGTACAAAAAAAACAGATATACGCTGACAATAAATTTGTCACACCCAGAAAGAGTGACGAACATTAATTACATTTCTGCTCCCAAAATGTCATCAGATACTGAACTCACAGTATGAATCAGAATGAAAAGAATGGTAAATGCGGAAATTCTGTTTCTTTTGTCTTAAAAAACTTTCATATTTTGTAATGATATACAAACGGATTGCCAATTATGCAAGTAAGATACTTAATGCAGATATAGAATGCCTGGAGATAAAGAATTATTGTTTCATGATCCTCACTAAATTTTAAGAAACTGACACGCGTTGGTAAGGAAATGCCCTAAGACACATCTTACAGTATAACTATACTATACTACATTGCATTATCTGATTACTTTACAGGATTAAATTAACAAGATAGACGTACACTTCGATAATTAGAAAAAAAAGATGGTTGAATTTTCATGAACACAACCACACCTACACATATGTAACGCTTGATAGTTATGAGAAAAATAAGAGATCTCAAAGCAGTGTTTCACGTCACATTTAAGCTTTCTCAACTAGCACATCCCCTTCAATACTTCGTATTCCTGTGTGTTTGGAGTCTTTCGTGGTGTTATTGGTTATTTCTCTCTAGAGTAGCCCTGTGAAAGCGGGAACTTTAATCTTCAAGCAAAAAAGCATTATTTTACTCCAGGTATTTGAGGGAGACATTTTCTTAGAGAAAATATTATATATAATATATTTTATACAGAATTTAAAAAATCTTAATGTAGATAAAATCAAATTCAATCTAATAGTACCTAAAATTAAATAATATGCTCTTCGATATGCCTAAATTTTTGTAAAAAACCAGTGTTTATGTGTTTGTATGTTTTAGCCATCTTTCCCTTTTTTTCATTTCATTCACTGACAAACTGATGAGTGTTCTGTTTTTGCGCAAAAGGGAATATTTGCTATCATATGAGAATTCACGACCTCAAAATAACAAGGTTCAATTTGGGTGAAAATTACATTTTTGTAGTTTTCAAATCAAGTTGAAGAAAGTCTTTGAACAACATGACATACTACCTTTTTGCTTATCAGTATTAGACATTTAAAATCAAACACAAATTCAAAATTATTAGCAACTAAGATGGACTTCTGAAGAAGATTGGCAAGATTGTCGAAATTATACAAAATGAAGAATGTTACAATACGAGAATCCATGAAAACTAATTACACATTTTTAGATTTCATACAAATGAAACAGCTTCAATGGCATGGTCATGTCCAAAGAATGGAAGAAACACGGCTTTCGCAGACATGATTAAATTGGATGCCTATTGGTAAAAGAAAAAGAGGTAGACCGAAAATAGCATGGATACAAGGTATATTGAAGACAATAAAAGAAAAAAAATTAAACCTCTAAACTTTATCACATTCGGAATACAAACTTTAGCACCTCTCAATGAGAGATACTGGAGTGTATTTGTCGCCGTGAATTTACACAGCTGGTTGTCTGCCTATGAATTTACTTCAAGCGTGACGTAGACTTCATTCTACGGGGCGCTTCAACATATCATGGCACCTTTCTGCAAACTTCAGAGCGAAATAAAGATGTCGCTGTATAACCCAAGAACCTAGAGTCTCAATTACATTGATACGATGACCGAAACGTTGGCAATATGACGTATTTTGAAAAGCCGAGAATATATTTGACGTCTGTCGCGGAAAAGGTGGTTTTTCCTTGGAGTTTGTTTGTTTGCGGATGAAATTTGGAATGAGTCTGCGGGAGCATCCGTTTTGCGCTGTGTTTATGGTATTGCTGTCATCGCCACGCCACTTATTATGTGTATTATATGTCAGAGAGGCCAAGTTCGGTGTTTTGTTTTCAGGTAACTCATCTGTCAGACTTTAATATCGTAATTCATATGAAAAAATGTAGGTATTACAAAAAAATATTTTCTGTTCGAAACACACTGTCATTTTGCTCCCCAATGAAGAACCCGCCAGAAATTTCACGATGAACCGTCCCCAGCCTTGTTAACGGCACCCGCGTCCTCGCTTCATTGCGTCTGACACGCGGGCGCCTTCATCGCCGACGCGGCCGCCCTGTCATCGCGCCTGTCTCGACCAGCGCCACACACCTCCGCCACCCAGCGCCGCCACACGCCGCTCCCCCTCCCACGGCGGCCCCCTCGGCCTCCGCCTGCGTCTCCGCCTGCGTCTCCGCCGCCGCCGCGCTTTGGCTTTCGGCCTCCCCCTCCCTCTCCCCCCCCCGCCGCCTGTCGCCGGCATCGCTGCTTCGATCTTCGTCGGCGCCCCCGTGGCAGTCGACTTGCATTTCGGATGGGCCTAGCACACAATGATCCGACAAGTGTGACCCTATTCGAGATAAGGGTTGATTGCCTAATTTTGATTGCAGCGCCGCCAAACGCGGGGCTTGGGGAATTTTGAAACATTGGGGGAGAGGGGATTTCAAGCTTTAAAGTAATCGTGTCCACACGAACGCGAAACTACATAATTTCGGATAATTTCGAGTTGGATCACTCTTTTTGGATCTCTATTTGAGATGTTAGCAGACTTTGTAATTAGAAGTACAAACTAAAAATAAAAAAGCCCTTTAAAGTACAGCATGATATGTTGAAATTTGGAGCAAAAGCTTGATAATGTTATCGTTCGGAAGACAAATATCCGCCTACGCGACGTTTTCAAAGATTTGGCCGCCATACCACACTTTCCTCACGATGAAAACCATACAAGAAACCTTGTTTCATCAGGGTGTGTTTGAACATTACCTTGTTTCACCAGAGTGTGTCTGAACATTATTTACCTTAAGACAACTTGTGGTTTGTCTTCCCAGATTTCCGGCGACATGTATAGCCTTAAATCACCACGTAACACCATTCCTTTGACCAGATTGTCATTAACACTGCACTGCACCATTTTTTGGCAATATCTTGTACTCTTTAATTGCCAAAGAGTTTGTAACCAATATGACCACTGTCATAGGTTTCTATTGAAAAATTTGGCTTTCTTATCTGAGATTACTCTTCCATCTCTCCCACCCTCACCTCCACGTACAGGTCTTCTAAATACATCTATTTCCTGAATTCACCATCCTCTTTTACGTGGCCCAAGGCGGCAGCCACCGTTTGCTCCTCAGCCTGGAAGACTGCCTCCCTCCCCCTTGGGGCCGCCGTTCTCCTTTCCGCCAGCGCCGCCCCGTAAACCCCAAAGCGGCCCCTCCCCGCGTCCCCACTCGCCCTAATCCCCGCACGCTCCGGCGCGCTAAAGGATTCCGCCTAATCCTACTGTGCGGCGCCCGCGCGGCCCCGAGCGCCCCCCGCGCGGAAGACGCGGCCCCAGTTCCCAGCGGCTGCCGGCGGCACCGCCCCG
>BOPP01000141.1:2857309-2868513 GCA_017312745.1 Gryllus bimaculatus
CAGCAACCACCTAGCAACCACCTAGCTACCACCCAGCTTTGAACCAGCTACCACCCAGATACCAGCCAGCTACTACCTAGCTACCACCCAGCTACCACCCAGCTACCACCCAGCTTCCACCCAGCTACCACCCAGTCACCACTACAGCCAGTCTCCACAGCCGCCACCACAGTCACCAACACAGCCACCACCTAACCATCCAACCACTGCAGCCAGACACCACAGCCACCACCCAACCATTGCAGCCAGACACAACAGCCTTCACCACAATCACCATTCAGAAACCAACGTAGCCATTACCTCAGTCGCACACCGCCTCTCTACAGCTCTTGCCCCCTGCCGCTCTACACTGCCACCGCCATGACATTTAGTAGTAGTGATCGTTAATTTAATAATAATAGTAATAATAATAATAATAATAATAATAATAATAATAATATAAAGAACTAGTCCCAAATCGCAAATTATTCAAAAGATTGGGAAATGCAAGACATCGCATTATTGGGCTCAGCCCACACTATCTGCAAAGTATTGTAGTCGCCCTCAATCAGTGGCTGTGCTCCTCAGGAAGCTGGTTAAATTTGGAGTAGAGTTTGTATTTAACAGACAACTTCCATTTTCAGTCGTTAATTTAGAGAATGCTAGTAATATAATAATACGAGTATAGTAGTCACACAGTCTGTATAGTAGTCTGTGGACACACAGACCAGCAAAGATGCTTACAATCCATCATGTACCCGCTAATTGATGCCGTTCATACATTGAAGATGCACAAAGATCTTGAGCTACTCATACTAATTGACATGAAAAGTGCTGCGAAATGCTAAATGACATGATAAGTAAATCAAAAAAGTAAAAAAAAAAATGGTAAGACAAACCGATTTATAGACAATATCTTCAAAGAATCCACAAAACACCTATTACTAACAAAGACTAAGCATATGTGCGACTTAAAAGGGAAACAATCAAGCCAAAATCAAAAGCAATGATAATAGCTGGCAAAAGTCAGGCACTGATAAAGCGGTACTCAACAGGTCCGAGGATAACAATTGCCTTATTTACGGATCATATAGTCATTTCTATCTACAGTAATAGGTAGAAACAATTGATTGTATCTTTTAAGCTTATCCGATTACAGCAAAGTCCGAATACATGAAAATGTTCTATAGGGTGTATGGTTACGTATTTCCTTTCGCAGATCTGTTCCGCCTTGTAAGTTCCAAACAAATTCTCTAAGTGGTGTGAATCTGTGACTTTTGTTGGAGTGTGCACAATACTCAATGTCCAACAAATCTTTATCGATCACACCATAGCACGTAAGAAATCGGTTATTTTTGTTCTAGAATGAGAGAAAAATCGTGTCTTGCGTTTGGAGAAAGAATTAGATGTTGCGTACTTCACAATCAGAATGTCTTATCTAAGTTTTAATAAGAACGTTTTAAATAAGAGTACGGAAATTGAAATCAAATGGATGCTGCGACTAAAAGCACTCCAATACTAATAAGAAAGCCACCGCCATCACCTTCGCCTCCATCACCACCACCGTCGCCGATGCCACCGCCGCTTCCAGCTGAGTAGCTAATGCCCGCCGCCTTCATTGTAACCGTCACCGCCACCGTCACCGCCCCCACCACCCGGCAGGCAGCCCCACGTGTACACGCGGTCGCGGTTGCTTTTTGTGGCCACATGATAAATGTCGCGTCACCGCGGGGGAGCGGAGGGGCGGGGGCCCGGGCCCCCCTCGATCCCCGGGATTTGCCGCCCTGATCGCTCTCCCCCCGAGGGGGGGGGGCGCGCGGGGCGATGTCTCTATCGCGCGCCCTGGGGGCGGAGCCTCCTGCGCAGCGCCTCTTCCGACAGCGCAGGTCAATGAGGTGGAGGGCGGAGGGGAACGGTTTTGAAAGCACGCGAGGGAAAGGCGCGGTGGATAAGGGGGCTCTGTGTCAGGTTCGTGATGCGATTTTGGGGGACGATATGGGATGGGTATTTTTGGCTTTTGAAAATCTACAGTTTGTTGCGTTAGAAACTAAATGACACGGAATTGTCTTCTTATAATACTAGCAGACACGGTCTACTTTTCTGAATATTCCTTTATTACCTCCAAGCAATTATTTCATGTTTCAGCTCAAACTCCTTGGGAATTAAAGCATTAATTTTAGTATTATTCCATTTTTTATAATTGTATTGAACAATTGTTGTCTTCGAATGAAACAATTGTTGTCTTGTTCTTCCTGTAGGGTTTTTATCCAGCCGACAGCCGGTTACCCTTTTCGTCCGGATGGGGACGTACACTTGACACGAACACACTTGCAGGCTCCTCTGAGCTGGGATAAGCAGAACGCGAGGCCCTCTGCGACAATACATATACGAGCAACAATACATATATGAGGGACAAACAACTATACCTAAGGCGGGTCTCGAACCCGCGACCTTTCGAACCTAGTAATTGTCCTTTATTAATTTCTTATTCTATTGTCGTTAAAATACAAACGTTCTTTAGCTTTTCAATTTTTCGTAATAACTGAAATATTGTTCTAAAAGATGGAAGTGTTCCCAGAAGTATTATCATTACATCAATATATTTCTAATTTCTTTGGGAATATAGAGTCAATGATTTCAATGATGAATATTAATTTTCCGAATATTGAAATATGAATAATAATTTAATTTTTTAAATTCTGAGAAAATGGTACAATAATTTTTCTTCACTGTTTTAATACTTTTTTGTAATAAAAATACGAAATATACTTTTCAACATTTTTAATGTGGGAATCTTTAAGTTCCAATCAATAGTTATGTATTCTCAAGTTGGTAACGCAGCAAAGGAGAACAAGAAGCCACATAGCACGCTCACTGGTGAAAGAGGTAAGAAATACCTTGTTCCCTCTCTGAGCGGCGGACCGTTTCCAAACCCACCACTTAGAATAAGTGTTAGCATCAAATTCGCTAAAGCTCGCGCTCCTAACTCCGTGATAATTTCGGGTTTGCCGCGTAACGGCGCCGAGTGCGCGGGCGGCGGCGGCGATGGTGGTGGCGGTGGCGGGGGGGGGGGGGGACGGTGGCGGCGGAGTTTCACCGAAAACCAGCCCCCTCGCCACCCTCCAGGGGCTAACAGGGAGGGGGACGGGTGCCGCAGAAGCAGCCGACGAGATCTCATTTAAGGCTAACATATTAATTGAGGCGCGTAATGTATGCGCGACGTCTGCGGAGGGCAATTTGCCCCAATTGCGGGAACCGCTTGACGCCGCTCGCACGCACGAACACGCGCCCGGACACGCACTTGCCCACGCACGCCAGCCGCTACCAACACCGCCGTGGCCCGGCGGCTCTCAGTTCAGAATGTCTTGATGTCTCGACAATCTTCACTTCTATGTGGAATTCCTCGATGTCTCCAAAACCGTGAGAACTTGAATCTGTTGACATCTCGAATACATGCATTTCTCGGATACCCGGATATCTCGAATACCCGGATATCTCGAATACTTGGATATCTCGAATACCTGGATATCTCGAATACCTGGATATCTTGAATACCTGGATATCTTGAATACCTGGACAAATCTAATGCACCTTGATGTCTCAAATAGTACCTTGGTGTCTTGAGTAGCACCTTGGTGTCTCGCCTGCATTGAGACCTCCAGAAACCTGACCCACTCATTAACCCTTCCTGTGACATCAGCCTCCGGGTACACGCTTTATTTCTTTGTGCTTGAGATTAATGTTATCACAGTTCCATTTTATTGTATTATTAGGTGTTATTCCCGTTAACTGATTTATTTACTTTTTATTCAACGGGAAACTTGGTCAATATGTATTATTTTAACTTACTCATGCGGTAGTATTTTCCTTTTTCTCTGACATTCTCCAGTGTTTTGCTTTAATTATGTCCGATGCCTGGTAGCTGAATCCCTTTGTCGGTTTTTTTCTCTCGTTATGTACATCGCTTGAACGAATAAAAAACTGGCTGACGAGACTGTTTGCTGTATCTCTGCCAAAGTAAGGCGAAAAAGAAGAAATATTCCATGCTGCAAAGCGTTTGTGTCTTTTTGTTACTGATAGGACTCGAATCCAAATTTACTTTTATTTACTTATTTATTTATTTTTACATTTTCACCACAAGTAGATGTCATCAGAAATTTGAAAGCGCATTTTCTCGATTTCACTTAAAGTAATCTTTCTGATACAATAATGCGTATCTGTATCTTACTTCTAGTTGTTTCACTTCCGAATGATGATTTTTCGGAATGATTTCGAGGTTTTCCGAACAATGGTTTAAATTATTACGAAAGCTTCTGTAACTTCTTAGACTCGTTTGGATGTGCAAAATTAGTTTTCTTCTTTCATATTGAGTAAAGTTGTCCACATACAACTACAAAAGAGAATTTTCGTTCGACTGCTGAGTGAATACCATCCACTGTGTGCCGCGTCACCTTGATCGCCACTTGGTAAACCTCTTGGTAGTCCACAGCTCGTGGTAAATGCAAATTCGGGCGCTCTACAGAAGGCAATGAGGCAGGTGCGTGACGCCGCTTGGCGGAGGTGGAACTTTCGACGACCGTCGTAAAGAGAAGGCGCAATGAAATGCAAAGGCAGAGGTATCGCAGGGTTCAGTTGCGCTGCCGATTTGTTAGTTTGCTTGCGTTCGTGTGCGAACGGAAACGTAAGCGCTACTGGACTACGACACACATCGGACGTTTGTCTTTCATTGTTTCACTGAAAGCTTTAATGAATACTAAAACTCTCATTAATATTGCCATTAAATATTCACACAAAATGTATGTCAAATTAATTGTATTAGTTAAATATTATACACGGGAGGGGGTATAGTGTTCTCAACCAGTTAAAGTAAATACAATCTTAGAATGTATTATGAGGCCTAGTTGGTAAAGGATATTTTTTTAAATTATTAACATTGCAGATGGTAAATACCGGTCTACAGACTTGTTTTGCGTAAAATATGACACGCATTTCTATGTCATTAATGGCGTTGCAGTATAAATATTGGCATCTGACATTTTAGAATGAGCAGAGAGGAGTTCGGGAAGAACAATATAGGCTTCAGATAATAAAGTATAAAGGAGAGAGGAGCTCTGTGAAACATTGCACATCGTATGTTACAAAATATGAAAAATCAGATAATGCCTTGAAATTAAGTGAAAAATCATTATTCGTATCTCAACGTTTCATAAATATTTAGCATATCATTTATCTCGTAATAACATTTCGTATCTCTATACATATATTGTATGTATTAAAAACAACTGTCTACTTAATTGACTGTGTAAATGGACGAAAGGTAACTTTTGTCATTGAAAACTTAAATTTTCCTTACGAAGATACTAACTTTACCCTCGACCTTGTAAACAGTGATGTCATGGAACTTGCCTGATACGTAGTAGAAAGCAGAAGAGTTGGACGAGGCTCGACCTACTGGGCCAAATACTTGGCATATTTGAGGAATGCTAATAGCCAATTCATTACATTCACAAATTGTCATTTGCATATTTTTTGTGATATTTCTGTATGATTGCACAATTATGTGTAATTACAAGAATTTGATGCTTTAATTTCCATAACATTTCTCGTCTGTAATTATGCATCAATTAGAACTCGTCGGCAACGCGGTATTAACCGAAATTTGATGGCTTCTTGTTATCCACTGCTTCGAACTGTCCCCCGTTTCTTATGCTACTATAAGTCGAAAATATAATTTTTTTAATATGGAATCTCATGATTTTCCCAAAATTTTATGTTATGATTTTCCAAAAATAGCATATTCCTACATCAAAGTAGTTCTTGGCCGACCACTGCCCACTATAATTTTCCATGAACTTTTTTTCATATTCCCTGAACTTCTCACGGACGCTGCAAGTCAAAATTACTATATTACTTGTATCTCTCATTGATGTGCTCATTTCAAGAAGAGTTGTATGAACAACGTCTAGTTAGAACTTCGGTACTAAACAAATAACCACCAGATGGCACGTTATAGGTGTCAACGTGCTGAATGAAAGTTGAAATATAATTTTTGGAGACCTGCCCCCCCCCAAATCTGAATAACACAGTCAAATGTGTAACGGAAAAAGAAAGAAAGAGTTGCATCCAAATTTCTATAGCGAGAGCTCGCTGAGAATAACACACACATTAATTGAAACGGCGCCGTTTTTAATGCCAAGTAATGATTACCATTCGTTTATACAACCCGCACACACATCTACAAACCCCACGTGCTCTTTATTTCGCCTGCAGCTAAACCCGCGCGAAAAAAGAAATATTGCCGGCGTTTCGAGCGAACGGTTTGTATGCGTGATACGATCGGCCGGGGGAGAGGGGTGTTGTCTTTTTGCCGCGAGCCGCTTTCTTGTCGCTTCCACATCCTCTACTTTATTCGCGGCTGATAATGACAGAGGAACTGTGGGTTAGCGCCGTAAGTGAGGTCTTAGCAACTGGCACAAGCCCACACAGGCATCGTTTGCTTTCCTTCTGGGAAACAGAATCATAGCTGTACGCGGCGTATACCGACTGCATCCAGCGGTAACTTTTTTTGAGCCATTTACTTCCTTTCCCCAAAAAACATAGCCCGACTGCATCTCGCGGTCAACTTTTCCTACGCCCCTCTACGTTTACCTCCCTCCTTCAAAAGGTATAGCCCGACTGCATCCCGTTCGTTTGTCTCCTCGATGAACACGCAAGACTCGGCGTCATGGAGGCTAGCGCACTGGCTTGGAAAGCACTGAGCTGCAATTCCAGCTGAGGCAGTGAATGTCTGAAAGGCAGAAAATACATGAAGAGTAGCCGTGTTAGAGATGTGAAAATGTCCTTCCTAAATCCCCGACACTATTAAATCCTCCGAAAATCCCCGCCCTAATCAGATTCTTGCAATCCACATTTCCAGTCGGGTGTGCCCCTGGCGGCGAAAATTCGATTAAAAGCCATTGGTGTCATTGATCTCGCATATGTCAAATTTGAAAATAACCGACATCTCAAACCCTGCCGGGATTGGGCAATGGGAAAGTATTTTGGAATGAGCAAGTATTTGAATGAACAAACTGTACAATAAGTGCTGTTTAAAATGTTTGATTTTGTTAAATAGGTTACAACTACCTGCCATGTAGTGCAGGGGCTATGAGCATCATACAAACCTTTCGGAGTCTAAGACTTCGGGTTCGAGTGCGCCGGACGTGTTTTCATCACGTGGTTGTGTCGTGGTTAGCTTCTCACACCACCACAAACCACATCAAATGTCAATCCATCCATATTCATTCATCTCTCATCGTTATCACTTCCATGAGAGTATACGACATATATGTGCCAATAATAGTGTGTGGGACTGTTCATATGAACGTGAAACTAGCTGAATGGGCTCAGAGGATCAACAGATCGCACTGTACAGATCTCACTCTGACTGGGAGGTCGTAGGGTTCGAACCCCGACGGGGGCAATATTTTGGACACCAGCTAGGTAGTCGAATTCAGATCCCATCTGGAGGAGAATTGTAGCGACTGGGTGCTCAGGTCGGTAGCTTCTCGTGATTTATCTGTTTAACGCCAGGCGAATGGACTGCGCGCGATCTTTCTTTCCTCTTCCTTGTCCTATCCTCCCCTTTACTTATACACACACCTACATGCACTGTGAGGGGAAAACACGCACGCCGAAGGGTAGGTCGGTACCGGATATCGCAGTCAAGAGGGGGGCAACACCGCCACCTATAATAATACAATCAAGTACAACATTTACGGCACTAATGACCATAGTAGTTGATACAACACCTGATGTTAGCTCTGAACCATGAAATAATCATTGATCGTGATGCCAGATCCGACGTCTGTTTTACTCCTTCTACAGCCATCCCTAGTAGAGAACTACCGCCCATTGCGAATGCACCCAGCCACCTCCCAGCCGCGAACCCGCTCCATCCACTCAGAGGGAAACCCACCGCACGCGCGGCGACCGCCAGGGGACAAAGTATCAGGGCGGCCCCTGCCTCCCTCCGTTATTACTTAGCGCGGGCGCGCCCGGCCGACCGCGAACTTACGCCATTTGCATACGCGATTGCAAATGGCGCCTCCCGCCCCTTCCTCTGCGCCGCATGGACATTACGCTCGCACTAAAGCACGCACGCTCGCACGCTCGCACGCTCGCACGCTCGCACGCTCGCACGCTCGCACGCTCGCACGCGGAGCGCGGGCGGCAAGCAGGCCGGGCACGAGTTTTGCACGCGGCCATTACGCCCGTGATGTCTTGTTTCTCCGTTGGCCGCTGCCGCGTTGCGCCCGGCCGCCGCCGCCGCCTCCGCCGCCGCCTCCGCCGCCACCGCCTCCGCCGCCATCGCCGCCGCCGCACCGGTTCGTTAGTGGTGATAAAGAGGAGACGGCGGAAAGAAGAGACAGTTCCGCGCAGTGGACTGTTTCAGAAAAGCGACCGAACGAAATGAAGGTTAGAGTAGCGGTTCGTTTCGCGCAACTCGCTCAATTTCTGATGTATAAACAAAATGATTTATTTAAACATGAAACAAAACGGTGTATTATTTATAACACATAATTTTAAAAAAACTTGTACTTGAAATTGTTTTGGGGGGGTTGAAGGGGGTCATGAGCGTAATAAAGAAAACATGTAATTAATTTTGAATATCTGAATGTCACAAAGTGTGTGTGATAAAGAGAGAAAACAATGCTTAGATTTATATATTTTGCAATTTTAGTGATGTACAGTTTATTAGTCTGAATTTCTGGTTATGGTGACCACAGTTTTTATAATTTCTCTGCATTTCTTCATGGATAATGTCAGTTGTAAAGACAGATCTTGCTCTAAACGTAATTGCTGTATAATTGACCAAGAAACGTTTTAATTTGCTTCAATAATAATGAGAAATGAAATGAGTTATCATATAATCTGTAATCAAGATGTTGTCAAGAAATTGACAATCTCCCGGGAGCTGAGGAGAAAAGAAAAAACAAGATAGAGACAAGAGGTATGAATAAATGTTTAATAGACCAAAAGAACTGGGACACTTTAAGTAATATTCATGGAAAAATAAAGATGCATCGATCTTCAGAAAGTACGCCGACAAGTTTCCATAAATTAATGGACTAATGTTTCTTACATGTTTTGTGCAAAGTTTTCCTCGCATATCGCGGACTCAAAATAAGAGGTTTCCATCTTTCAGAAGAGAAATTTGAACGCCTGAACGTGTCTAAAGATGCGCAAAATGGTATGTTATTTTGTTCGTAGAAGATTATCTGCGAGTTTGTTTTAAAACTGTTTTAATTTATACTAATAAAAGTGAATTCAACCCCATGTAACAGACATCTTTACCACAGAAAGTAGTGTATGATTAGATACGAAATGTTCACATTCTCTTCTTCAGGATTGTCGCAGAGTTCTTGCAAAGATTGGTAAATATTATTACTACACAAGTGCGGATAATAAATAATTTAAAGAATACAGTATTTTGGTAGATGAACTACGAAAATTATTTTTCGCCCGCCAGTGCAGCAGAACTGGTACCTAATACATAGATTTGTTAGAGAATGGTTGCAGTGCGTAAGAGAGTTTTTTTTTTAATCTAATAGCAAGGTAGTGTAAAATGAAATGAAACAAATTATTAAAATTGGCACTATTTATATTAAAAATAATTTCTAACACCGTGGGTTATATAAAATTGATCGTTTTCCTGTTTCTCAAGAATTGGATGTGATGAAACGCGGCAACAACGTGAATTTTGCCAGTGTGTTATAAATGTGGTGCGAGTATTAGAGAGCTCGATCATATCAGAACACTTTAGCAAAAACTGTCAGAGAATCTTGTTATTCGGCGGCTGCGATACCATGGATTACTTCCTATTCTTCAGAACTTATTATTTATTACTGTTCCAGATTAGCTCAAGTGAGAGAAGGCCACATTATTCACCAGAATCGAACAATAGAATTATACGATTGCTGACCGAGATTACCAAGTGCTTTTCTTTGCCTTCGGCGCCTTAGAACCTGTCGAATGGGCGGCACTTCCACGCAGAGATTTCTCGTCGACATTTCATTTCGTTATTTCTCCAGGCTCCAACTGACCCTAATCACCGACAATTATAAATGTTGATGGTGGGTGTGTTATAAAAAAAACAAGATCAACTTTGTAAGTCAGTGAACGCAACCACCATAGCAAATATATTTACACTTTAATTTTCGAAAATTGATTTGGGAAAAAAATGTGAATTCTCCAAATAATATTCCACTTTCTAAAAATATAGTGTTGAAGACGACATTGATGGTCAGAATAAAAGATCAGTTCACTAATTATTTAAAATGAAGTTTTTGGAAGGCAATTGTAAAGAATCTGGCCATTCTACAGAATGAAAGAAATTCTAAAAAATCGCGAGGGGAATTTTATTGTTTTAATAATAATCTTAAACAGATCTCGTGGCGGAACGCGATGTGACGGCCTTCCGGCCTCTCCGGAACAAAACAGCAAAGACAAACAAAAGGAGGAGGATAGACACTTCGCCACTTCGACTTTTAGTTTCGCCAACATCTGTAAACACAAAATTAAATAATATTACAGTTAACTCTGCCATCTTGGAGTATGTAATAAAATTAATGGTAAAAAATATAAGTCATTATTATAAACTTTTTATGTTTGTTCTTTCTCTTTTTCTTACTCTCATTATTATTATTATTATTATTATTATTATTATTATTATTATTATTATTATTATTATACACTCATTCAGAAAGTGCTACCACTGTATTACAAATAGGTCTATTCTGTTAAGATAATAATTAATATGGGTACATTCCAGATTCTAAAATTCTATAAATCGATCATTGGTCTTAAAAATAAAATTGGCGATTTCATTAACTACACCTTCAAAGGTACAAAAAAGAGGAAACGTATTATAAAGACTTTAAATTCAATTCATTTGATGCGGTAGCTTTTATCTCCGTCACGTAGGTGAGATCGTCAACCTTGGCGAGTTCTTTTTTTAACACACAGGCCAACAACACCGCGTAGTTGGCGCTGCAGTCGTGATGGACACCTGACTGCGCGTCGCTCAGAGAGGCGCGAGGCGGCGGCGGAGGCTGCGGCCTAGACGGTCGCCATGAATGAACGCGCGCGACAGGAATAGGCCTCCCTCGCGCTCGCCCTCGCGCTCGCCCTCGCCGCCCGCCCGCGTTCCACTTGCCACCGCCCCCAGCCACCGCCCCGTTCCC
>BOPP01000141.1:2902600-2926557 GCA_017312745.1 Gryllus bimaculatus
TCGTCCTCGTCCTCGTCCTCGTCCTCGTCCTCGTCCTCGTCCTCGTCCTCGTCCTCGTCCTCGTCCTTGTCCTTGTCCTTGTCCTTGTCCTTGTCCTTGTCCTTGTCCTTGTCCTCGGCCTCGTCCTCGTCCAACAGTCGCAGGCACACGTTGACACGAGCAAAGGCTTTTCCACACGAGGCGGCTCGACATGTATGTTTATTCATGTCAGTTGATTTAATTGGCTTATCATTATACTCTATTTTTTTCGTTTCGTGTTTATTAATGTTTTGTTGAATTTTTAACTGATTCTTTTAGTACATATTAATGTCGTTTGTACATACTCTATTTCTATTTTATTTTATTATTTTTGTAATATTTCATCATATTAAATAAATGTTGAGAACTGTTTATATTCACGCTTTTCGTAATGAAAGGTTTTAAAATTTACATTTTCTTCTATTATTCAGAAAATTGTGTTGGTTAAAATGAGTGAAGGGGAGTGAAGTGAGTTAATATATATATCAAAAGACGTGTCCAGATGTAGAAGACTCGAACTTAAAAATAGAAACTACCCATGACTAACTGGTAATTTCCAGCGTTTGCTGTAAAACGACCACTCGTGTATAAAAATGCCCAGCAAGACATTAGAACATAAGGCATTCAACTTTGGGGCTCAGCCAGCGTCAGCCATACCGATTTTTTTAGTGATCGTAGTCCAAATATCTTGGATCTTTAACAAATGCACACTGATAGATCTGCAATGAATTGCTCCATTATGATCTTTGAATCGAGGCCATCAAAGACGAAATAACATTCGCGAGTCGGAAATACTACAGAAGATTGGTCGATCATGCAAATCATTTCATACCGTACGATATAACATATCGATTATTGTAAAATAAATAGGAATGCTACTATTGAGTATCATTTCCACTTTTGTTAATTTCTTAAAACAATAATATAATATTTGGATAGAAATAAATTGCAATTAGAGATTGTAAATTCCGATATTTTATTTAATAATAAAATGCAAATAGAGTAAAACACTAATGTGAATACTAATAACTACATAGATTTACGTCGCTTGACATAAAAAACACAAATAATGTGATGGGTTATCAAAATAAATTTACGTAATTATAAATACGGATGACAGCAACAACGGGGGTACAGAAAAGAAACCGAGGTGAGCTTTATTTTGGAAACGATACAAGGAAAGGACAACAGAATTGATAATGCGGAAAATACATAATATGCTAACAAATAATATAGTGAAAGGACCCTGGGTCAGGAAATTAATTAAGAAGTTACTACGAGCAGGAAACTAAAGAATGTGTATGACCAATCAGCAGTGAGGTCGTGTTAGACGAGAGACAGATGAAGGGCGCGCGAGATGTTCCGTACTGATAATTATATCCATTATGTGACATCTTTACTGTGAATCATGTATTTAACAAAATGTTATTTTCAATTTCCAGTCAGGATGGCTAAGCCTTTGAACAATTTCAATTTTCTGTATTTAGTTACAATTTGTAGATTTTATTAATATTAGCTATTGATTGTGTAGGTATGTTTTGATAAATAAATCGCACATGATACTGATGTTAAAAAGCTTCTTAAAATAAATCAATAAAAATTTGGATGTCCATTTTAGAATCTTCTGGATTTGGTCCTCGGCCCCGCATCTCCCACCGCCACGCTATAGACGCGCAGTAGACGCGACTCTCGCGTGACGTCCAACCTGTTAATCACAGTGTCGCCGACGCGAGGGGTATCATCCCGCCGGGAGCGCCAATTGGCGGCACCTGAAAGCGAGACGTGAGACCTCGTCGGCGACGCTCAAAGGACGCGCCTTCGCAAAGGGACCAGAGGGAACAAAATGAGAATCGCGCTTGAGAAGAGGGGACGAAGACACAGTGCTTTTAAGCGCAGGTTCATTTTGATATCATTTTCTCACGAATGAAAATTAATATCACTTTGAAATTCATTTATTAAAATGATTCAAATTTCTTTGAGTTACCCGCATTTTTATACACTTTCCGAATTTAAGGATATATTATTTTCCTTACAAGGATTACTTCTGTATAGATCCCAGTCAACGCGCACTGTTTGAGATATCTCTATAAGTAAACAGTGTGACGATGTTTCAATAGATTTAACTACAAGTTCACCCTCTACTATTTCAATTATTGTTTATTAAAAAAATACATTACTTGTATGTTGATCGATAAGTAAAACATGAAAAATTGAATAACCTTGTACTAGTTCGGAATATTTGAATAACTTCATTTCGAAGCACAATGTCTATGTCATTATTAAGTTTTAAGAAGTTCGAAAACATATTTAATAGAACTTAGATACATTGTCTATTATTGTTTAAGAAAACTAAACGAGATACTAGATACATTAATTTATTAAGAAAAAATATAGTGCACAAGATAACTGTCATTTCAAAAAATGTCATTTTTATGGAGAGGAATTTGTTCATAAATTTACTCTACAACAAAGAGTGAATGAAGGCGGCTTGTAAACAACGCCTTTAGACTCAATAAAAAAACGTTCAGGATAAACCCTTTCTCCTACAAAAAGATAATTTTTGAAATGACAAACCTTTCTCGTACACCAGAGCTTTTTGATTAACAAATAAAATGACGTAACAAATTTCCTCACTTATGTGAATGGTGTAGGGTAATGTTTGGATACGTGCGGAGAAAAGAGTCCATCGATAATAAGTCTTAGCGTATAACTTGAAAATTTATTTATAAAAATATTTTGACAAATCACTACAAATCGTTAGAAAGTGTTGACAACCCAAAAGTGAAAACAAGTCTTTTTCTTCTTGATCTCCTTACACGAGCACGACGCGGACAGGAGCGGCCCCAGCGAGGGGCCAAGGGCTACGGCGGCGGGGAATTTGGAGGTCTCGCTCTGCACCAGGGCACGTAGGGCGAAGGGCATCACGCGCTGCCCTTCTTGGCCTTGTCGGACTTGTCGGTCTGGTCGCCGGCGGCGGTCTTGGCGTTCTCGCCGGCCGCGCCCTCGTCCTCCTCCTCCGCCGCTTCCTCCTCCTCCTCGTCGCCCTCGCGGCCCTCCTCGCCCTCGTCCTCGCTGTAGTCGATGGACGACGACGAGGACGACAGGTCGTCGTCCATCTCCTCGTCGTCCGCCTCACCCGTGAAGTAGAGCACGGCGCGCGGCACGACGCGGTCGCGCAGCACGTGGCCCACCTCGATGTCGGCCGTGACGAGCGCGTACGTGTCCTCGTCCACCTCGGCGTCCGGGTCCTCGGGCAGCTCGGGCGGCGAGAAGAAGTTGAAGAAGGAGTCGCGCTGCACGGGCCGCACCACGGTGCGCACCACGCCGCGGCTCTTGTGCTTCTGCTTCTTCTTCACCATCTTCACCGTCACGTCCATGCCCTTGTTCCACGTGATCTCGCAGCCCGTGCTCTTGTAGATCTCGGGGCCCTCGAAGCTGAACGGGTCCTCCGGGTCCGGGGTGCACTTCATCTCGTAGCGCTTGGTCAGCACGCTGTTGGTGAAGAACTCGTTGGCGCTGAACACGAACTCGATGGTGAAGGTCATGGGGTTGGCGTCGTACACGATGCGCACGTCCGTCAGGTGCTTGAGGATGGGCTCGTCGTACTCCTGCACCATCTCCTCGATGATGTTGGCGTTCTTGAACACCGTCAGCCAGAAGTCCGGGATGCCCTTCACGTCCTCGATCTCCTTGACGGCCTCCTTCTCGCCGGCCTTGTCGTCGGCGGCGGCGTCCTTCTTGTCGGCGGCGGCGGCGGCCGCGGCGGCCGCCTTCTTCTCCTTGTCGGCCTTGCGCTCCTCGCGCGTCTTCTTGGCGCGGCCCGTGGCGCCGTCGTCAGTGCCCTCCGAGTCGGAGCCGTCGCTGTCCAGCTCCCACGCGCATTCTTCGTCCGTGGGCTCGTAGCCGCCGCTCACGATCTCCGCGCGCTTCTCGTAGTGCGGCGTGTACAGCTTGTGGTACTTCACCTCGAGCTGCTGCACCTCCTCGTAGAACTGCGCCTCGAGCTTGGTCGTCTCGAGCTGCAGGCACTTGAGCGCCTTGAGGCGGCGCTTCACGGGCGTCGGCAGCTGCTCGGCCGAGTCGGTGTTGATGGCCACGTTCACCTGCGGCACGGGACACGCCGCTAGTTACGCGTTGGGGCTAGCACTGTTTGCCACGTTGGACTAATAGGTTTGCCCACACATCAGGTGTGATATTGGATTTTAAATAAGGTTTGTTCGGTTTTATTCCCTGCGCTTTGCAGCTAGAGCAACAGAAAACTGAAACTTTGAAATTACAATTTTTTTAAGAAACTCCAGATGTACGAGTGTGTAACTGTCCCCCTTATGTTATTGAATGCTTAGTTATAACCAATACTTTGAACTAAAAAAGAAGATTGTAATAACAAGGCAGTTTGTGACTATAATCAATATTCAGAAGACTTACCATAAGAACTTATTTGTATACTTATTTTAAATATCCTAATTATTGCGCCAGCCTCAGTCAAGTCAAATGTAAATTATATTGTAACTACTCGTAATCGCCAGATCTCGCAACAAGATCAAGATAATGACACAATTGAAACTCAGAAAATCAATGCTACTTTTATATAGTGCACATAAACAAATTATAACTTCGAATGCAGATCATTTAACCTATTCTCTTATTCTTATATATAATAATTGACAATCGAAGTCTGCTTATTCAGAATTTCTCACAAACAAATAAAATTATTTTCAATCAGAGGTCACCTTCCACTATTATTTACACTCGCATTTTATTTCACTTGGCTGTATCCGGTGCACTTTCACCGTCACCAAGTTTCTATCAGGGTTGGGCTCATTTCTCAGAATTCGCGAGCCGTCCCCGCCCCCCCCCCGGCGCCGCGGGGCGTCCGTCTGGGCGAGCGGGTTGCGGCGCGGGGCGGCGCGACGGCCGCGTGACTCGTAATGCGAAATAAATGGGCGCGCGCTATTGAGCCGCCAGACGATAAATACAGGCCGATGCGGGGAATTGAGTTGTGCGCGCCGCCGGCCGCGCCCACGCGCCGCCAAAGCCGCAGCCGCTGCCGTCGCGCGCGCGTGTGGTCCCGGGCCCACGCGCGCCAAGCCGCTCCCGTCCGCGACTCATTCACTTAGCGCGCGCCCGGGCGCCCGTTCACCGACTGCATCCCGCGGTCGACTTTTCCCCAGCAGTTTACCCATCTCCCCAAAAACACCTAGCCCGACTGCATCCCGGAGTGTTTTCCTTCTTAGTGTAAGGATTGATTTCTACGTTTTTCAGGTAGTCTGCTTAGAATCCTATTGATTGGTTGTAATTAGTCCACTTCTGTTTGTTTTCAAGAAATATTTGCGTGTTCTTTTGGGGTACTGCCAACGTTGAAATCAAAACTTAAATGTTTATAGACTTGAAACTTGAGACTTGAAACATCCTATCACAAGCATCTTCTTACCCCCATTGATTTAACATACACAATCCCGAATATTCTGCCTTGTTCACCTGTCTTGGAGGTTTCCTCTGGACTGGTGCAGTAGCATCTATTCTCGCTACTTACAAATGTCAAATGTTTACTCTTTTCGAAACACCGGATGAACGAAACAGAATGCAGTCGGGCTATGCCTTCTCAGATAATGAAGACTTAAAGAGAATTATCCAGGAAACGAGAGTGAGGGCAAAATGACCGCGGGCTGCAGTCGGACGGTTCCCGGGCAGAGCGGGGTCCCTGTTCGGCCGAGGAGTAGTTTGGGCGTCAACGATGGTCTGACTCTCCTGGACGATCGTATTCGCACTGCATTCGACTGCTCCAGGCATTCGTCTCCAAATCATTGAACAAGTGAACATGGCACGGAAACGAAACAGCCAAAGTTGCTCACTGAGATGTTCTGTGAGATATATTTGATGCGAGATGTTTCATACAAGAAAGTAAACTTCACGTACCTATCGCATTAGTAAAGTTATGTTCATGTTTGGCGGAAACTATTAGCAGTCCATTCCATCCATTTCTTTTTAAATTTCCTGACAATTTTCTGGAGTTGTTGCGGTACTTCAATCGTAGATAATTTACAATTGTTTTGTTCATAAACTACTAACGAAACCTGTGTATGTTTGTTCAGTTCGGCCACATTGAATTGCTCAGTTCGGCCGAATAATTCCAATTTATTTTTTAATCGTTTTATCGACTGAAAGTTCGGCGGGTTTGCCAGTACGCATTAAATGCCTGCGATGGAGCCTATGTTCTAAGGAGTCAAACTTTTGATCGCAAACGTCCGTACTCGTCCAATCACGGCTCCACTTCGACCGTACCGACCCATCGCTCCCCTCGCCCACCCGATGCACGTTTGGGACCCTAGGATATCCCTGCGCATTGGCCTCTGTTGCGATGGTTATCTTGTTTGCTTCTCTTCAAGAATAAGTTATTTTAAGGCGAGGTTTTAAGCAAATTTGTAATTCCCTTGAACAAGCTTCGGCTACCCTTGAGTTGCATGAGTATGTAATGGCCATGTGAGGTTGTGTACAAATCATTTTTTCGTATGGTGGATATAGAAAGAAAAATGAAAATGCTTTCATCGAGCTTAGGTTTGCACACGTTCAGAGTGATTAATTGAACAGCTTTATTATTTTGGGTATGATTTTACGTATCAATTACGGTTACCCTAGTGAACATACTTAAATTTAATATGATGTGTTAAAAAATTTCTAACTCTCTATCGGCCCGTCTTCAATTAGTAACATTTTTCTCGAACACTTATCGCCAGAGAGGGAAGAATCTTGCAGTTATGTTGCATTGATGAATGCTTTGTACTTCAGTATAAATATTCGTTGCATACCAACATCCCGCTTATCTAGCAAAGTTTGTAACACGGTCTGGTTTTGTGTTATCGGCTGTGTGTGGTTCATATACTATGAGTAGCGCTACTTTTACCCAAGAAAGTCCTGTAAAAAAGGCATATTATTTCTTGGAATAATTCATAATATGGCTGGTGAGGTAGATACCTTGTAATAATTCAAGAAAAATCATGTCTAGTACATTTTTTTTAATTTCTAAAAAAATAATTGAAACTAGACAACATGCTTTTCTCAAAATCTTGTAATATGTGTACTCAACCAATATCTTTAGTTGCAACTCATTTGTTACAATTGTTTTAACGGACAAACAACTGTTAAATCCTTATCGAACTATGGCCATTTAGAGTGGTTTTCGGATAACAGTACAGTATTATGTTTATTGTTATTATTGTTAATATTATTATTCATCTAATTCACGACTAAAGAGGCTAACAGTCGGTTGATATAATCTCCTCCGGGCTGCAACCTGCGGAGTAAATCTAGGGACTATCGCTGCCTCTACAATACTTTGCGTCAAATGTGGGCTGTTCCAAATAAACCAATTTCTTACACTTCTCAGTCTTTTGAATTACTTGGGAGTTTAGTCAAGTTTTTGCACAAATTTTGTGGAACCAATGTATACTATCGGGATAACCATTGGGACGACCTCTGCTTTCGCGCCCCACATTCGTCTGATCACGATTTCCAAACTCTTGTATCTAAAAACGTTTCTGATATATTTTTTCTTTCGCGAATCGGCCATCATGGGACCACGTGATATGAGCAACCCACCGGGGCTGAGTCATAATTATCGGGGTAGATGCATGTGACGTTTCTATTGGCAGCGTTTAATCTCATTCCATTTTTACACCCTGACGTTGTAAGCACTTGAGGATGGGGTGAAATAATGATGCTGATGATGAAATAGACTCACACACACAAACATTCAGAGATACACAGTATTATTATTATTATTATTATTATTATTATTATTATTATTATTATTATTGAAGTGAAATCATTATGGTGATGAGTGAAAGAACTAGGATGATGATCGGAGGTGTGAGGTGTTCGTGGGGGTTTTCGCACCGTCCCAGCTTTATGACCAAGGGAAACGAAACACGAAAACCCCGGCCCTCCCGATGGCGAACGCAGCGCGGGTGAGGTACCCACCGGGTGCGCGTCGAGGGCATCTCCCACGCGGTCGGCCTGCGCGGCCGCGTCGCCTCCCGTGCTCATGAGGCCGAAGGCGCGTCGGCGGCGGCACGCCCGATCCACTCCGCGACCCGCTGCCCCTGGCGCCCCCGCCGCTCACGCCGCCGCCGCCTCCTCCTCCTCCTCCTCCTCCTCCGCCCGCCGCCCGCGCGCACGCTCCTCTGCCCGCACGCGCGCCCTCCTCGGCCCGCGCTCGCACTAGTGCTTGCTGGAGCCAGTCGCCGCCTTGTGCTGCAACACACACACAAGCGCACACACGCACTTTTATCGCTTCCCTGCGCACCAACTACTTAGATTACGAGTACCGAGGGTGTAGAGTATATCATGTCGTAGGAGATGGCTGCGTTCCTTCTACGTTGAAATGTGATGCCGACCAACTCATCGCTGCTGACGTTTCCCTCTCTAGGTATCTCCGTCAGCGGCATCCTGAGTCAGTGGGACACGTTCTAAGTGACTGGTTGGTATCTCAACGTGTGTAGTGTACTGCTTGGATGTGTATGTAAGGAGAGAGGTGACAAGAATGAAGAAGGAAATACCGCGCGCTGTCTGTGACCGTTTGTTAAGGGTAGCGCTTGGGCGTTCTCCTGGCACTGATCGGAGATACTGCGGAAACCTGTCGATCAGAGCAGTCGGCTGCTAGGACAATACTTCTCCTCGTAGCTGCTGTAGCTCGTTCGCCCTAGCTACGATACGAAGCTCGTGTCGCAAATACGCCGCCATAGAATTTCGCACCTCTCCTCCCTGCACACCCACCCCATTCCACTTCAGTCAACGATGTTGTAGATGCATCCGTGATGTCACTGAAATATGCCAGCCGGTAACACAAAAATAAATGCATTAACAAAAAAACGCTAACTCTCCTCGTTGGACTGACGTATTTTTAATTTTTTTTTAGATATAATGGTCCGATTTGTAATCTGACCATCACTTAGTTGAAATTTAATGGAAAGTTGATGTATTTTCAGGGTCTATATTTTGAACAAGTACTAGGAAGTGAATATAGTAAACAAATACACTTTAAATTATCCCTAAATTTGCCCTTATATTTTTTTAGATATAATCTTATTGACCCACTGTCAGCAAGAAACAAAATAGTTTTTAATATTTTATTAAGCAAAGTCCGAATCCAGCACTGACCTCTTTTAAACGATTATGGAGATATTGTTTTTGTCAATAAATAATGTAAATTGAATGAACAGACGGACTCGCGATTATTTACTCCCTTCTAGTATATCGTCAAAGCAGTAGACTCTAAATCATTGGTTTTGTGAAGACCACTGTAGTTTGCTGCGACATATTCAACGTCGCGAGTTTACAAATTGCATTTTATACAATTGATACACTACCATTGAAACACTACCTACAAAGTATAATGAATTAAGGTATTGCTTTTTCTTGAAATCTTTGTTCTAATGCGTTAGTTTCTCTTTTATATTTATATTTGGGGAATCTACAACACGTTCAAAATTCATACGGCGCGTTAATTATTAGCATTGAACTCTTTAATTGGAACATTAAAGAATATTTTTTCACAATAATACATTTTTAATAATTACATATTAAATTTAATTTTAGGTAGTAAACTGTTGATTTTGTAACTGACCTTTTTTATGTTTCAAAAACGTATTGTCAATTTTAGAATATAAATTATACAAGTAGCTTAACCGTTTTGGATTTTATGATTATGGAAAACAAACATAGTCCATTATAATTGACAGCAAATTCCATTTTGAACTTTGAGAACTTTTGTGCACTGGGTTTAGGTCAACTGACACCAGAAATGAACTCATACATTTAAACAAAAAGTCCAATACTTTATGCCTCTGAGAAAGTTACTTATGTATCGGAAATTGTTTTAAAACTAAAAATAGTGCCATGCAGTATTTAATTTAATTAATGCTTATGAATTATCTGTAACACAATGAAATTGAGTGTATTTGTATCTTACTTAACGTTCGATTTTCTAATTTTATTCAGTCGTAAAATGACTTCGGGTTTTCAGTTTGATGAATGTACTTATTGAAATAATTACTCCCCTGTGCTACTAGTGTACTACTTCATCTCTTTTAAAACGAAATTATGTGATTTGTTACCTTTTGGTTAGTTTTTTGATAAAATTCATAAAATGTGCAAGGAATGTAAGTGGATATTCTCTAGATCTTCTCACTGCAAATACAAACTAATGATTGCATTACAGATCATTTTCTTACTGTTAAGAAACAAGCTAATATATTAAATTAACTCTAGGTAGTAGAAACATTGTTGGAAGTAATGTTTTTTAACTTAAATGTGTTAACAAATGTATACAAGCGAGTTTATTACAGTATTACTTTTTAGTAAAATTACAGTAATATGTGATGTTTTGGAAACATGCGTAGCGTGTTATTCAACATTAGCTTATAAAAAAATTAAAATATTTTAAGAGAAGATTTTTCTTAAACTGTACAATACCTTCTATTACTTTTAGTTCGGGCAACTTGTATCTGAATATTTGCGATTTAGAAAAAATGAAGTCATTTCATTATCATTTCTTTTTCTTAGTGAGAGATTCCTATTATACCGATTCATTCAAATTTGTTGATTATTCTATGTTGTTGAATAGTTACTGTGCGTTGCTAATACTACGTTCCCCCTCTCCTTTCTTTGATTTCTCTGAGATTTTGCAACACAACACAGGAGTCTGCGAGCTGATAAATACTGTAACACGTTTTATGCAAAACTTACAACTATTATTCTTGTACCTGCACTCATAAGCTTGGCAATATGAGGTCGCGAAAAAATGTATTCAATCCTTCAACATTTGTCAGTAAGTGGTATTTACAGGGCTACGTCAATATTGTTTGCATATAAGGCTCGTGCCAACTTTGAAGTTATCACTTTGTACGTTGTACGTTTACACACTAAATACGCTTGGGCGCTCTTACCTCACTACGTTTCTGGAAACAGAGCTTGAACATATTCCCTGGAACCGGACTGTATCGGCAATCGCCGGACGAATTGAGGCTGCTTTGTGCAGTCGACTTGCTAACAAACTTTGTTTCGAGCGTTGCCGTGGTAGGTTGATATTCTCCTGTTGCTGATTTTCTTTGTTTCTCTAATTGTTGACGTATTTATTTACTGCTCACTCGTTCTGTGATTTTAAATGGAAATGTTTTGATCACCTAGTAAATGAAGTTTATTAGCCAATTAAAAAGTAATTAACAGAGTTAAACTCAATGAAAATGTTTATTAACGTTTAAATTATATTACTAATATGCAGGTGAGTTATGTTTACCAACTGATTAACGACGTATAATTTGTGGTTAATGGAAACTCTGCAGTCCTTGTTTGGAATAAGTAAAATAAAATCAATCTTTCTCGTAATCTGTGTTTAATTTTTTGTTTCTCTCTCTGGTTATATTATTTCTATTTTACTCACCATGATTTCTGTAACGCTTCGTTTAGTTTTATTGCTCAACCAATATTACCTGCTTCAATGGTATTTTAACGTAGTTCTTCACGAGAGTAGATGTGTAATAGTGCGCGTAAATACTACAGCTAACTTACAACTAGCTAATCTATTTTCGATGATTAACTTTGGAATTACAAATTTTTTAATCAGTTAAAATGAGCTACTCAGTTGCTTCATAGTGCTTTAGGGTTTGCAATGAATAAGCGGCATCTTTTAAGTAGTAGACCCGAAACAAAAATACGTGAAAACCAATACGTAATGCGGAATAATTGAGAGTTTGTTAACTAGCTCGTTTTCGTAAAGCAAACGATGATAATCATCCGTCTCCGCACAACCTCAGTCTTGCCTGCCAGCCACGTCTGTGATTTGCAACGTGCCGAAAAGCAAACGACCTCCGAATAACGTTCTCTCGTCCGGTGCGAAAACGACTCTGGGTTCTCGCACGGGACCCGCCCTTTCCCGCACGTGGGGTGCCGAGGCGCCCACTCAGGTATACGGAGGATGGCGGCGGTCAGCGTCGGCCCTTCAGTTCAAAGGGCGCGCTCCCTACGGCCTAGCGGCCCCTTTCGGCCCGTTAAGTATAGGCTCGGCGGCGGCGGCGAAGGCATTCAGCGCTTCTCCCGTTGCGAGTGATTTGTTGTGGCGGGCGACGGGCCGCCCCGCCCCGCCTCGACCCATCACGCCCCTCCCCTTGTCTCCACCATATGCTCTCGCAGCGTTCATGGAGCCCTTTTTCCCAGAAGGTCTCCTTTCGTGCCGTCCGCTGCCCGAGGAATTCGACCCACGGATTTCTTCCCAGGAACAATCTGGAATCTGAGCGTGTGTCAGCGGGTCGATGTTAAAACTTTTAAAAAGTGCACTGTTTTGGGAGGGTTCAGCCCACAAGTATACAGAAAAGTGTGGAGTTGTGAAGAAGTGTAGTAGTAGAATAACCAGTATGAATATTAACCGAAAACACAGAAATGTATAAATGTTGTGTAGATGGAGAAAGAAAATTCATGAATAAAACTACATAACAAACGAATAACTCTTAGTAATAAGGGAATATATTTTTAAATATAATATTTGGTATGCTGAAGACCACGTTATTCGATTTGTTTAGTTATTCATTGATTTGTTTATTTATTCGTTAGTTTATTTATACTAACATTAAGTTATACCGCTCTCCATATAGTTACGTAAGTCGCATTACAGCAAATACGTTCGTACTCCCAAAACATGTTTGAAAATATTCCCGATTGAAAGGTTCGGAGAGAATAAAAAAGGGTTTTCGTTTTGGTGAAAAAATGTTTAAAAACTTGCTCGTAAATGGGAATTGAGTACATCGCAGGAGCCTGGTTTTATTTTGGAAAAATTTCAATTTCAGGTTGAAATTATACATTCAATATGAATGTCTAACATTGATAATACAACACAATTGTCTGTCTTAATTTTTCATGTTTCGTAGTTTTGTTCAATTTTGTAAACACAGCATAAGAAAATATTCTTTAAGATATTACCACGAGTATACAGTGCATATGAATGTTCTCTTTTCCTATAAATTAATATAGGGTCAGGCTCGAAAGAAATATAATTTGTTACAATTGCGTGTTACTGTTCTTTCAATAAATGTAGCAAAGCATCGAGTTATATTCGCAAAAGACATATCCTTTTTTACTTAAAAAGCATTAAATAAGAATATCAATGGCAGCCATCAGTACCAATAATATTGAACGCGCACACTGCTAGTGATAATATTGAGCACGCACACTGCTCAAGAACAAAAACTCAAATATTCTCATAGAACATTGCAACAAATTAAATATTTCAACAAAACCAATGTTTACGAATACTCCAATAGCATACATATCAACAATAAAAATATATATTAGTGAACAATTCTTTGCAGTAAGAGAACATGTTCTTAAATGTAATACTAGGTTTGACATCATTAGATCTGAATCATTGAGATTTAAACAAGAATTTAGTTTTTGTTTACAATGCTCCGCCTATAGTTGCTTAAGTCTCCATGTAACAAACACGTCCGCACTCCCCAAAAATAAATTACTTATTCCCGCATCGAAAGAGGAACTGTGTATTGAAGAATAGAAGGAGGTTTTCGTTTTGGTGCAAACGTTTGATATTAAGTAGGAGTAAGTCATAAAGGCTCTTCAGTTGAAATGAGCACAGCGCACAATTGAGCGGGCAAAACTTTGCTGAGTGAGCACCTTTGGGATACGGTTAAATATGAGATGTGCAAACTGGTGGACGAGTAAAAGCTATCTCGTACAGGAGGCGGTTCCAACTCTCACGCCCGCTCAAGACCCAGCAGGAATCCACAAGCCACAACGGGTGCACTTGCTGTTACCGAGCTGCGACTTCTTGCACTTCTTGCGATGTCACTGACTTCTTGCGACGTCAGTGCATAGTGATGTCTAATCGCTCGTGCAATGCGTAATGAATGACGATGACAGCCCAAGCGGGGATCGGTTATCTTTGGGAGTGTCAGGCAGACCGGGACTCAGCAAGTAGAATTAAAAGAAAAGTAGAATTCGAAATAGAAACATACATAGAATTCAAATATACAAATCAACATTGTATTGCGAATGTGAAATGTGACATTTTTTCTTTCCAAGTAATGTTATAACATTGTGTTAGACGTGGTGCAGGCAAGCGAAACCGGGAGAGGTGGCTCAGTTTATCATCTCACTGCAGTGCGTTTGACCTAGGTTCGAGTGCCGACGGAAACAGGATTTTCGATACTTTCTTCATAGCTAGAATTCAGTCGCTGTCTGGAGGAGAATTCTAGCGGCTGGCTGCTCTGATCGGTAGTTTTCTGTGATTTCTCCAATCAATACCAGGAGAATGCCGAAGCAGTACCCTAAAAAAAGGGCCAGGGACTGCACGCGATTTTACCTTCCTCTTCCTTGTTCGTATCCTCACCCTTTGCTTACACACACTTACACTAACATGAACTACACTACCACACATGCCGGAACACCGGTCGGGAGCTTAGATCTGGTCCCGGTTGGGGGATGCCTCGCTGTGAGAGATACCTGGTTGGGGAAAACCCCACTAGCCGTTCGCTATGTCGACGACGGATCTTGCTACCCAGCGGGGGAAGGCCACCACCGCCGCCCGAGCAGAAACGTGGACTACACTTACGGGAATAATGACCTACCCATCAAGCCGAGCCAAGCCGAAAATTGAGAACCACCTTCATTCTACGAACGTTGTCCTACCAAAATGTAAGATTGCCTCCTGCCTCCAGTGCCTCCTCTACCCTAATGTTGCGTCAGCCTGACGGGCGCCCGCGCCCTGTGGAGCTCATTTGGAACAGTCATACTTTTTCCGGTGCGCTTATGAAAGGCGTACGGGCCAGCCACGTTCTCGGCTGCCCGCCGGCCTTCACTCCGCGGCGGGTTGCGTTCGCAGGGGCCACCGCCTCCGTGCGAACCTATCCCTCTCTCTTAAGTCGCATACCAGTGCCGTTCTGCAACGCCGTTTGAGGAGGACGACAAAAGGCGTACCTCAGAAAAAAATTACATATGGCAATGCAATTGAAGGAAAGTTGTATATTTTTAAGAACTAATACGTTAGCAATATTAGAGTCATTTTCTGTGATTTTGTGTTAAAATATTTTAGTTTTTGTAATATTGATGTTTATGATGTATATATTTTGAACTTTCTGTATTTGCTATCTTTTCCGCGAGTACATGATCACAACCTTTTTTTGAAGAACTAATGCAACAATAAACTTGTTACTCCGAGTACATTAGTGTTTTCTTCATCGACAGTTACTAAACGACTTGTTTATGGGCATGACATGCTCTCGGGGAACGTTGGAGTCTCTAAGACGTGATTTCGCATGGCTATCGCAACGCATGGCTATGCATACATGGATACGCACGACTTGCATTGAAAGGCACAGTAGAACAAGGGATTATCCCACTTTTACCTAGTTCTGAGTTATTAAGGGCTTTGCCACAACATTCATAATATAACTCAGTACAACATTATATTTTTTTAAATAGTATACTTGCATATCCATACTAGACTTAAATGGCATATTACACTAAAATGATGATATTTGAAGTTTTAGTTAATACTAATAACTCAATTTCACAAAAAATGTGGGATAGCTCCTTCTTCTACAGAGACCTTTGTTTTGTAAACATCCGATCAACTTTTACAAAGGAAAGTTTCATTTAGAATTAGGAGAAGTTCTAATAATAAAATATCTAAATGTTGAAAAGTAACAGCTTGCCTAAAAGATAGTGAAAAAATTACACTTAGTTGACCTCCATCAACTTGGTATACATCTTGAATTTTTGCAATTTTGAAATATATCCCTGGCTGGGGCTACACACAGGGATGTCTTTCAGCAAGATCGTAACATCCATGGTGAAACATACCGACAAACGTATTTCTCTATGTAAAAGCAAGCTACGTTTGACGTGTCTAAATTTGTGAGGGTTATGTAGGGTTATTCTGAAAGATTAATTGAATGTGTACGTACGTATTGTCGATAAATTAAAATCTTTTAATATACCATATGGGGGTCAAATGACTATTTTTCAAACGCGAGGTCAAATATTTAAAAACTTCACTGACCCCACCCCCACCCCCACCCCCGCACCGCCGCTCACGCCGCCTCTGCCCTCACCTAAGTCACCGTCACGAGGGTAAGGGTAGAACAAGGCAGAGGAAGGAAAGATCACGCGCTGTTCATGGTCCGTTTGTTAGGGTACTACTCCGGCATTTGCCTGGCTTTGATCGGAGAAACCACAGAAAACAACCGATCGGAGCAGCCGGCCGCTAGAATTCTCCTCCAGACAGCGGCTGAATTGAATCTAGCTGTGTAGCAATTATCCAAAATTTTGTCATCATCGGGACTCAACCACTACGACATCCTGGCCAAAGGCACTGCAGTGACATCATTTGATGCTCTGAGCCACCCAAGCCGGTAAGCGGTGTGCTTGGCGGCGGTAGTTCCGGGCGCGGCGCTGGGAGCGCTGGTGGCGGCGTCGGCGTCGGCGGCACCTCGTTCGCACGTCCTAATTGCGTAATTATCCCCGGCGGCCGCATGCGCGTACTTTGGAATTTACTTCGCGATGAGAGCGGCCCCGCGTAACCAGGCAGTTAATTCCGACGCTGCGCGCCGCGGCGGCGCCTGGCGCCTGGCGCCTGGCGTCGGACGCGATGCGGCGCAGTGGCGCGACGCTCCGGTTGGCGCCAGCAGACTGCGCGTGATGGCGACGGACGGCGCCGCGGAGACGTCAACGAAGTTTTGACGTAAGATGGTGCTGCGTTTATTTTGGGAATAAGCAGCTACTATACATTTTTTGTAGTGGTCTGTGACGCAGTATTCTATATGAGAAAGGTAATAAGTGTGGAGCGAAATTTAATGAAATGTTAATTTTTTTATTTTCGCTTCATAAAAATACCATTAAGTATAGAAATTATTAAGTGTTAGGTCAAAAGGAAATAACCCATTTTATACGTATTTTGTTTTGCATTTTTCGTCGATATCCACTAATATGTCATTCTTCATCATTTACCTTCAGTTTGAGTGCACTTTTTGCTGATTTAATCGATTTTAATGGTACTTGTCTCAAATAATATTTACGAGATGCAACCAATATTCTCCTCAGAGTTCTCGAGTACCTGTACCTGGTATACTATTCGATTTATTTGCTCGGGAGTTGTAATGTCAGCCATTGTATGTAATCTAAGGTTCATGTGACGCCTGCACCATTGATTGTTCGTCCGATTTTGAGATAACTAAAATGAAAAAAATTCTGCTAAAGAACAGTTGAAACCAAAAGGTTGAAAGCTGAGTTCACATGAACGAATAGAAGCAGCCTCGATTATACGAGGCAGTAACGTATCACACAGCTTCAGTTGTTCAGCCGAACTGGTTTTTGGTCACATTTTTTACGTATTTTTTAATGTTTCTAGGACATTTTAAAAGCCTTTAAGGACATTTTTTAAATTATTTTTGGATATGTTTTAAGACATCGAAATCCGTGCTCTAGAAGTAAGATATTGCCAATAATTATAAGGATAATAAATGTAATTCAATTAGTATGGAGTAATGCTTGTTTTCACTTTCAAGTGTGTTTTTCTCTACTCCATTTGACGATGGTATATTGCTATATATTTTTTCCCCTTTTTTCTTACCTATATGAATAATTTTTAATTATATGGTTCTTCTTGTTCATTGTCTATTATTTTTGGTTTGAAAGTGTTTGATTTGATTTATAGAGTTTGCGTGTTCTTTCTCACTGTCCTATCAAATCGTAGAAGAAAGTGAAATAAACGGCCATTATTATTTAAAAAAATATTTTTTGCAAGGAATGAAATGAAACATTGTGAACTTACAAGAGACTAAAACACACTTCCCACCAACAGGCCCTCATTGTCTGAGCTCATTTGGCCACCAGTCCTTTTAAGGTTCAGATTTACGGCTTGTTGCTACCACGCCAATGGATGTTGCTTGTCTTGTACCGCGGCCTCGTTTCCTTTGCCGTCGCTCGTCGCGCGTTCATACACGCGCACGCGTCGAGGACGGCACGGCCAACACCGCCGCCGACGCTACTTCCGGTCCCGCGCACCGCTCCCGGATGCTTCCGCCGCCCCCGCCCGCCCCCGCCCACCGTCGCTCGCCCCGCGATAAAACAGACACCCGGGTGTCGTAGATGCCTTATCGGGTGCAATTTTTCCTCCCGTTCGGATATCGCGATCTCCCGCGTGATGAAGGTGGCGCTTCACGGAGCGTGCCTCTGGCGAGACCTGCAGATAAGGCTGCGCGCAGGGGCGGTGAGAGAAGAGTTCGGGCGAGAAGGACCGACTCATTGTGCAGATCGGTGCTGGTCACACTGCATTCGACCGGGAGACGTAGCTCAACTGACGTCATTGCAGTGCCTCTGAACGGGAGGTTCTGGGTTTCGAGTCCCGACGGTGGCATGATTTGCGACACTGGCTAGATATAGCTAGGTGGAACTCAGGCGCTAATCACCTTAGGAGCGCCCGGAATCACTAGTAATCAATCAGTCAATCAATCACACTGCATTCGTCTGCACAGACGTTCCTCTTCAAGGAATAACGTTTAGGTGGCATGTAATGGCAGCGAAAATATGAAAACTGCTGGCTGAGAGTTATATTTAAGTTGAACTATATTCATGAGATACGTGATGTCGTAGGCTTCCGCGGCCAGAGTCAATAGGGTATGAGAGTACTGCAGGCAGTACAGCCCTGAAGAGAACGGCGAAATGTCGGTCGAAACGTCGGCACCTCAGCCATCGACGCGTAGTCACCCCGACAGCCCAGATCATGAGATAGGTGTTTCTATAAGAAATTTCATGTACCTATTTCATTAGAGAGGTGAGGTTCATATTCGACAGAATCTATCAACCAATTTCATCTATTTCTTCGGTATTTTCCTGACATGCTATCGAAGAAATCACATGATTTTTTGTTCGTAAACTAACGAAAGAAAGTTTGTCTTTGTCCGTATTAAATGGCAGAATTATGCCGAATAATACAAGTTAATTTGATTTCTGCTGATTTGCAAGGTCGTCCGAGTTCGACAGAAAGCTTGGTGTCTTGTAGGTCCGTACCTACTCTCTAATTAGTGTTTGAATTATTTGGTCGTAAATATTCGTGATTGGCCAAATGCGATCGAAACGCGAATTTGGTTTAATCTTATCACAAGGAAAGTTAAAGTTTCATTGATAGGGAATACGTATGTAATAAAACTGTTAACATTTCAAATGCGTTTTTAAAAGATAAGATTCTTCCATTAATTTCGCAATGCTGCATTCAGTTTCGCAATACTGAAAAAATCTGAGCGTTTTTTGAAGTATTATTTTCTACTTGTTGCCTTGTTTTTATGGAATTTCGACCACTGTGCGCTGGGAATGTACAACGAACGCGCTGAGGATATTCCTGGCCAGGCGGCCATTTATTACCATGAGGGACTAACGTTTAGGCCGGAATTCTAAAGTTCACGTACGCTTGTAATAGTCTTTATTGCATTGTTATAGCTTTTTTGTCGTGCTGTTTCTTCCTTTTTCATTCATTCAAATATTCATAGTTGTGTTTAATACGTATTTACATCAGTCATACCTTCCGACGCCGGAATAGAGATGACAACTATTAAAGGGGTGGGAACGAGATTCAATTCGGTTTTTTATTGATTGATTGGTTAGTGGTTCCGAGCACGTCAACGCCGGTGGTCCCGTAACTGTAGTGTATGTTTTCTCGGGATGTGGGGTGGTCTTCCCTTGTTAGATAATGAGATCCGGAACCGACCTACCGTCGGCTAAAGCGGACCCCCGCGACCAAATATCTTTCACTAGCGGGGTGCCACCCGAGCCGAGATGAGCTCCAAGCTCTCCAAACCGGTCTTCCAGCATGTGTGGTAGTGTTGTGCAAGTTAGTGTAAGTGCGAGGTCTGTGGTCCGTTCGTTAAGGTACAGCTCGAGCACTCGCCTGGTGTTAATCGGAGAATCCGCGGAAAACTGCCGATCAGAGCAGCCGGTGGCAAGAATTCTCCTCCAGACAGCACCCGAAGACGATCTATCTATTTAGTTAGTGTCGAAAATCCTGCCACCGACGTGACTCGAATCTAGGTTGTCCCAATCAGAGGCACTGCAGTGACATCAGTTGAGGCCGAGCCACGTCTCCCGGCTTGAATTTGGCGGCTGGCTGGAATACACCATTCGGGCGAGGGGGAGGAAGCGACGAAAACGAAACAAAGACTGCGGAGGGAATAACGACGGAAGGAGGCAAAGAGGAGGGGGGTGTCGGACGTCTGTCGACGATGAGATCCCTAAGCGCATCATCTGATGACGTCTCTAAATGGGCGAGGTGACGAGGATCGGAACTTAGGAGATGGGAACTTCCACTGTGGAGGGACGGGACGAAGGTGGTGGCTGTGGTGGCGGCGAAAGCGAAGGCGAAGCTGGCGAAGGCGAAGCTGGCGAAGGCGAAGCTGGAGAAGGCGAAGCTGGAGAAGGCGAAGCTGGAGAAGGCGAAGCTGGAGAAGGCCGCTAGGGCGAAGGCCGCTAGGGCGAAGGCCGCTAGGGCGAAGGCCGCTAGGGCGGAATTGGGAAGCTGAAGGTGGTGAAGCAGCGAAGTCGGTGAAAACGAAGGCCGCGAAGCGGAGGCTAAGGCGAAGGCGGTGAAGAGGCGAAGGCGATGGCGATGGCGATGGCGATGAAGGGAGGGAAGGCGGTGAAGGCGATGGCGAAGGCGGCGAAAGCGAAGGCGAAGGCAGTGGCGTTGGGCGAAGCAGCGCCGTGACGGGTGGGAGTGGGTAAGCGTGGAAACTATTGTCTGTTGTGGGAGAACGACGGCGGCTGCGGCGTTGCCAACGTTCCGCGCGAGTTCGCGCCGCTGGTACTTTATGGCGCAGAACAGCATATTTGCTTGAGCTCTTTATCAGATTGTAGACCTCTCTTGGGGTTGTTGCGGTTGAAATGTGTAAATGAGACTGTTAACACTCCGTTTCGTGGTGTGTTCTTACGATTCTTCTTTTTGTTTTTGGGGGAGGGCCATTCTATCCGATGTAACTTTTTTAATATAATCTATTATCTTAATCATTGGCTTTATAATTAACTATTTAAGTATCTGTTAATTAGTTCAAATGATCAAATGAAAAATTATGTTGTTACCAAACAATGAGAATGGAGAAAAAAATTTCCATTGCTATATTTCTTGATTTTTTTAAAGATTTTAGGTTGGAAATGCTGATGAGTGGAAGAAAATGCTATGTAACTAATTTGATTGTCTAAATATTGTGCTCTGGAACTGAAGTATTACTCAACTAAAGCCTTTTCAAGAATACTCCATTAAAAAATGACAAAAGACTTTCAGTATAGAGTTCATCTACACCTTTTCAAAATGTAACACATCACAACAATGTAATACAATTCAAACGTATAAATCATTTTTTATCCTTGAGGGCCCTGAGGGGGTCATAGATATTTTACAGACCTGCATCAAAATCAATGCACAATAATTAACTTTGTATTATCCTTCGCAAGTGGTTATGTCTTTTTGCCTTCTTGAAAGAGTTTTTAAAATCTTCAAGTTCCATTAAAGAAGCATGAAGTTAAGACACAAATGCCACACCAAAAACAGAATTTATAGATAAAGTCGGATGTATTTATTAACCTGTACAATCCTGTACAATTCACATGTCATGGAATAATTATACTTAGTGTTGAATAATTTATTCCAATATTATCATCATCATACGTCAGAATAGGCAGCTATATATAAGCTTAACACATATTATCTTTTGTAATTTGTTAAGCACCTCTTTCATTATATGTCGACACGACACACCGGAAAGCCTTTTATGTTCTTAGATATACGCGTATCTCTCACATTATTTAGTAGTCACACATGTTTATGTGCTGATGTGGCACAAAAATTATACACTGGTCCTGAAAGTAAAGTGTTATTTCCCTCCTCTTCCTCCACGTTTTGTTTAAAGTTAATAATTAGGCATCACGTGTGCTACCTAATGTACAGGTATTACGCGAGTAATAAGAATTATAAATGTACTTCGTTTTAGATTACATATTTTAATCTCTATGGGCCTACATAAGTGGGTGGAAACTTGTTCTACATACTCGTAATTTCTAGTTATCAAGTATTATTTTAGATGAAAAGCTTATTATTATGGGAAATAATTTTGCAGATACTATCGTATTAGTAATATCCAAGACATATAAAAAGGAAATGGGTTAACCACTGCTGATAGTTTTGATAATTGCATAAATTAACCACTGCTGATAGTTTCAGGCAAATTTTGGCGCTCGCTATTTAAGTCATTAGATCACTTTGTAGTTATGGCCTAATATAAAATGAATTGTCCATGAGTTTTTAAGGAACCCTTTTATTTCTTATCAATAGCATTAGCAGCCAGTATTACTTCGAACAACTACTACTTATGACCAGACCTATCAGAAAATTGCAGTTATGGTTACACGGTACTCGAAGTTCCTATGATAATTGCATATGTGTGATGCAACACACTGAATAGATGACAGTACAATATTATCTGACTATGGAAAGTCAAATTCGCCGAATTGTTAAATAATTTGTCGCGAAGTTAATTCTAAATACGATGCTACCCTGCCACTTTGGAAAAAACAGGCGAATAGCTTGGCCCTAACAATATTTTCCCTTAAAATGCTTTGAATTTTACACGTTGCACTGACTCACGATTGCTTTATGGATGTACATCGCTTCGATCAAAGGTCAGAGACTTCTGCCAATTTCGAAATTTGCGAACGAAGCGAGTAGCATGACTGTAACAATATTATGGCTTAAAAATGCGTTAGATGTTATGCGTTGCACCAACCCAAGATTGCTTTATGTAGAATATCACTTCTATCAAAGGGCAGAGACTCCCGCCAAGTTGATAATTCGTGAACACAGCGAGTAGCATGATTTTAACAATATTTTGGCTTATACACGTAAGCTTCCGCGGCTCGAATCCATAAATTCTCGGCTATCCGGGAGACGCCGCGTCGGCACCCCAGCCAACGACGCGGCGTCTCCCGGATAGCCGAGAATTTAATATTTTGGCTTAAAAATGAATTAGATTTTATGCGTTCCACAGACCCAAGATTGCTTCATGTTGAATATCAGTCGATCAAAGGCCAAAACCTCCTGTCAACTTGGACATTCGCGAACGAAGCGCGTCAACATGTTCACTAAAGTATTAAATATACAGCTTCCCTGCGATCGTGACATCGAAAGTAGCAGGGGGGAGGCGCACGTGGACGAGTGTGAAATTTGGCTTTCTCGCGGGCAGCAGTCGCAGTCGATCAAAAGGCCAAAACCTCCTGTCAACTTGGACATTCGCGACGAAGCGCGTCAACATGTTCACTAAAGTATTAATATTACAGCTCTCCCTGCGATCGTGACATCGAAAGTAGCAGGGGGAGCGCACGTGGACGAGTGTGAAATTTGGCCTTTCTCGCGGGCAGCAGTCGAAGGCCGGCGACCGGAAACGGACCGGAAATGCGAGCCGGCAACACGTGTCGCTTCCGGTCCGTCGCGCCGCGCCCCGCGCCACGCCGCGCGCCACGCCGCGCGCCACGCCGCGCGCCACGCCGCGCGCCACGCCCGCGCGCCACGCCCGCCCCGCCGCTCCGCGCCACTCCACGGCGTTCGCGACGCAGCTGCTGCTGGCGGGTCCGCGAGGCCCTGCGGTCGCCGCGGCGGGGCGGGGCGGGGCGGGGGGCGGGTGGGGCGGCGAGCAACGATTAGCAGGCGCGACACGGCGGGCGCCGTTCGGCCCCAGGCGCCTGCAATTAACAAGGTAAACAGCGGGTGCGCGGCGGCGGCGGTGGCGGAGCGCATTCAATGCCAAACGACTCCGCACGCGTCGCGCCCAGCGCCCGGCCGCGCCGCATGTGATGTCGCCGCCGCCGCCGCCGCCGCTGCCAAAGGCAACGAGCTGCAC
>BOPP01000141.1:2926582-2941650 GCA_017312745.1 Gryllus bimaculatus
TAGCACCTTCCGCGGGGCGGCTGTTCGCTGTTGGGTCGGAGCGAGAGGGAGTGCTGGGATCTGGTAGCAACAACTGCACCAACGCTGTTTTCACAATGTTACCTCTTCTGCTTTCCCACCGCCACCGCTATCAACAGCAAACGCCATCACTACCATACGAACGCCAACACCACCATCACCACCAGCCACCACCACCATTACCAACAATACAGCTATCATCACCATCACAATCAACCCCACCATCATCATCAACACCATCGTCACCATCAACACCACCATCACCATCAACAGCACCATCACCATCAACAGCACCAACACCACCACCATCACCACCACCATCACCATCAACATCACCGTCAACACCACCATCACCATCAACACCATCACCATCAACACCACCATCACAATCAACGCCACTATCGCAATCAACACCATCACCATCAACACTACTACCACCAACAACACCACCACCACCTCAGTGCGGTCAGCATTTGGCAAGCTTCTTACTTTCATCCCGGACCTGAACTTTAGAATAACAACGATCAGCATTACTTCGCCCGCCTTTGCGCCACCCCCATCCATTCACTCTCACCACCTCTACCATCAGCAGCAACAACAACAATAATGACAACAGGGTCACGGTTCCCACGATACCATCACCATCACAAACACTACCGACAAATACAAATAACAACACCACTTCGCTACAAACAGCATTACTGCCAACACCTCTACTAGAACAGTAAGCACTGCTATGATCAGGATTATCCGCTTTAGCAAAGCAACATCCAGATTATTCGATCCATCAGATTCATCAATAACCAATATTTACAAAATCAGTTGTTCCTCAAGATTCTTTGACGTAATCTTCACATCTAATTAATATCTCAGTATTCAAATTATAAACAACTCCATGTATAACTATCTTTAGCTGAGTCATCATGAACATTCGTTTAACCACTGTCACCAAATTTCCCACCCTACATGTTCTTAAATACCAGGATAACTTTCCTCCACGCAGGAGTTTCTGACGACGCGCTAATACTTCCCACCATCCTTGGCTGATTTGCTGTGTCTGTCCCCTCACGTTATCATCACCATTAACATCTTTAGCAAAAACTCCACCACCTTTTTCCGATTATGCACCATACCATTCATTGGCGTTATTACTGCTTCCCGCTTAGCCGCTTATTAACACCCGCCGCTTTCCCATTACCGAAACTCACCTATACAGTAGTAAAACTGATGGCAGTATCGTCATCGCACTGCCATCAGTTTTACATCGAACGCTGTCTTCAGCACTAAATCATCTTGTAGCACTATTGTTTCATCGGCGCCACGGTCATTACTAAAGCCGTTGTGGCTTCTGCGCAGCTTCCATAATAGCCCGGGCGGAAGGCTTGTTCTGCCTGCTGCATACACTCAGGTTCGAACCCAGCTGCGGAATACATATCGCGTAATTACGAGCCGGCAGTTGCCTTATCGCGGACTGGATACCGCCAGGTAGGAGTGTCGAGGCTGTAGGTGTTACATGATACCTGGTACGCTACTGAATGCGTGGGTGTGTTGCCTTGCATCTCGTTGACAGGAAGGTCAAGTGTACAGGTCGTATTTAACTTTTAAAATTCTACATTTTTTAACTTGCAACGCTGTAATTAAAATGTTGGTGCATGTATACTTTTTATTATCTGCACGAAAGAGCTAGTTTGTGGAAAAGTGACACGAAATATAATTCATAAAGAATTTGTTTAGATTCATATTTTACGAAATAAACAAAATTCCCATATACATTTTGCCTGGTGAAGTATTATTAGACTCAACAAAAAAGGAAAGATTTTTATTATTTCGATTATGCTACTCTCTTCAAACCGTTGATTCTCATAATCAAATAGATTAGTAATTTCGCAAGATTTCTAGAAATTTGCCATTTCTTATTGTGAAGGAGGTGCAGCTCACTAATTTTCATATTTTTTATTCATTGGTGCATAGTCGTTCAGTAGATTCATACAGTTAATTGACTATTTTTATTGAGCTTTTCATCAGTATTTTCAAAACCGTCTTGCTCTCAATTTGTTCCCGTCAAATTAGAAATGTACTATTACTCAAGTAATTCTTAGTAATTTGATCTAGATTCTTTTTTGTCGATTAAGTAATGCTAGAAATAGTTTCCGACCTACCTCCCACACTTCAACTATTATAATATGGTTTCGATTAATAATTATCGAACGCAAATGTGTAAAAATAGAGTTCATGAGTGTACGTTTTTTAAACTTTTTATCGATTTAACTTTATTATATATATAAATATACACACATAATATTTTGACCGGAACATGACAGCGCTAAGACTCAATATAGATTTCCCGAACTGAATCTAAATTAAATCGGTTCTAACAACTGAAACCCCTTCCATCTCTGATAAGGACAGAAACTTGTACTCCTCGCCTATAAGAATGTTCTATCTTCGCAACACAAACGTAGTAATTTATTCACCTCCACTCTGTGACAGTCTCTCCCAAACAAACAAAATATTAAAATGGCTTTTCAAATTATCTCTAAAAGGAATCAGTCAAGCCAATGAGGATTTTATCCACCTTGTAAAATCTTTCAATTTGACTATGACGTCAAGAACGAGTCTGGAGACCGGCATATTCTCGAGACGCAGATCGCCATTATCACTCACCGACAAACAACAGCACTCATGTCCCGGACGCAATGCCTCTAGACGGAGTTTGTTTCAGAATTTCGTGATCATCTACTGCAAGTATCGTTTTCTCGCAACAAAAAAACAACAACGCAAAATGTGATTTGACCGTCCGGGTGTGATCCGGATCTTGGTTGTCTGGTACCTTTTTCTGCCTTATCATATTATATACTATTCTGAAGACGAATAAGAGCTGTTGCCACTGTAGTGTTCCTGATCCAGAGGTCCTTGAGTTCGAGTACCGGTAGTGGTAGATTATTGACTCTCCATATAGCTAGGGCGGGTTCAGCCCATGTAGAGGACAATTTCGACGCAAGCTGCTCTGAGAGCTTACCGTAACTTCTTCAATTCATACCAGGTGAATACAAGATCAAAACTTTATTGAGATACCGTAACAAACAGACCACGGAATGTTTCATTCCTTCTCCATACAAAACAAAATCTGTAACCACTATGAAGCAAGCCGCATGAATCACCACTACAACCACACACCACCCAGTTCGCTCCACCCAATTCAGTGCCGTGTTTGCTAAATGGCATCGAAACTCGCTTCATTAAGATATTATTTGTTATTGGAAAGTTTGAAAAACTAAAATTTCCAAATGCAATGAATCTAACGGGCACTGCACAAAAGAACAAAGTTTTGTTAAAGTTTAACTAATCAATATTTTCTCGAATTGACCATGCATTTTGCTCTTCGCAAACAAGAACACACGTAACCAACCATAGCATTCTTGTCGCTCAAATATAAAAATTCCTTGAACGAAAATTAAAAATGTTTCAAAAAGAATCGATTCTCTCAATCTTTGGAATTTTATCCATCTAGTTCAATCTCCCGCTCAATTTAACCGTCCACTTCTTGACTTGTCCCATCGACCAAGCTGATACTCGACCGGCCGAACCCAACCTCCCGACACTAACCACTTGAACCACTGCCACCACCCACATCCCCGCCGCCGGCCCCCGGCGCTCCATTACAGTGTTTGTTTAATGCGACCGGGGCGCTCTCATTAAGGTATATCGATTTCGCCCGGGTTCCGGGTGTGCGCCCGCCCCTCCGCCCCCCCTCCGCCGCCGCCCCCTCCGCGCCACGCCCGCGACGTTATAAGCTCGTTCCTGCGATCGTTACGGCGATAATTAGACGCGCTATCTGCGGGTTAATTGTTTCACGTCCCGAGACACGTAAAAACGCTCGGCGCGCCCTCCTCGCCCGCCCGCCGCCACCGCCCCGCCCGCCCCGCCCGCCAGCCCACGCATCCGCGCGGCGCGCACGTTCCAAATTTATTCATAGCGCAGGAGGAGCCGGCACTCCCTCCGCCTCCGCCTCAGTCTCGCTCCTCACTCCTCCGCCCGTGCCCTTGGAGACAGCCGGTCGCGGCTGCGAGGACGGGCTGGAGAGGAACGCATGTGAGGTAAAACCATGATGCAAAGACAGTGACGGCTGCTCTGGCGCACCGATGTTTGCTCATTCTGCAGCAGAATGACGTCGCGATCCACAAGGAAACTACGTTGGAAAACCAGGCCAGACATTGGCCGCCATGCTGCATGGAAAACGAGAAGTATTGAGAAACATTTTGAAAGTGGCATTAATTGACAATTTTTCAACGGTGAATAATCGAAATAACACGAAGGTGTAGTTGAGATAAATATGTAATGTTTTTAAACAAATGCTTCATACATATCTTTTGATGACTTATAGGAAGATGAAAATTGTTTTCGTATCCGTTCTGCATTTAAATTACCATTAATAATGTGAAGCAAACTGGGCATGAAGCTCAATGTCTGAAGCCGGATAAGCGGCTCATCGGCTCACCCATGAAATTGCATCCGGGTAAAACATAAGAAAGGAATTGTCAAATCCTCAATTTCTTGAAAAAACTACACTGCTTTTTTTATGTTTCTCATATTTCTGAACTATACATCATCTTTTAATCTTCAGTACTTTAATTTTTGTTCTTCCCTTGGAGACCGGGTCGTCACAGCCCCGAAGACTGGACAGGACAGAAAATCTTATAATGAGACTTGAATCCTCAATTCCGGCAATCTTGAAAAACACTTCAGGTGGAGAATTCCTCAATCGTGCTTAATATTATTGTAACAATGTGAGGAATGTGTATTATTTTCAAGATGTATTCCTCCTTTGGGCTTCCCAGGAATACGCTCTCCAAATGGACTCAACATCCAAAACAAAAAGAAGAAATACAAGAAACTTCCTTCGAATATTTTCCAAGATCAGAGGACGGACCTCCTAAAGAATAATAGTAATTGTGGTTTTACTGACGCTTAGCGAAATACAATTTACACTCAAAATCAAATACTTACACTTTTTGTGGCATCGTGCGATACTTACTACAATTTAGTGAGTGGAGACATCACATATATTCCGGCAAAGCACATTGTTTTCAAATTTTATGCTTCGAAAAAAAAAGGAATGCTGTTAAAAAATTCAACCGTATTCAAAACAAAAAAAAAATTCCCCTCGAACTGTTCCAAAGCTTCCCACATTTGTAAGGTAATTGCAAGACAAAATATGAAACATACAGTCGTTTAGGAAGCGACAAACAATAGTGGCTGATTACACCGTCCTCACCTGAGACGCCTCTCCCGCGCGGCCAACTGTTGTTCTACCTCGCCTCGAGCCTCTGATTATCCCGCATACCACCCTATTCCTTAATCCGTCCTGCTCTCAGTCCCTCCTCCCACTCTCTCTCCCCCCCTCTCTCTCTCTCTCTCTCTCTTCTCTCTTCTCCACCTTCCGTCCATGTCGTCTACCCTACCCACGTCGTCGCAGAGTCCGTTCGTTGTGTGCCATTTCGAGACATGCTTTTCCTCGCGTCTCGTTCAACTTGCATCTTCCAAGATAACGTTGTTCGTCAACCTTGCATCTTCCAAATAACGTACTCGACACCTTGCATCTTCCAAGTAACGTTGCTCGTTCAACCTTGCATCTTCCAAGTGTAACGTATTAGCCAGCGTGCCTCATGGCATCTATTTGGGGACGCTTGGGAGCGGATTAGTCTCGCCACAGGAAGAAGGGTTTTTCCGTAAAGGAAGAACGCGAGACGGGAGACACAAGGCTTTGGGTGTCTTCCGGCTTATAGAAGCTTTTCACTGTTAAAACAAGCGAGGGGGTGGCGTGACGTAGGAGGTCACGTGGGCCTCGCCTATATAACAGAGTGTACGGAGCCAGTAGCAGGTTCTGGAGACGGGGGGAGACCTCGTGCGTGTGCACAAAACTTGGCGCCACGACGGTGCATATGCGAGCCAGGCTCGCGAGGCTGGTAGGCTGAGTCTATAGTTTGATGAAGCCTGCGGACTTTATGTCCTTGGGTGACTGCGCGTCACCGGGGACGATGCTTGTGCGTGCTCCGAGGTGAAGAGTGGTTGAGTGCCACGATTCACGCCGATTCTCAATCGGATAAGATCGCTCCTGCGATCGAGGCAAACCAGCCGTTGGTGCGCCAGAACGGACTTTGTGTCCAGCGTGACATCCGTCACTGGAAGCTAGGCTTTGTGCGCGCTCAAAAGTAGGAGTGGCGAATGGCACAATCAAAACCATCTTCAATCGGGTTTGGATCGCTCCCGCGATCAGGGATAGTAGGTCTATCAGAAGCTAGGGTGTAAGTAGATTATTAAGTGTATATATTTGTTTTTGTTTTCTTGTTAATTAATATATTGGTTATACGAAAGCTCTGTGTCTGTGGTCGCTGTGAGTATCCATGACGTCACACAAGTAACGTTGCTCGTCAACCTTGACATCTTCCAAGTAACGTTGCTCGTCAACCTTGCATCTTCCAAGTAACGTTGTTCGTCAACCTTGGCATCTTCAAATAACGTTGGTCGGTCACCCTTGCGATCTTCCAAGTAACGTTGTTCGTCAACCTTGCATCTTCCAAATAATGTTGCTCGTCACCCTTGCATCTTCTGAGTAACGTTGCTCGTCAACCTTGCATCTTCCAAGTAACATTGTCTCGCCAAGGACCGGTCTCCCCACACTTGCCTTCCTGTACCATCCCACGCTTCCCATTCCTCCTTCTCCCGTTCCATTCTTTTTCCGCCCTTCTCACCACCGGCTGCACTCTTACTCTTCTTATCGTCGTGGATCTTCCATTTTGTCCCTTTCATCCCGCTCTTTTGGTCCACTCGCGCCCTTTGGTTCAGCCATCCATTTCGTCCGTGTTCGCTTCTTCCTTTCGCCTGACTTGCCGTTTCCTGACTGCCGTATCTGACTTGCCCCATCCTCGCTACCCTTTTTCTACTCCGTCGACAACTCCACCCTTACCGCCCCGACGCCCACCCCACTCTGCTCCTCTGTCAGGCCCCTTCTCCGGGCCACAGCCTTCCGCCGCCGCTGCCGCCGCGCCCGGGAGGCGCCTGGGTGCGTCGCGCCGCCGCCTCGGAATGTTAATTTCCCCGCAACGGGCTCAAAATCTCGTTAGGGCGTCGGTGGCCCGCCGCAGCGGTTTCCTGCGCCGCTCCGAGCAGGGCAAGGGGGGACAGGTAGCCCCTGGCTCCGTCCCCCGCGACGACGCACGCACGCACTGCAGCGGGAGGCGGGGCGGGGCGGGGCGGGCGCGGGCGGGGCGGGAGGGGCGGGGCGGCGGTGCGGCGGCCGCCCGCACAGGCTGATGGCTTCATCCAGCCTCGGTGGCGGCGCGAGGCACAGGTGCGACCGCACCTGCCCGCGCGCCCGCCGCCGCCACCACCGTGGCGTGGGCCGTGGGCCAATTTACGCATCCGGCCGCGCCGCGCCGCGCGCCGCACGAACCGCCGCCTCGCCAGGGAAACGTCTTTCTCTTAAGCAGCCCGTCCCCACTCGAGCCACGCACCCGCGGGCGCTCGCTCAACGACGCAGCGGCGGTTTCCCCGAACTACGTAAGGCGAACGGCAGAGCAGTTCCCTGACAAACGGGCCACCCTCACCCCTTACTTACACACACACACACACTACACTACTACACATGCCGGGAGATCACACAGCTTGTCCCAGCTTGGGCAGCGCTGATGGGTGATACCTGGTTAGAGAAAACCCCGCTAGCCGACTTGTAAGTCGGTGCCGGTTCTCGCCATAGAGTGTGTCACTGCGCCCATCATCACTTCCCGCGATAAAAACGCTCTAAATTTACGGGATTAATGATCTTAACAATTGACGCGCTAAACACCGCGCCGAAAACTAATCAATCAAACTAGTCTGCGTCGCGCTGTTGCCGCCGCTGCTATCTGCTGCATTGTTCGCACACCTGGGAAGAAAACCACCGCTTCAGATTTACAACCTGCGCAACCCGAGCTCGCGATCGCTGCTCGTTCGCGTGTTGGGTCCCTAAGGCCGCGAGCCACTTTTAAACAGCTTGATTTTCCCCACTCATGTTTAACCGAAAACAATGGCGTGCGGGAGTGTAGCTTCCCCGAGCCGTTCTACTACATCTGGTGTTTAACGAGCAACTCTCTCCTTCGCAGATTTAGCAAAACTGAACCCGCTTCAGAACTCATAGCAATGTTTCAGGAGATAGCTCCAGAAAATGAAGACAATGGCACTACTTAATTTTTATTGTGCTGGCGATTGAGTTCAACTTGTTACATTCACGATCTCGGATTTCTAGCACTTTCTACGCGCTAATCCTAGTATTTTTTGCTAATATGTGTCCGGAATATGCATTTCTATCAGAAGAAAATGTTGGTAACATATCATTTGAGAGTAATTCTTTTACGATGTTGGAAATAAAGGTTCAATTCTATTTTGTAAATTTCTAATCGAAAAAATATAAAATTTAGAAGTAATTTTATAATTAGCAGTTCTTCACGGCCAAGTAAAATCGAAGTTTCCTGTTCTTTGTTGGAATTTAACGCTGTGAATAATTTCTGGTATTCCTTGTTTCTCAAAAACATTGTTGCCTTGATCTTGGAATATGTTTTATTAATTTTCTCTTAAAAATAATGACTATGCTTTAGCATTATACACCAGTTTTTAACAATGAACATATTTCAATATTAGAAGAATGGTAACCCTTGAACTGTGTCGTCTTTTCTTCTCTTTATGAAATATTAAACTATATTCTCAAAAATATGTAACTTACAATTTTTATTGACATTCTCAGAGAACATTTAAATAAATGGTGCATAGTAATTAATGGTAAAACTTTCATAAGTGAAGACCTGTTATTGATAATCAAGTATTTTGATAGCTATGATTCAGAAAACTGATAATTTTTTTTGGATAATAATCGTCGGCCCCCTGACGTCAGATATGACAGCTCTATGAAGTTCTAAACAGTGAATTTTATCTCTGAAAAAGATAATTGCATCCTTTCAAATTAGAAGTGTTTATTGATGATTATCAGATTCGCCTTTACTGTTGAACACAATTAAGGCTCAAGCTTTAACTTGCCAGCCTACAGACGTTGCAGGGTTGATACCTTAACACAATCCACATTCTTTCCACAAGGCCACGGGAAGTTAGCTCTTTCTTGAATTAAAAAAAAATGTTTAATGATCTGCTTCTAACACAGGGTGGGAAGTTGACAAATGGTTTTTTGACACAATAAAGTAATCACGCAAAGTCATTATACAGTTGGTCATAGTTTTTGTTTCTCACGTCAAGAAAACAATATAAAATAATGACTTTATTATCTGTATAAAATTCTTTAGCCGTTTTGAGGAGAAATTATAATAAATCTGAAAAAAACATGGAACAGATTCACACTCACGTAGTAATCTTGAGGTTACTCTCACAAAGATTTTCTCCTTTGGGCAATTTGCAGCTAAACATTCCCTTTTATCATCTTGTGGACACAAAATGAAATTAAATTCTATTTGAAGTCCTACAAGGAGTGCCTATGAGCAACCGCTGCATCCTGTAACTTTATCTCCCGTCGGACATACCCTAGATCACTGATGTGACGTTTGCGTACAGTGGGCTGCGAATTGATACCGATTTGAGTACTGAGTGTACACGTAAGCTTCCGCGGCTCGAATCCATAAATTCTCGGCTATCCGGGAGACGCCGCGTCGTTGGCTGGGAGGCGGACGTTTCGCCTGACATGTCGGCCTCCCAGCCAACGACGCGGCGTCTCCCGGATAGCCGAGAATTTGCTGATTCCCGTGTTGCGGCACAGGTTTATTTGCGCAACTAGAGTGCTGAAAGAAAATGATCATTACGTTTGCATAGCAATGAAGATGTTGAATGCTGTACCTGCGTGTTCGTTAAAGGATACGAAATGTTTTGATGCTACAGAAAAAGTTGCATAGAAAAATGAAACTAAAAATATTAATAAATTTTATAACTATCACAGAAGCACTTCGATATTTTAACTCCCACCAAATTGCATATCATAAATAAGTTACGGGGATGAGAGCGTAGGCTTCCGCGGCCGGAGTCAGTATTTATTAGGCTGTCCGGGTGACGCCGCGTCCATGGCGAAGGTGCCGACGTTTCGGTCGCCATTAAAATAAGTTACAATTAAAAAATAAGTTACAGGGATGTTTTCCTGATTGCTGCCTTGTGATGAACTGCTCGGAAGAGAGATTTCATTGTGTCGCCCGTGCCATTTGAGTCCAGTTGATGGCAACTATCTTGGCATCACTGCTCTAGATCAAGTGAATGAGCCACGAGGATGGCGAATCTGACCACATCTCAATCCAACATATGAGAATGAGGACTGATTTTAAAAGGGCAGATCGCACTTACTACTTCTACGTTTAATTTATTATTTCAGTGGTTCTGCTTGAGTGCACATAAACCTGAGCAACTTGATGTGTTCTACACGTCAGTGAAATGTTGTGAATGACGCCGGTGTTAAAACATCGGGCAGAGTAGTGCAATAGTGCAGAGCAATGAAGTACAACGGTTTGCAGTGTTGTGTATCGCCGTGTGGTGTACTTCTATTTTGTGTTATATTAAGTTTGTTATTACTTTTACTATTATTATTATTATTATTACTATTATTATTACTATTATTATTACTATTATTATTACTATTACGTAAGTAAAGTTCTCGTTGCACATTTGCATCATGATTTCAAAGGTGTATTTGAAACATGAGTAGTATACAAAAGCATTTGCATCACACGTGGGTAATAGTTATGAAACTTCTACCGTAAAAAAAGTGCAATTGACTTAAGTGTGAAAGAAAATTACCTTCCGTCGCATATGGGTTTTAATACAACTTTTCCTACCTTTTGGCGATATTCTGCGGAGTTTCCTACTTTTTGGTGGAGCACTTGTGTATTATTTACGTACGTTACAAAACAAAAAGTCGATTTTTACAAAACAACCTCGACCTTGTTGCTGCAGTGGATCTATTGTACACACTACAATGCATTTTCGCGTTTGTCGCACACCGAAAGAAGTAGTGTGCATGACCTGCAGTTGCGACTTCTGTTTCTATGAATAAATTTTAATTTTAACTCGTAATTTCAGTGTTAAGGTTAATCTTTTTAGGGCTGCTATCTCCCAACTATTTTGTTTATATGCACAAGGATTTATAATTAGAACAGTGAATGAAATGATTACATAGTAGAAAAAGCATATATATGACATGAATAAAGGATGAAATTCTGAGGGAAATCAGAGCATTTTCAGTCATAATAGCCATTGGTAGTTTATGAATGCGATGCTGGAATGCGAAATGTCTCAACGGCATGCCACATATTAAACATATCTCTTATTATATTAATATCATTATGTTTACTTGGGTGAAAGATCAGGTTGGTAAAAGTACTATATTACGTCACAAAACAAATGGTAATATGCTTACAAGTTTCATTGCTCGTGTAGAAAGAACAAAGAATGCTTTGAGAACAGTGAGAAAGATGAGATTTTAAAGCAGAAGTTTCTTGCGTAGCCTTCATATCTTCGGTATGGTTCTGCTCTCCATCAAAATTGCTTATCAGGCAAGGTGGTTGCCGAACACTTCAAGTCGGAGCTGAGAGTGTGTGACTCGCCATTTATTAAAGTGCATTCTGCGGGACGATTTGATCGGAAGTGAAATGGTCGGAGGTGATCAGATGCGAATGCAGAGTGGGCGTGCTTAAGCCCGTCACTCCACTGCAATTGAGGCGGTAGCTAGAAGAAGGTTCTACACTCCTGAACTGTTTTAAGAAAAACGCATTGCTCGGTCTATATAAAAGCAAATTACATACAAATTTAATATATTATAAGTAGTTTTAAACTTAATTTCATTTAGAACGTTCTTAAGTTCTTCTTAATTTCAAACAGTGTCGCAAAGAAAAAATGCGTTATAGGAGACCTTCTTCTGGAGAACACTTTATATTTATGATTGACATTGTGTAAATTGTGAATATTATTAAATTTTAATTTTATTTATTTGTTAACTGCTAATACAAATAAAAATATGGTTTGTTACATATTTTTTTACTTCTCAGTTCATCTTGTGAGCTATCAGATTCGGAATCACTTTTGTTGACATTACTAGTGGACACTTCTTGAAGAGTACACTTATCAAAAACGCAAACTTTTTTATCTTTTTCCTTAAAGAAACAATATAAGTCCCGAATATCAGTAACTTTTGCGTATTAAGTGGAATTAGAATAACAGATTAAAGTGCAATATTCTAGGGAACTCTCTTCACGTAATGGAATATTGCTCTACCAACCTAATGAATAGAGATAATATAATGAAAATTTGTTTGGGTGTATATTAAAGTACGTAAAATTCACTTCTGCATTCTCCGGAAAAAGGACTCATAGTCCTATGGGCCCGTCTTCTAGCTACCGCCTCAATTGCTTTCCATGAGTTAACCTCTGGATTCAGTGTATCGTAGCACGCGCTACAATTCAGCCCGTTTGAACATCAACGTGCGAGTTACTGAGGTTTCAATCGAAATATGACTTTCTCTACTGCTTTTCGGGCTACTTTCTTTTATTGAGTAGTACGTACTCTATAAGCAGCGTCTTGTAGACTCTACAGAATGGTTCAAAACTGTTTTGGGATTTCTGAATGTCAGCAGCATCAGGTTTTGACAAGTCGCGTGCGTGTGATATTCTGGTCTTGGGAAATCGTCAGCGTGTTCTATCCAAGAATAATGGCTTGTATCATGGTAGCAAAACTTTCGACGCCCACAACCAAGAGGCCGGTGGTCGGCGAATCGAAGAAGACACCTTCCCTGTTCCAAAGGGATGGCCTTGAGGAAACCGCGAAAGTGCCACAGGAGGCGTGACACTCGGCCATTCATAACATTATTTTGTCGGTTTTATCGTGCACTCAATGTCCAAAGAGTCACAAGTTGTACCTTAGGCATATATTATCGTATGACTACACTTCAACTGGAGATAGGCGGGGCGGTGGCCTCTTATGGTTAGTTTGTCCGCCCCCGCTCAGCTTTCCTGCCACGGGAGCCGCGCTCTCAAATTGATCCAGGGACTCTGCGCGATATTCCTGTTGTGTGAATGTTATTATACTTCGATGGCGTAGTTACTAAAGGTGAATTTCAGCTCATCAGAAATGGGGGATATCGTCTCCAACCCTCTCTCCCTGAATGCTTCATCTGAACATTTGTCAAGAGTTTGGTGAATTGGTGGGGAAAAAACGATTGGGATTCTACAATGGTCTACAGACTATCGTAAAATGCAGATGATTTTCAGATTCCGTTCTTACGAAATGAAACCATCACGCTTAGCAAAGATCATTCCCGCCGTTCAGAAGGCAAATTTGAATCGCCTGCATGTCAATAAGTCCTACTTGTCGTGTAAGGAAAGTGTTCGTAAATATTTATGTTTATTACCAAAATGACTATAACCTATTTTTTCGCCATTCTTGTAAAAACGATGACTTAGAAGCAAATTCGTGATATGGTAAACTAGAAAACTGTAATTTGAAACCTTAATTCTCATTAGAAGTGCTGTCCGTAACCAGCCGACGGAATAAACATCATAGGTATCAAGTCTCCCGTACTGGTAACATCAAAAAACAAAATCTCTTAGAGAAGAATAATGTATATTAAACATTAAAATATATCCTTAACGTTACCTTGACATAGAAAAAGATAGGACCTTCATTTGTTTGCTTTATTGTCCATGCATTTTACCCTGCTCCTAGTTGCATGGCTCTTTGCCAAATTTAAATACGCATTAATTGCATTTTAATGTTTGCGTAGTGTGTACAATGCCAACATTGATGAGTACCACTTAGCTCCATCACAGGAGGCCATACAGAATCTTCTTAATCAGCAGATTACTCGTCCGACTGTAACATAAACTTACCTGAAGATAGGTTTCAAATACTGATTTTTTGATAATGTAACGATATTTTTGAATCTTAAATGTCAGTAATTAAACATTAGAATAAACTTGTCATTAATGAAGTATTGGCGTTACGTCTTGCTAGTTTCTACATTTTAGCTGTAATGATAATTATTGTATGGGCAAGTTATCGTGTTATTAAATATCACTTCCGTTTTGTTTAGTTTTCAGTTTTCCTTTTTATTTTCAAGGTTTTATTTATAATATACTTTTAATATTTTATTGACAATAGACCCATTTAATGGGCTGCCAACAAAAATCTAAGGAACATTATTTTCATTAATAAAAAACTGCCTCTTGTTCTTCGACTTGTGTTTTTTAATTAATTTTACAATATTTTCATATACATATTTGCGTACCAGTTTCTATAACGAAGTCTTAAATATTATGTCACTTAACCTCGATGGTTTCCGGAAAAAATCACTTACAGGGAATTTCAACTCAAGAATTCTCAATCAATGCTGTAAGTACGGTTTCTCCTACCTAGTCAGAAATTTTTAAACAGCTTTTCTAATTTTAAATATATTTCAATTGTATATTTAATTATAAATCAACAAACAGCATTGGATAATATTCCATTGCCCTCCAGTCAGTCACAGACCTACCTCGATTCCTGCACGACTCCAGTCAAAGATCTTTGCCCCCAGTGTCGACACCTAGTGCCCGTTGTTACGAACCCAAAATAAGAATTACTTCATTTTTCCTGAGTCATAAATAACTATTTATCTAGGAAATTTTTAGGGAATAAAATAGAGCCGCCCTTGAGATTCTTGCTTAGGCACGATACAGAAAGAAAGAAAAAAAATTCTCGAAAGATTCGCAATATTTGTGCAGGTACGGCAAGACGCTTGAATATATGGTATAAATATTAAAATTTCATTAAAATATTATAATGCTGGTATTTATTCATATTATTTGATATTAAAATGTTTCTTAATATTCACACTTTAATGGAATAACTTCTGTTCGAACGTTTATCCTTTGCCGATGAGAAACCTCAGGGAGACTGCTTCCACCTGCACTTCTGCAGCGCCGACCCCTGGGAGCTTGTCGATTCGCGGGCGCGCGTTTGTGCAGCCCTAATGTAGGCGGCGCCGCCCATCGTCGCCG
>BOPP01000141.1:2956215-2977663 GCA_017312745.1 Gryllus bimaculatus
GGGCCCGGCCATCACGTCAGCCTCACTCTACACTTGCGCCCCCTGCAACCACTCCCGCCTCTGCGGCCCTTGGGCCCGGCACCGCCACCTCCACCGCCGCCTCCTCAGCCTTGCCAAATCCTTCGACACCGACATCGCTATCGCCTCCGCATTAGCCTTCGCCTCCGCCATCGCCACAGCCTTCGCCTCCGGAATTGCTTCAGCCGTCACCGCCGTTTCCACCAACGTCTCAGCCTTCGCTTCCGCATTCACCATCACCTCAGTCTGTGCCTCCGCCTCCACCTTCGGCATCGCCTGCGCCCCTGCCTTTGCAGCTGCACCCGGTCCCATTCCGCCGCCATATCGCTACTGCAGCCTCCCTCGCCTCCGCCAACATCTCCGTCGTCACCGCCTGCGTCTCTACCTCCATTTCCTCCTCCTACTCTCACCCACGTCTATGTTTCTTACTCCGCCTCCACATACACATCTTTAACCGTCTCTGCCTCCTCCTGCTTCCCCTTTCATGGCATCGCTCCGCCACTCTCCGACAGCACTTCCATCGCCACTACAACTCCGTTCTCCATCTTAATGACAGTCCTCAAGCCAGTCCCCTTCCCCGTCTCGGGCACGTGCTGTTCCCCGCCCCATGAGCATGACCGTCCACTTCACCAGAACCGTCGTCCATCTCGCCTCCACCTCCAATCACCGACACTGCGTCTATCTTCACCTCCACCAACAGCACTGCTCTCTTCTCGATCTATGAAATCACCTTCATCACAATTATCATTGCAATTACCTACCTCTTAGACCCTGTCCTCGACACCACAGCCGCTACAACACTTACCACGCCAACAATACCGCCTCGGTCACTGTCTCCACAATCACTACCACCTTCGCCACTACCACCAACACCAGTATCTCTACCTTCACCCCCACCATCATCACCACCACCGTCACCACCACCACCACCAGCGCTACCTCAGGTCCTTCCCCTGCGTTCGTCACGGTCTCCAGCACCATCGCTCCCACAGCCCCCGCTTTGCGTCAGCCTCTTTTGCCGCCTCTGGCGTCGCGATTGCCACCGCCGTCGCCGTCGCCCCAGCAGCCGCCTCTGCCTTGGCCACTGCGCTCCTCTGCGGCGCGCCGGTTGCAGCCGATCGGCGGAGCGGAAGTCAGAGCCCCTCTCCGGCGCGGCTGCGGTGGCGGGCGACAAAAAAGCCCACCACTGCCACTGCCACGGCCACCGCCACCGCCCCCGCGTCTGTGCAGCGTCAGCTACCCGAGCCGCGCGCCTGACATGAGAGCCGCTCGACAGACGGGAGCTGACGGCAGTTTCTGGGCTTTGTGACTCCACCGCTGCCTTTCACTCTTGTGCGCTCTATGGCCGAAAATTATTCCTTTGCCCACGAAGGCCAATGCCAAGTGACTCGCGTGGGAAATTAAGCTTCTATTCTTTTTGTTTTCTCGAATACTCATTACGGTATACAGATGTGCAAAACATATTACAGTATTTATTGAGTGCACTGTACTATACAATGTTGCAAAAATCACTGCAGTGCTTTTGAAAGCGACGTGCAAAAATCAATTAAGTATTGTGTCGTTTTGTGAATTCCTAATGCGAAAAAGTGGTTTTTCAAGACAACTTGTAGTGCCTAAAGCCTAAACAGAATGTTCCACAAAATAGATGTTCCCGAGTCTGGCTGAACGAGTAGGTCATTGTTATTTAATTTTTTTTAAACGGCCATTTTTTTAATACATTTTTTTTTCTGGATAAGAGTTAGTTGTTTGAAAATCGTAAAAAATTGTATTTGAAATCTCTGAAACTTTAAAATTATTTCCTGCATATGTATATTATTGCAATGAAGATTCATTTTTGGTGTATTCGTAATATATTCTTAAATATTAGAGCTTGCAATGATCTTGTCTTTTTTTCTTCAGAATATGAGTAGCTTTTACGTAATTGTGAGTCAACAAATTCGCTCAGACACATAAATAAGAATATCTAAATTAAACAGCTCCACTTTTTATAATATTTTATGCACACAATATTCTTTCATTGAACACTTCATAATAATTAAATTTTATGGCACAACAGTTACTCACACTAAATGTCATGTATATTTAAAAATTTAAAAATGTGTGTTATTTTAATACCTTGTTTAATCTAATTTTGATGAGTTCCTGAGATTCTTTCAGATGTTTGAGGTTTAGTACGATTCAACAACCTAAATCACTGGAAGTCTAAGAGATGGACAGCCAAAAGAAACTCACCAATTTCTATCCCCATATTCTCACCATATTCAAAAATAGCTCCAGCAATTGTAGCTGATTCAATCTATTTAGAAAAATTATCACATCATAAAATTGTTCTCTCTTTTAATTTTCAATTTTTCTTCACACACATTTACTTCAACACATATAGCTGCGAATTTGGGATGCTTGCAATCTGTGTTTTTGGAAATAATACGTTTAGGGATACAGAAGGTCGAAGATGATCATTTTTTATATCTAGTTCACGTAATACAAAGCAATGTTAGATTTTTTTTGTAATAAAGTTCATTAAACACATCAAATCCTGTGAAAACATCAATAAACAAGCGAGTGACAAGATTTTGTTAATAACGTCTTTGTTAATATTTGCCCGTGTTAGATTCAAAATGAAACACGACAAATATTTACTTGCAGTCAGCTGTATGGGGAGAAACAAGTAACTATTTTTTCCATGGCATGAAATAAGAACCGTAAAGTGAAACTCACAAACGCATATTTCAACCGACAGTATTTGAGAGATGAACATAAAACTTCTTTCAGAGCCGTATTTTCCTTTCTGTGGTCGGTGCCATTTGCTGTGATAGTAACGTTGTGTAAAAATGTGACTCGTATATCTCTAATCTAGAACTCTCTAAATGCATATTCTGCCAGTAACACTTCACTTGTGATCTGACTGTACTCATCGTTCTTACGCTGTAGAATTTACCCAAGGTTTATGTGCAGTTTGATGTGGTGCGTGTCAAAGGGAACACGGTCCTGAGGGCAGTAATATCTGGAACATGACATTCATAAAACATAGAAACCAGATCGCTTTTGTTCCAGCAGATGGCACCGCTGGACACGGAGCACAGTGGTTCAAAGTGAAAGAAAAGCGTAGAGAATTAAGTTAAGAGTTAATCCAAAATAAAATATAGTGGCCTCGCACACATTATGTATTCGAATTCAAGATGTTTTTATTGATTTTTTTTCAATTCGTGAGTTCGAATTTTATTTTAAAATTTTTGATTCAAAATGACGGTCGGAGATGAAAAACGTAAGGAGAAAATTAAAACTCCAACTACTTCAGTTCGTTATATTTGACGTAACATTATTTAACGTAAATTAACAAAAATTGGTTTGTTAATATACATTACAAAAATGTTATTAGCCGTGAACTTCGGATTACAAACTTCACGCATTTTCAAAAATTGCTATATTCAATTTTATTGATGAATTGATTGACCATGGCATTGATCTATTTAGAATACATATTTCTTCTAAAACTGATAAAATACAAATATTGCAAATGAAATTACTAATTTACTATGAGAACATTAAAATAGTTTGTTCAAGCTTTATGTAATGTAATAAGAAATTAAAATTATCGGATATTGAACATAAATCACTCCAGCAAGTTTTTGAATTTGTGGACTAATCTGTTGATAATTCTCAGTTCTCAGTATTTTAGACGTTCGCAATCCGTATTGTGATGAAACATTGACAATATCAGCATTTGGTCTTTTTCGTCATGTTGTTCCTTAATTTGTATTCTAATGACCTCAAAAAATTTCGAACAGAAGATTAAAAAAAACGTAACTTTGTAGCTGACATTCAAAGTCCTCTAGATTTCTAATACCGTCTCAGTGCATGGACGGATTCATGAATAAGCAAATTAAGCTCGTTCTTCTGGTAAATGTAAACTTTTTATTTATTTCTCTCCTTTATTTCTTTGTTTACAATCTGTTCTTGAAGAAATATTAAACATGTCTGTTTACTGAAACATACTTCGCACAAACGCACAAAATTAGAAGAAACAATTGTTAGGAATTTCGATCGCCTACACTCAAATTACAAGCAGGAACAATCTCATATCCGCGATTTCCCGACTATCGTCGTTCGCTCTCGTACTCCGATCTCGCGGCGCTGGGAGTCGATTCGTTAACGGGGAAAGATTACGAGACAATGCTCTAAAAGTGATTCATTTTTTAAGGACGATGATTCATTCCGGAACACTGTGCGTCGTCCCGAGTGCCTTCCGCCGTCCACCGCAATTTGCGGGCGCTTCTTTTACGAGGCAGCGCAGGCCGTGTGTGCCGGGGGCCGGCGCGCGGTGCCGCCTGCGTTGCGTCGCCTTCGCCCTCGCGCCGCAGGCTGCTCTGGATTGCGCGGGCGGGCGCTGCTCATTCAGGCCCTGCGAGACTCAGCCAACGCCAACACAACCTGCTTTTTATAATAATAATAATAATAATAATAATAATAATAATAATAATAATAATATAATAGTAATAATAATACTAGTAATAATAATAATATAATAGTAATAATAATACTAGTAATAATAATAATAATAATATTAAATGTCGCGAATTGGCTTTTCTATAGACCACGCGAACGTGCACTTATACCCACCAAGGCCCAACCATATTTTTCCTGGGGGTAAACACGTGAAACATTATTAGGGGAATCAGTATTTATGCCGAGTCTATTTTTTTGCCCCAGGGTTGTTAGGGAGTTATTATTGGTGTTACTATTGTTAATAATATAATAATAATAATTATAATAATAATAATAATAATTTACTTTTTTAAGTTCCTTTTCCTTGTGTATCCGCCATATATTTCCAAACATTATGAAAGCGGAGAACGCTTTGAACCTATTCGGCATGAAAGGAACGTCGAAACGTCGTTACCTTTAAAACTTCCCAAGGACGTGGTTTCTTTCTGCAAAATTACAATGGCGACGTTTAAATCAATGTAGATAGGATCCTTAAAATACAGAGTGAGCTTAAAAATACTCAAAATACATTGTTACATACCTGAATGTTTCTGAAGAACGCACCACACTTCGGGCTGTGTCGTCAATCCAATTGAGTCGACATACTTGAATTTTTAACATTATCCAGACTAGAACTGCGCTCAAAGTGTCACCGAACTTTCGAGTTTAATCATATAGTCTCGGATTGCACTGATTTTTGGTTCTAAACAAGACAACTAATATGTCTTCAAGATTAATTAGAGAAGTGGAACAATTCTGCCAGAGCATTCAAAACATAATGCAATTTTATAAGTAGAATTGCATGTTCTTTATATTGGAATACATTGCGTGAAACAAACGTAGGACCGAAATTTATGTTCAAAAACCCCCTAGTCTCGACAGAGCCTACTCGTACCACCAGAGAAGGCAATTGCTGTCGTTCAGAGATAAAACCTAGTTTTATTCGCTTTTTATTTTACGCATTTTCTAATTAGGGCTTGAAAGCACGACGTACCAGTACGATGGTAACGCGCTGGTTTTCAACCCTTAAAGATCCGAAGGGCACATTGTCCTTCGCCTCCAGGGATTGATGACGGCAGCCAGACTCCGGCCTCCAGCCAGCCAACGGCGATAACTACTAATTGCTTTCTCTCCGTCGCCTGTCGGCCGCGACACGTTTTTTAACTCCCCGCCCTCCTCGAGGGCGACTCTACATGTCCCCGGGCCGAGATCTCGATAATATTTCCCTCTACCTATCATATTCATCAGTCTCTGGCATCAACAAACATCGAAATCAGAAAGGATGGCCTGGAGATCACTCTTGTTCAATATTGAAAGAACTAAAAGGCACAACGTACTGTGCTCGGGTGATTACTATTGGGAATTAAACTAGTTGATGGAGAATGTTTCTAAACATGCAAGATCACTAACAAGATTTGTACATCACACATTTAACGTTTCGGCAATTTCATATATAGGATTCACTTGTCCAGCTCCATACATCAGTCAACTCGGATGGCACGAGATTGTTCTCTGTTCATAGAATCGAGTGTCCCCTCACGCATTATTTTCTCGTTTATATCAATTTTTAGGAAATACACAATGCCAACAGTATGTCTAGAAGTCATACCTAACTATCGAATTATCCACTGTGACTCTCCATTTTCCCCAAGCTAGAACACTGAAATGCGCAACTCCAAACATGAAGAACAGAACACGTGGAATGGCAACACATTGGTTTTCAACCCTTAAAAAATCCGAAGGGCGTACTGCCCCCCTTCCCCAAGGATTGATGACTGCAGCTACCTCCGGGCAACGGCCCATGCGGCGCCGGCGATAACTACTAATTGCTTTCCCTGTGTCGCCTGTCGGCCGCGACACGTTTTTTAACTCCCCTCTCTCCGCCGGGTGACCCTGCATGTCGCGGGCTCCAGATCTCGATTATATTGCCCTCCGCCCATAAGTCTTCGCTAATTGCTTACTTCTGTCCCCTCCCGACGCAGTTAAACCTTTTACCGGCTGCTACGGATGGGGCTGAAATAGTTGAAGGCTGCAGGTTTGTGTTGAAGTCATTTGTATTGTGTGGCATTTGTGGGAAAACGGGTGAAAAGAAAGGTGTGTTCGTGTCGGCCATTCTTTTTGGAAGCAAGAAGTATAATTCACCTCTGATTATTTCAGAAAACTTTTTCGTCCATTTTTTGCTTGAGTTTCGTCTTTCCTATTCCACTTCTTTCACTTCGCATCATTTGATTTCGATTCGAAATTGCGCCCCTCCATTATATGAGGTATGTAGCGTAGCTCAGCGTACGGACCAATTGGTTATTTACCAGCTTAGAATATATGGGCACGGGAAGTACAGATCGTTGTTTGGTACTCGGAGTTTGGTTTGTGCATGCACCTTGGCGAAGTGAAGTCAATTATGACAATTATCACTATCACTTTTCTATAATCGAGAACGCTATCTTTTTTGTGCTTCCACTCAAAAAATTAAAAACCTTCTTTCGATTGTTCTTTAAAATGGAAGTGTGGAGGGAGTTTGTCTTAACTGAACGGTAAAGAGCACTTATGTTAGTAAGTTTACGCATGAATAATTTGCAAAGCAACAGCGCTAGCGATCACAGACATAATTTTAGGGGTTTGCAATATTCTGAGTTGGTGGTACCCCGCAGACCTAGGAGAATCCAACGTTGTAACATTACCCTCACCCCTCACAGCGACAACACTAAATATTGTAATCCGATGCAATGCTCTTATCTGAACATATCGTTTGTAAAGGGAAAGGGCGTTTCCAATGTTGAGGGCACGTGGTGTCCGGTTTTTCTGATTATTTTTTGTTTGTGAATTTATTTGGCAACTACAGTCAGATTTTATATATAACGATAAAAGGTAAAGAGTTTTTTATTAGCTGTCAATGTATTAACAAGATGAAAATTGGATTAGTTATTTTCTGATATGCCATGTAAGGAAATGTTGAAATGTCAGAACTTAACCCGATAATTAGGGTAACATGGAGACGTTATAAAAATATTTAGAACTGAACGCGGGAGAGACATTTTGTTGGCAACAAAATGTGTTGACAGCGCAGCTTTGAGTGTCGCGGACCTCGACTCGTCGGCGGCTCAGAGTGATTTAGGTCTTTAAACATCTATTGTGGGGATTTTGATGCGGTATTGTTGACGTCATTCAATAAAGGAGTAATGGAAGTTATCTCCGTTAAATTAATACATTTATTTAGAGAGTCGCCGTTTGATGGCTTTGCCGCCAACATCTGTCAGTTGTGTGTGGCAACGGTCGGGGTCTGGCTTGTTTAAACATCTTGCGGCAAGTAATATTAGGTCATGCACTGTGAACGGGACAGTTTCCCGGCAAAGGCTGCCGGGTGTGCGTCTTCTTTAACTGTTGACAGGACGAAGGACGTGCCCTGTGCCCTCGCCCTGCACCCTCCCACATAACTTAGAGCGTGTGTTGCCCGGGAACGGAGGCTCAGCGCTGGAAGATTGGACGGCGGCCGCAGGCGACCTTCCCACGCTGAGACTGTGCTAAAAGCACGCATAAATTGTTGACTGGCATCCCTTACTTAGTCTTTGATCAAGCTGATTCTTCGTTTTACAAAAAACAGTTGCTATATTATAATTTAACTTTGAACAAAAAAAGTGGGAAATATGCTGAGAAAAGATATATTAAATGATTACAGCAGATTTTCAATTGACTCCCAGCGAAGTGTCTTTAATATAATTCATTTAAGCATTAACTACGGAAATAATCTTTGTATAATTGTCACTACCCTGTCATCTATTTTAGACGCAATGACGCTCTGAAATATGTTCGAAAATGTAGTAAAGAAATTCAAGTTGTAACCATGTCAGTGTGTAACAAATATATTTTAATACTTTAATTTGTTCAAACCAACATTCGGGTGACCAATTCTTTGAATATATTTAATTATTGAAATATTTTTCTTCTTCTTCTTCTTCGTCGAGCGCAACAGTCCATAAGTTAATTTGGAATTATTGAAAAACATCTATAAATTTACTTCTCTCAATGAAGTTACTGAAAAATATAAAAGCCAGGAGATGTTCTCACGAAAGTCAGCCGATTCATAACGTTAGGCCTGATAAATCATATGAGCCAGAGAATATTTAACTAATTTTTTAATGGGTATAGTTTTTGACTACATGGGAGAGAATAATTACTCCGATCAAATTTTACGAGTGATCCTTTCTGCTTTATTCGTTTTTATAATTTTGTGTAGTAAAAGATTGGTAAGAAAATTTATTCCCGTAAAAAATACATTTATTAAGCCATCGTTCCATATACCGAGCGGTTCACAGATGGCTGTATTATCTCATTCCTGGCGCATTGCGTCTTAAATGCTCACAAATAGTTTCGAAATTGTTATAAGAAATGAAATTTTATTTACACTATTATTTAATCATAGAATGATTTCATTCTGAGAATTACATTTTTGATGAATTGCGCGTTGAGAGGCGTAAAGGCAACAGGAGAATTAAGAAAAAAGTGAAGTGAGAGGAGGCCTTTTCTTCTCACCCGCCCCAACACATTTCGTCCCCGTAAAAATCCTTTTATTACGCTCCCCTCGCCTCGTGGGGCCGAGGCGGTCTCCTCCGCAGACGACTGCATTAGCTCCTCGCTCGTGACGACGCGCATCTTCCCCCCCCCAAAGGGCCTGATTGAGCCTGCAAGCGCCCCTCCGCCCCACGCCCTCCGGGGCCCTGTTGGGCCGTCGCGCCCTCGGGGTCCGGAAGCCCAGCGGTCGCTGATTGGGCGTCGTCCGCCGCCACAGCCACGCCGCCACAAACCACCACCGCCGCCGCCGCCGGCTTGGCGCTAAAAGGCCACATAAATCGTGCAGCGATGTGTCGGTGCGAGGCGGGTGCTGGCGCGGGGCGAAGCCCTACACAATGGGCCCAAATGGCGCCCAACGTGGGGATGACAGGAAAAAAAAAGAACGATTTTACCGGTCATTTTCATTTACTTCTTTGAGGATTTTTGTAGTTTGCGAATGAAGTAGGGACATTCAGACATGATGTTGGTAAAAACTTTTGTGTGATGAGAGTGAATGAATAAAATCCTGGTAGAAGATCCAAGTTGCTCTCATAATGCTGATATACAATGATACAAACCTTCATGTTTCGAGCTGTTTCTTGCTTTTTTAAAGAAGATATTGACATTTGAATGCTTTTGGCTGTCCGGTTTTTCATTGTTGGAATTGATACCGCATTTCTAAAAGTTATTGTGGCACTAACATATTCATTTAATAATCCCAACTAAAAAGTAGTTTTCACAACTTTTCTACTTGTTGTTTGTTACTTGCTTATACGTTTTTGTCCTTTCACGTTTAGCAAATATTCAATTATTAAATATAATAAAATATAACATTGCAAACTAGAATAAAATACGTTCTTTTCTAAAGAACATATGCACAACTCCGTGCGTTGGAAACGTTCGTATATGTAGAATTGAAAATATGTTTTATCACAAAAGAAAAAATAGAGGAAAGCGAAATATTTCAGATAAAAAATACCTAAGGTTGCTTCCCAAAAAAAGAGAGAAGAAGAAAAGTATATAAAGGAGGAACAAGTCATAGAATGAGAGAGAAGCCGAGTAAAAGAAGGTTCCATAGGAAACTGTGGTTAGCTCCAATAAGGCGACGTGCCATTTGGGTGGCGTTGGGGTGATTTTGTCCCACTGCGCCGGGGGGTGGGGAGGGAGCGGCGGGGCGTGGACGCGTCGCAGGGCGAGGAGAACGCGCAGAAAATCGCCGCGTCCCAACAACTCGGCCGCAGCCTCAGCCCTCGGCCGCTTTGAGGCGCGCTGCCGCCCCCGGAGACGGATGGGGCGCTGTCGGCAGCCGCGACGTGTGGACCCAGCCCCAGCCCCAGCCCCAACCCCGGGCCCTCGCGCCGAATTAGCGGGCGCGCCGCCCCTCGCCCTCCACACGCAAGGCGACTCTGGGGTCCCGGTCGGGGCTCATTAGTGAAACCTCCGGTGCCTCTTTGTGCAGCGAAATCTCGATATTTCAAATATACATAAATCGAATGCCTTGATATCTCTATTCTGCTCATTTGCCTTGATACCTGCCTATCCGCCCTTCCTATAAACATGGTAATCATTATTTTATATTTGTCTGTTAATTTTCTTGACACTTATGTATTGTCTTACCAACAATTTTCATAGATAAATTACTGCATATGTTTTATTTCATATTCATTGTTATTAAAATAGTTCTTGATTTAATAATATTCACGACGTTTATATTAAATCAAGAATTATTTATAATAAAAATTAAATTTAAATATTTTAAACTCTTGTATTCCATTGTTTTTCTTGCGTTAATACATCATGTGGATGCAAGCAGTATGCTGTTAACTGATTCCTATGACGTTATTTATTTATTTGCTTGTTTTTTCTTGGTTTTCCCATTATACTTCTAGTTTATATTATAACATTTCCTTGACGATAACAGTTGCTTGGCGATTAATTTGCAATTTTTAAAGCGATTCTTTATTCTCGCCATTACCAGAACAAGCAGAACACCTTTATTTAATGGCTACATTTTTCAATTTTTGTAACTAATATCTCATGAATCTGAACGCGAACATCGGGAAATGAGTAAAAGACTCACGCTCGCGAAACCCAGCATTCTCTCGAAATGTCCTCGCGTAATGGGGCACTGGAAGAGGAAGTGTAATAGAGTAGAGGAAAGCGGAAACCATAGGATCATTCGGTGAAGATAGTGTTTTTTTTTCTTTTATCTCTTAAGGAGCTAACGAGCTGTTATATCTCGTAAGCTTTTTCGTTTCCACGGAAGAATTTTTACAAGTTAACTCGAAATCTCTCAGCAATAATGTAGATATGCTATCTGCAAATACCATTGATTTGTCGTGTATTGAAAACAATCTGATCTTTGGCACTGACAAGGATGTCTCTAGGAAAGTATATTTTACTTTATATATCTTTTTTTGTTTGGGTATGTGGACCTGAATGATAAATGTTTCCCAGCAAGAGTTGCATTGTTCTTCTGATACAAGTATTATCCTGTCACATTTCCCGCTTACAAACCATGGATCTTTCTTTGTAACACACGTATTATCATACTTTACGAATATTTAGACACATCGTCGCTAATGGGCTCTACAAAGCACAGTTATAGAGTTAGGCATTGGATTACTTTATTTATTTAATGCTTTATCTCATCTTCACAGATTGTCAACACCACAAATTGAATTAGCGCTTGCAGACTTATGCGTACAGGAAGCTTTGGAATCTGTGGCAACAAATCCACCTGCACGTGAACCATGGAAGATGCTGCGTTTATCAATGCATTCTTCCAGGTGTATCATGAAAACGTAAATTTCAGTGGGCAAATTGTTGAAAAAGGATGGGATAATAAGAGAGATAGAGACCCAAAAAGAAAAGGGAAAACAAGCCTCTAGAAAATGATAGGTTCATGACTTGTTATATCGTCCACTCTACTTTTGCAATAACTCTGTATATAGAATATAAAAATCCGTTACTCATGAATTATATAAATGATATTAATGAATGTTTTTATTGAAAACATTTATCATCCGTATTATTTGAATTTACTTCAAAACCTGAATAGAGAGGAAAATGAGCTATAATATAAGTTATACGAATCTTATTGGTTTTGCAGGCACACCTATGACTGTCGCTGAGTGATTGACTGAAGGATATATTCATTGGTGTATAACTGACAGAAATCAGATGCAGATTATCAATCTTTAAGGCAGTCGGATCCATGAATAATTCAAACCATATACATCATTATTGATTTAAAAATTGTTAGTACTTGAGGTATTCTGAACTGTGGACATAATTCAAACAATGTTTCGACACATTGCAAATTGCTTATTTGTCGAAATGTGAATCATATTATTTCGTGAGAATAATGTATTATCCCATGTGTTAATTTGTCTAAAGCGTCATATCGAGTCTCATGAGAAGTACTTGGTATTATGTAATAATTATTACAATAATAGTAATGATAATAAAATTAATAATACTAAATATAACTATAACAAAAGTTCATTTCTGTAAATGATCGTACGCTCGGTGGTAATTAAGCAAAAAATAAGTCTAATTTAAATAATAATAATAATAATAATAATAATAATAATAATAATAATAATAAGAAATTTCTTTTAATTATATATATAATTAAAATAAACAATACTTTTAAATATAAAAACACAAATGTATAATATAAAATAAACACAAAATCAAATAAAACACAAACAAATATATAAAATTGTAAAAAGTGTCCTCTCTCTACTTCTATTTTATGTACTTCACTTTACTTCATGTTTCTTCACTACCCAGTGATTTACATATGAAATTAAGTAATTGCACCGCACTTTACTCACATTTGTAAGTATCTTTCTGTATCTTCAAAAACGACATTGCGTTGCACTGTTCATACATACACTCTGCACTTGCGCTCATAAGAACTCTCGAACGCGTAACTTGCATGCTCTGGAAAGAGTCACTAGCACCTCTAGAGGAAAATTGTTCCAATTCACAGCGGTCCTATGCAAAGAGCTGAATTTAGCTACTCGTACATATTAGTAAAACATATTCGTGTTGTTTAGTTTGTTGTTTTCTGGTATTGATTTTTGTAATTCTGTTTACTTGAAAGCTGTTAAGTAGTTTACCCTCTGACTACTAGTTTTTTAAACCTCATTTGACTGATTGTCGCGCAATAGAACTTCAGAGCGTACGGCGGGTTGCGTGGAGCGCAGCGAAGGGGCGATGCAGAGACAGCGAGAGATATTGTCCTCTGAAAAACAATGTAGCATGTAGCATGTAGTCCGGAGCATATTGTACATGTGGCAATTAAATGATGTTATGATTTCTAATAAACATCATTGTATTCTGTTAAAAATGTATTTTTATAATAAATGCTACATTAATAATTTCTACTTTCAACTATCGGTGGATGCGTTTATAACTTCATAAATCACGGTTTGGTGATAGAAATACGTCAGAGTTCGAAGGGAATTACTGTGTAAACAGCGTGCCCTATTTCGCCTGCGAACGTTATTTTGCATCGCAGGACAATTTCTTCCGTTGTTCGAAAGAACTCTCCTGAGCATATTCCTTCATACACGTCGAGTCTCCGTTGTCGAACGCTGCTTTGATAACCGCTAAGCGTCATGGGCATCGCAACATGTATCACAAACAAAATGTTATATTTTTTTCTTTCGTTAAGCACGGAGGCCACTGGAAGATTATTGAGCACAAATTCTTTCACGACCCTATTCTTAGCATGTGGCATATGATTTCCGGTTGGAACTGCACACAATTACATAGTTGTTTTTTTAAGAAGTATAAATATACTTCAAATGTTATTCTGTTATTTGAGGATATTACACTTATTAATATTAACGATTAATTAACTCATTTTTGTGTAAAATAAATGTACTAATTCAAGTATTATTCTTATAAATGTATTATTATGAATGCACTATTTAAAGTAATTATCGTATATAAAATTATTTTCTATGTGCTTCTTTTAATTGTCTAAGATCCCCGCTCTCTATATTTTTTCTGAAGCCGCTATGATTCCTGTAAAAATGTCGTGTTTAACAATTGAGAGGATGTAGCAACCAGCGATCTGAACGCCGGAGGCCAACCGTGGGCCCGGGGAATGATCGGAATGCGAAGAAACCCAACCCTTCCGCCGCCCGCGGGAATCCAGCGGAGGCGTTTGAGTGGGGAGGACGTGTTGATCCCGCGCATAAAGGCGTGGGGCGGCGGGCGGCGGGCGTGCGCGTGACGAGAGGCGCTGATTGCGGGGCGGCCAGCGGCCGTCAGCGCCGACGCCGCGGCGGCCGAGCGCGCCCTTTGCCCGGGCAGCCCCCGAGGCGCGGCGCGGGCGCATCGGGGAATTCGAGACGCTCTTCGGAGGCGGTGGCGGTCGGTGGGGTGGGGTGGATGGGAAGGGGGAGGTTGTGAGGGAGGCTGGCGAAGAAAGCGGAAATGAAAAGAGGGAGTGTAGTGGATTGACTGATTGACTCGTGTTTCGAAGCGCGTCAACGGCTAAGGCCGTCAGTCCCATACGTGTAGTGCATGTGCCAATCGCTGTGTGGGTGGGTGATCTCCCGCAGAATGGCGTGTACCAGCGCCGAACTACACGTTGACTTGAGTTCTTGGCTGTCCGGGTGACGCCGCCTCGTTGGCTGAGAGGCCGACTTTTGGCCTGTCATGTCGCAGTCTTCCTAAGGGGATGAGGAAGCCTGCGACGTGACAGGCGAAACGTCGGCCGGCATCTCAGCCAACGACGCGGCGTCACCCAGACGACCAAGAAGACATGAACTTGAGCCGCGGAAGCGTAGGTGTACAAGTTGACTTGCCGGATTTTTTCGAACAATCTATCTCTCACCAGCGGGGCACCGCCCCAGCCGGGCAAATCTGTCTATATGTAGTAATGTAGTGCATGTAAGTGTCCGTAAGGTGTGAGGATAAGATAAAGAAGAGGAAGGAAAGATCGCGCGCGGTCCGTGGGCCGATTGTTAGGGTACCGCTCCGATATCTAATTGATGTTGATCGAAGAAACCACGCAAAGCTGCCGACCGGAGAAACCGTTCCCAAGAATTTTCCTCCAGACAGCAGTTGAATTCGACCTAGCTATGTAGGTAGTATCGAAAACCCTGTCACCGTGGGGACTCCGGTGCGAGTCATTAATTGACCCCCTGAGCCACGTAGGGCGGTTCCTGTCTCAACGTGGTCCATTGCGTTCCCAGCGCACACCTTCCCTCTCAGTCGCTCTCCCAGCAGCTTCCACGTGGGGCCCCGCTTCCCTCACCCGGGGGCCATATGGCGGCTCCGCAGCCCGGCTCCCCCCCCCCCCCGTCCCTGTGGTTTCCGGAGCACGGCTGTCTCTCCGTGGTTCCTTTTCCGACCGCGCGTCGCCGCCACATCGACTCTCGCCGCTTCCCTTCCGAGGGGGCGACCGGAACGTGATCTGGACAGGCAGGCCGCTTAACGGGTCGGGTTCCGTTGCTTTCAGGAGAAAATAACAAATTGATTTATGGTTCACGTTGGATTGTTTGACTGTGGGACATGAAAGAATTTCATCGTGTTGATCTATCTGCTTGTGTTGATTATGTTTTCGTTTTCCCTTAAATCATTTGTTTGTAATTACACTCCGTGTCTTTCGCTTGAGAGGTACCATTTAACTGAAGGTTCTATGAATGTGCCAGGAAATATGGCTCATTAATAGCTAATTAATATCTTACTGACTCGATGAGGTGTCTGTGGTGGGCTATAAATGAATGGGCAGTAGTCCAAGAACGAAATGTGCCGATGGAGACTTTTACTTTTGTTTGTCAGAGATTTATTTTCTTACAATGAAGAGGTATGTCTATACATGATTTGAAGAAACGTAATACAGTTTCAATTTTAGTTTGTCAGATTTTTTCAAGTTCATTGAAAGTCACAGAAAGTTCATTGCAGCCAAATATTAAAAACATGGCATATTTAATTAATTAAATATGAGCATTTTTACCACCATACAATACCTACATTTTTATGTAAGCAACTTCCGAAGCAATTATATTACCACATTGCCTTTTCGTTTTTACATGTCTCCAAACTTGATCCACATTGATTACATGTCATCCACACTTAAGTCACTTGATTCTCTCTGAACGAGAGTGATAACAATGCTGAATGAATGAGTAATTACGATAAGAAATTCCAGAGCTATTATTCAGAAAGGTGGCTAAGAGTTGTGTGTTTTTAATTACGAGATTAAACTCAGTGTTACCTCAGGGCCAGCATCCTCGTTGTCTCTGTAGCGACTTTGACCTGGAAGACATGAGGTTCGAGTCTCAACGTGACGAATTTTCGATGCTAGGTATATGGCGAAATCACATTCAGACGCTGTCTGGAGGAGTATACTAGCAGCCGGTTGCTCTGATCGGCAGTTTTCCATGGTGTCTTCGATCACCATCAGCCTAATTCCGGAGCAGAACTTCACCACCACCCTCTCTTAGCACAACAATTGTAGCTGTTGATTTTAATGCACCATCACCCTAATGGTTGGCTTGTGTGTGCAGAATGCGCGAGAGGTGTGACCGGCTCTGAGTGGCACGCAGCGGTTCCGGAAGCTGAGGAAGCTGAACAGAAGCATGTCGCGGCGCGCCTCCCGGCGCAGCCCGCGCTCCAGCCCCGCCCCGTCGCCCACACACGCCCACGCCCACGCCCACGCCCACGCCCACACCCTCGCCCCAGGCGACTTCTACGCACTGCCGCTCCTGTGACGGTGCACCGTGCCGGCTATGGAGCCGCACTTCGGTGAGTACTAATCCCACTCATATCAGGAGACCGTTTTATTTGAGTTACAAGACCTCCAAAACATGGCATCCGTATAATTCGAATTGAATTATCTCCATTAGAATTATACAAAATTTGCGTTACCCAACATTCAAGTTATACATAATCCGAGATTTTCCGAATTCGAGTTACACGGAATTCGCGTTAACCAGAAATCGTTATCCAGAATTCGTGTTATCAAGAATACGGGTTATCCAGAATTCGAGTTATCTAAACTTCGAGTTAGCCGAAGTTCGAGTTATCCGTAGTTCGAGTTATCCGGAGTTCGAGTTATCCGGAGTTCGAGTTATCCGGAGTTCGAGTTATCCGGAGTTCGAGTTAGCCGGAATTCGAGTTAGCCGGAATTCGAGTTAGCCGGAATTCGAGTTAGCCGGAATTCGAGTTAGCCGGCAATAATGGATACTGGAGTTTCCAGGATTCGAATCTTCCAACTAGCACATTTTATACATAATGTAGATATAGGGAAAGCGTAAGAAAGTGAATAGTGGTGAAGATGGCGCCCCTTTTACGCGTGTTTCCTCGTTCCAAAGAGTTCAACTTTTCTCGGCAGTTGAAATGTACCATCCGTGTATCCACATTCGGGCAGAAAATATGAAACATTGACTTTTCACTTAGTGCATAATCGAAATTATATTACTGTATATAGAGTTAATAGTAGATTCCGTCTCCTTTTCGGGGAAATTGCACATCAGAGGGAGAAAATACCACTTATTTGATTTCTTCTAAGAAATTTATTATAAAAATGACAGTGGCGTATTTGAGGAATTTGTTTCTTTCTTAAATGATGATGAACATTTTAATACATTTCAAAGCGTTACTGTACTCGATAAAAAAATGAATGTTTCATTGAATATTAACCAACTTTCCTCTTGATTGTGAATGTAGATAAAAATCCGTCTAAAATGCGGATGTGAGACTGTTTTAGACTGAGAAAGGAATGTGTCTAATGAACTTATCTCCCGAGGCGTACCGAGCGGTCCAGTCCATTAGCAGCTGAAACGTATTTTGCGGGTCCGAAAGTACGCGACTTTTTGCAGGTCATTATGGGATTCGTCGTTTTTGAAAGACGTTAAAGCTGGCGAGTTCCTTCTGTCAGCACGTTTTCGTCATGTAGAAGGTATTTGAGAAGTTCGTTAATTAACTCGTTCCCTGCAGATGGCCGTTTCCTTTATGGCTGCCATTTGGGTAATTGCGAGTGCTACGGAATTCCTCTATTTACAGGGCGTACTTTGTGGTGTAATAATTTCCAAAGGTAAATTAAATGTTGATGGAATTATATATGGTAAGTACAGTTATTTTGTACGGTAAGTAGTTGTTTCGTTAGGCGTAAATACCTAAAATTTCCTTTCGCCACACGGATTACTCAAGAAACGTTCATATAAATAAGTTTCGTATGCCTCCAAATTTATGAGAGTATGGTTCAGCGGAAGAGCAGGGGTATTGGCCCGAGCCTCACTATTAATAGAAACAACTATTATTATTATTATTATTATTATTATTATTATTATTATTATTTGTTCAGACGTGCTTCATTTACACATTATTACTTACCCTTGTGTTTAACATTTAGTTGCTCACTGCTGGATTAAATTCTATAATAGTAAATCTCTTTTTAAACTTCACTTTCACATCCTTATTATGATACAACTTCATATTCCAGAATTTGATTGCGTTCAGTTTTTCATTGTGTTTCATTTCATTATTATTGACCAAATATTTTTATGATTTCTAGTACTCTCGATTTGTAAATAGCTCTAACACATCACAGATGTAGCACGTAGTTACTGATGGTTTTAATTGTCGAGTACAGAGAGTCATTCCGTTCTAAAACAGCCCTTAGTGTATTAAGGTTGGGTACGTTCAAAACTCTGGGATATGTTAATTACGATGATTGCAGCACGGTTCCTAAAAATGCTAAAAACCATTTATTATTCTTTTTAAAAACATTTCTCCATATTTACAGTTATACTAGTTTTACATGGAACTATGAATGCCAAAATACGTTGTCAAAGTACCAAAGATATAGTTAAGAATCGATATCTTGGTCTGAAATATGTAAACACTTTATGTGGAAAAACACCACCTTAAACTAGTAGGACTGTATTTATTTTATTGTCTTCTCTAATTTAATTTCCAGCTGAAAATTATACCATACTTGAGCGTCTCAGACTGACATAGAGCCTATCTACAAATTATTTCTCATAGTTTATTTTTATCGAACATCGTACTAGCACTAGCCATGAACAATATTATAGGTACACATTAACTACACTGTTATGCTATTTTAATAGTAAACCCAATATTTAAAGGAACCCCTTTATATTTTCTTGGAATCCTGAATGAAGTGATCGAAATAACGTGATAAAGATGAAGATATAATATCAAGAGTGATTGAGAATAGTGGAATGAAAGGTATAAAAAACCCACGGAACACCTCCCGTTTCTCCATTACAAATCCCTCGACGGGCGACCGGAATTAGGATTCCGGTGCACAGACGCCTACGCAGCGGTCGCCTCGAGAGACAGGGCTACCGGGGTCTCGCTTGCTAAGTAGCGAAGGCATTTCCTCTTGGAATAAGCCACTTGTTATTCCACGTCGGAGTGGGCGGAGACCCCACGGGCGGCTTGTCCTGAAGAGGAGAAGGGGGATTCCAACAAAAAGACCCGCTTAGGGGCAAGGCTCATGGGGAGGTATAAGGTTTTGCAGCCCGGTAAGGATCGATATGGAACTAATGAAATCTTACAGTGAGGACATGTTGGCCAACCTGTCCTGTACATTTTATTATATTTATGTAAATCATTTAATATTCATCGTACTTTATCTTTTACAATTTTGCTTCTCATTTTTAACAGTTTTAAGTTATATAAATGCCTCAATCGCTCAGCTCGGCCACATTTCATATTACGCCACGTTTCCGAAGACATAATTCGGGATGCGAAATACAAGTCGTTGTGACCAAGGGTAGTGCCGAAGAATATGACATATCTAAACATAGATAATTAAACGCTTTTGAAAGAATAATGATTTCTAACACGTATAAAAGTTTGTAAAAAGTACAAAACAACAAAATCTTCTTTGAAGAGAGGCCGTATTTTTCCTCGCGGTCCGTAACAGGTCTCATGAAAGTCCAGGCAGGTATCCGCCGATCCGCGTAAGATTGCCGATGGCTATTAGCTACAGCGTTTCTTCGTCTTTCAGGAAAGCAACTGCGTGTTCGCGTAAATCAATCGTTGCAGCCAAGCAGGAGTAGCACATGCACGAACAGCTGCTTCACATACTCATACATATCTGTGCGTGAGTACATCGATGGGGAAAGCTTTACCGACGTGTTGTAGCATCGATGAGTAATCGGAAATGTTTTCAGTTTTGCAGATTACAGCTCTGCCTCAGTCATTACGTGTTGTCATCGATAGCCACGGCCAGTTTGCTGTTATTTCGCCAAACATTCGGAATTCCAGCGTCAAGAAGGAAAGCTGTTAGGTAGTCAGCAATAGGCGCTGGGCGCAAATGACGCGAGGTGGCGTAGTCTGGCGTTTACGTGTTAGGTTCTGGACCTGCCCAGTCAACGCCGCGCATTGCCATTAACAGTCGTCTTAATCCGGCATACGTTTCAGCAACAGAAATCCGCCCGCATCGCCAGTCACACTTCGCAGAACTCAATCAGGGAGACCTCTGGCACTTTCAGGCAATTCTCGTACATCTATTGTCATTCTGCTAGGCATCACGTGACCAACGACTCATCTGCCGACTCGCCGCGTCTCCTCCGTCAGCGCTCCTCCACCGTTCACGGTTGCACCCAACTCCTCTCCGCTCACTTTGCCGCCGCTTCCTACCACGCCCCTGGCCCACCATCAATCACCTTGCTCCTCTTTCAGTAGGCCAGCTGGACTCCAGCTTCCGCCACGCGGAGTGTGTCATCCCTCACCTTTTCCCCTGCTCCATCTCGTCGGCCAACGCCGGCCTAGTACCAGTTCATATCAACCAGCCAGGTTACGGCTCTACCACCAACCTCCTCACCACACCTCTGAATTCATCACGATCCATCGCTAATAACGCTCCGCAGCCTTCCTGTCACCGTCCTCCGCTCATCTCTCCACACCAACACCTTCTCTTCATCTCTTCCCCGAATTCACCATGACCCCTCAGCCCGCCTGTCCATCACCACATCCTAACCAAGGCAAGAACTTCTGTTACCAATTGCTCATCTCGCCCACATCCACCAACACCATCCAAACTCCTACCATTACATTCCTCTACGCACTGCTGCACCATCACCACCCAGGATCCACTTCTCCGGTCCACCTCGCCACCGGGCGCACCCCCTACCTCCATCTGGCCGCGGCCCCCGCCGCGCGACGGAGCCGCCCAATATCGGGCAAGCGGCAGCGGCCCGGTGGGGAAGGCATAGTTTCAGATGCAGGCCCGGTCGTGTTCTCATCCAGCGGACGCCGCCAGGACGCGGCGTGCGGTCATCCAGTCACCATGGGCGGCGGTGGCTCTGCGCGCCCCCGCCCCGCCCCGCCGCCCCGCCCCGCCCCAGAGCCCCTCCCGCCCCGCCCGCCCGCAGCCACCCCGGCGGATCGC
>BOPP01000141.1:2977688-3024329 GCA_017312745.1 Gryllus bimaculatus
CTGCACCTGTACCATCACCAACCTACCTCCAGACTTGGTCACCGTCACCTCCACCACACCTTCCAACTTCTCCATACCATCTCCTCCGCACTCTGCACCATCACCACCATCCAACCACCTTTCTCCGTCCCCCTCGCCTCCGCCACCCCCCACCTCCATCTGGCCGCGCTCCCCGCCGCGCGCGGAGCCCAATCGGGCGAGCGGAGCGGCGTGGGGAGCATAGTTTCAATCAGCCCGGTCGTTTCTCATCCAGCGGACCGCCGAGCATCTCTTCTAGATAATGGTTATGGAGGAGATAGAGAAGGTGTAGGTGGAGGTGGCGCGGGAGGTGACAGAGAAGGCTGGGAAGATGGTTAGGATGGTGGTGATGATGGAGGGTGTGGAGGTGGTGGTAGAGGGTAAGGTGGTGATATGGACTGGTGGCGTTGGCCGACGAGATGGAGCAGGGGAAAAGGTGAGGATGAAGGTGGCGGAGGAGGTGATACTGAAAGAGGAGAGATGGTGATGATGGTGGCGAGGGTGGGGGAGGAATCGGCGGCAAAGTGAGCGGAGGAGGAAGTTGGGGAGGAGAAGGTGGAGGAGGGGGAGGGGACGCGGCGAGTCGGCGATGGTGATGTCAGTGATGCTAGAGATGACGATGATGACGAGAATTGCGGTGAATTGATTGAGGTTCTATTGTCGCAGTGTGACGGCGATGCGGGCGGATTTGCTGTTGCGAAAGTATGGCGATTAAGACGATGTTATGGCAATGGCGGCGTTGTGGCAGTGTCCAGAATAACACGACAAGCCAGCTACAGCCTCGCGTCATTGGCCCACGCCTATTGCTGCCTAACAGCTTCTTCTCGACGCTGGATTCGTGTTGCGAAATAACAGCAAACTTGGCGTGCTTCATGAAGACGTATGACTGAGGCAGGTATATCTGCAAAACTGAAAACATCGATTACTCATCGATCTAAACGTCGGTAAGCTTCCCCAATGAAGTAATCATGCCAATCAAATGAATGTATGTATGTGAAGAGCTGTTCGTGCATGTGCTACTCCTGCTTGGCTGCAACGATTGATTTACCGAACACGCAGCTGCTTTCCTGAAAGACGAAGAAACGCTGTAGCTAACAGTCATCGCAATCTTACGCGGATCGGCGGATACCTGCCTGGACTTTTCATGAGACCTGTTACCGGACCGGCGAGGAAAAATACGGCACTCGGTTCAAAGAGGATTTTGTTGTTTTGTACTTTATACAAACTTTTATATGTGTAGATCATTATTTCTTCCAAAAGCGTTTATTGATATGTTTAGATATGTCATATTCTTCGGCACTCACCTGGCCACAACGACTTGTATTTCGCATTCCCGAATTATGTCTCGGAACGTGGTGTAATATGAAATGTGGCCGAGCTGACTTAATTTTTAAAATAATTACGCGATTGAGCATTTATTACGTAAAACTGTTAAAAATGAGAAGCAAAATTGTAAAAGATAAAGTACAATGAAAATTAAATGAGTTACATAAATATAATAAAAATGACAGGACAGGTTGGCCAACAGTGTCCTCCTTGTGATTCATTAGTCCCATATCGATCTATCGGCTGCACCTTCCTCCATGAGCCTGCCTAGGTCTGTGAAAGACGAGGAATGCAATATCCAACGGTATCGTGTGACAGCACTTATCGATAAATCATCTTGGCCAACTGACTGGGGATACGTCATCTATTTCACCTGGCTGACTTGCAATGTCGAAACACCTCCGAGAAGAGAGATGGAGATTCGAGAAGTAAGGATATAAAGAGTGCACTTTCTTCAAAAATAATTTTATCTCAGAATGTACAATATGTCAGTTATTTATGACGTATTATCTGCTGGTTAAGAGAATGATTCATGTTTACAAATAAATGTTTGTAAGTGTTAAATATCATTAAACTTTTGTTTAATAATAGTGCATAGAAAATCGCTAACTCTTTTCCGCTTCGTAATGTGATAGAGGAACAAGGTTCAACCATCTCGGCCGTTTTTACACTTCTAATTGGAATGTTACGTTTGAAACGAGTTGTGTCGCTACTAATTGACCAAGTTGGCGATGATGATCGAATTAAATTCTGACCAATTGTTCATTTTCTGTAACATCTTTATCCAAGTAGTACACTGCAAATCTTATAAACATCTACATGATACATGGGTATTCGACATTAATTTGTTATCACCGCCTATTATGAGTGCATGTATTAACGTAGTGATCAACTAATGGAGTTACTTGAGACATGACTTGCCGCCAGTGTAATTAAGACACGTTTTACTCATAATACGACGTTAATTAAGATGAATAGATTGATGGAGCAAATTTATAGAATTTATTTTTGATGTGTTAAAGATTTCCATATATCACATGGTGTTCGCAAACACCACATAAAATTTTAGTGCAGTGCATTACTTCTTAATTTTCTGGGTGACATAGTTACTGGGTGACATAGACCAATCTTCACTTCTTAATTTTAATCTGACTGATTTCAATTATTGTTCAGTTTAATCTAATTACAATAATTCTAATATTATTTTACGTTCCTTAAACCTCAAATATATTTTCCTCCATTTTTCTCTATAAAAAGTGACACGTTCTAAAACCCAAGTCTTATAAATTACAAGGACATGCAATTTTTTTTATGACTAGGCTTAATTCAGGAAGTTTTATTTCGACTTCTGGAAATCATAAAATCAAAACATACAAAAATTTTGATAGGTACTTTCGTCAATAAAACTCTGATAGTTGTACAAGTTGAACAAGTATTCGGAAACAAGTTCTCGTTTATCAAGCGTCAAAACGGCGGCGGCGATGGTGTAACGGTTAGCGTACTGGACTGTTGTACCCAAGTTGGCGGGTTCAAACCCGATCGACGCCGTGGATTTTTAAGGGTTTGAAAAAATCCTTCGTACGCCTTCCTTCGGAGGGGAAGTAAAGCCGGCTGTCCCATGTTCGTAGATTTACTTGCATGTAAAAGATCCTCAAGCATAAATGAGCTAAATTCAAATCGCCTGTTTCTCGCCCAAGAAATACCTCCTTTCTCTCCTAGTTGGTGAAAGGAGCGTAGCGAAATTTGCGTGGTCAGACGGAAGAGCGGGCCTGATGGCCCGAGTCTCGCCACGTAAAATAAGGCAAATTCAATTCAATCCGTACGTGTTCCAGTTTAGAAGTGCCACTACTTCTCCAAAAATCTATTTCAAGTGTAAGAAGCCTGTCTCGTTCTCTTTTTCTCAGTTCCCATACTTACCATAAGTAGTTATACTTTCAACTACTGAGTAAATAATATGCCTTGTTCTTCTTGTTATTTTATCGTTTCCCCGAACGGTGTTTAGTTGCTTTCACCTTGCCCAATTTTATTGACGTCACTGCTTTCGTCATTAGGTCATAAAGTGACCTCAAAGTATTTACACGTTATAGAACCTTAAATTTTTTCAGTCTATCTCTATTGTAATGGGACGGTCGCGCGCGTCAGTTGGCGACGCGTATTTTGTAAAATTACACTGAGTATAACGTTGCTGGTAAGGACGCCAGGAAACGCGCAGTTTGTCTCTACCTGCGTGCGCTTTGGGACGCCGGGAACGTTTGGAATCCAGCCCTTTTGTTTGGGCGCAACCGACGCCAGGCCACATCCTGTGACTCAGGGACAAGTACGGACTCCACTCCTTCCGAGCGACGCTCCGCCGCTCGCCACGTAAAATAAGGCAAATGCAATTCAATTCAATTCTAAAAACAAACATAAATGATTTCGAGAAAGAAGCTTGAAATATTTGGCACAACCAATTCTCACCATCCGCGCGAAGCAGTTAGGTCACCGAAGCTGACTATACCACTCAGGGCCGCATCAGTACACCGCTCATGGACACATTGGTCGTGAGACTCGCGAAAAATTCGCATTCAGGATCAAACCGAAAGCGACGATTGAATTTCTAAGTGTTCAGAGAGGTTTGGAAGATTCTTTTCGTGAGTTGAATGTATCAATGAAGACGACTTCAAATAGTGCTTGGTGTTGAAATGTGTTACCACATTCGAATGAAAATAAAGAAAACTTATTTCTTTTATTATTTATGTAACTATTTCAATTTTTTGCTATTGTGCATTGAAAGTTTTCCTGTATTAACAGTGCTAAATAAATCGATAAATAATTCAGTGCATGTCTTGTTTGAAAAAAGTGAAATGAAGGTAAATTGCACAAGAACATAGTTATTGAACTGTTTCGATGCATATTTTTTATTTAGTAATCCTTTTTTCTTGAGACCTTTTTTCATTTAGCCTATTAATATCATACATATCAACTTGTTGTACATAGATTTACATATGTGGTTTCATAATATAAATTGAATAAATTATGTGACGGCACAGTTTCTAGTTCAAGTTTTTATATATAGCAATTAAATGATCAGTTTTGAAAGCTGCATTCTTATCTGTTAAAATCTGTATTCTTTCATATCCAGCTACTCAGTAATTAGAAAGTCATTTAGAATCGGTTACTTTAAATTAATATTATTAATATTAATAAATAATAATAATAATTATAATAATAAACATCTAAAGAAAAGTATGGCTGATAGGCATAGCAGTTGTAGATACCAGCAATCTCGACATAACACACAAAAAGAAAATTCGAAAGTACAGAGAACTAACACAAGTTGTCAAGGAGCTGCGGCATGTATTAGACGTGGAGATTGTGCCGATGTCCTCTCAACAACAGGTGTGATACCTACCGTACTGAAGCACTCTCTGAATAAACTGGGGATCGAGACGAACATTCTCATCAATCTACAGGTAGCTGTGATTCTGAGCAAGAGTTCTTTAGTCAGAAGAATTCTGGGTTCATAAATAAATTCATGTGTTAAAATTATTTACTGTTCAATTCATAAATTAAGTGTTTATATTTATATTTATAGAATTGTTTACCTTGTAATTAGTTCTTAAAATAATGCATGTTTGTTAAAAGTATTGCACTACGGAAATCATGCTTTGATAGAAATATCTGTGCGTCTCCTAAACCATGTACCAGAAAGCTGTGGAAATTATAATAATAGTAATAATAAAAACAACTTCTATTATTTAGTACTAAGTTTATTTTGGATTTTAATTGAATTACCTACGTTCTCCAAATAATCAGAAAGTGCTTTACAGAAACACACCTCTTAGTATTTATGAGCATGTTTTTGTATAAGTTCATTTCGTGATCATATTTGCAAGGGAAATCCTTTGGAATGTGGACCTACTCTTATAAATTGCATTTAAACGAATGCAAATACGCTTCAAAAAGATGCAAAATAATTCCTGGTACATTTATCCTTAATATATCAGTATACATGAATTTTTATCAGTTGCTGATCTGAAGAACTGAATTTACAATATCTGTCCCTTGCATTGTGCAAATCCTGCCCATTTGTTATATGTATTTATCATTCTCATGTTTCGCCGCATTTACAACTTTACTGCAACAGGTGCAACCATAACGCTGCATATTCTACTCTCTCGAATAATAATTAAGGCGTATCGTTTCTATTCGCTCTTCGCAGTTTTATTTAATTTGCGTAAATGCATGGTGAGAAATTACGAAAGTAGTGAGTATTTTAAAATATTTTGCCAGACGATTCATTCATTATAATAATGTATTAATGATTCCTCTCAGAAAGTCGTTTCGTGTCTTGGATAAGCAGTGTCAACGTTTCAGGCTAGATACTCAAAATCCGCAAGTAATATAAGAAAAAATTAAATGGACAATTTAATTAATAAATTTTGACATTTATTTGATTGGTAATTATTTATGAAGTAAGAAAACTTATATTAGATTGCGCATTAGATAGGCGTAGTTAGGTGCATTAGATTGATGTAGTTAGGCGACGCGTTATAAGAGAGGGTAAGGGTTAACAGTGCAATAATTTACGGCATTAAGGGTGACCTTTTTGGGTTTTTTAGACTGATGAATATTGTATTTCGAATCTGTAACGGTATTTCCCATGTTTTCAAGAACTTGTCATGTCATCCTTAATTTTATGTCGTATCTCGTTCCTTCCAAAATCCGCTGCAGAGAAGCAAAGCTCATCTTTCCGCACAGGACTGTTTTGCTTTTGTGGTGCCGAAAGCACCCTGAATCTGTCAAGACACCTTTCGTATCGTTTACTTATACAGAGCGATTCAAAGTTTTGCCTTCGGACCTCCATAACGATAAGTCATGTCTGATATTCTGTGATAAATCGTAAGTTGTTATTTGGCGAGCAAACTTTCTATTTACGGAACTACAGGCCGGAAGCCAACACTAAGAGGGGGAACACCACACCAATCGAAAAGATGACTCTTGTAAAGCGGATGTAGAATGTTAGGGGTTTAGCGTTGACTGCGCAGCCCTCTCTGCTTCATAAGAGCGTTTGCTTTTCTGTGCGCTTGGCGTCTAAAGTGTCACACGCCTACCTTACGTATTCTTTATCGTGCCTCAACAAAATTTTTACATGATAATGAAGATAATGCATTAAATCGTAAGGCAATGTTGTATTATCTTCTGACTTTTCATATTGCCCGTTTAGTTTTTCTTCGATTATTTCAAGATTAAGGCAATATTCAAGTTTCTTCTCTCAGAAATGGCATCATCACATATTACTGAAGATTACTTACACAATCCTCACTGGTATAAAGTCAATTTTAAATCACCCTGAAGGATCCATTCCGAAATCCGCTTTGAAGATATGCAGTTCTCACTGGTAGATTCCTCCTAGCAGTATCATCCGCAGGTGGCGACAAGATCACCTTGTCCCTTTCGGGTCGTCCGTTAAACAGCGCACCTCCGCTGCCGAAAGCAGCCGCGTGGCGCCCCCCTCCCCTCGTCCCGGCATTCCGATTCCGCTGCAGCGCCGTTTAATCGGAACGGACGCCTCCAGGGAGGGACCGGGCCACACGCACGGGAGCCTCCGCCCCCCCCCACACCCTCACCAAGCCCCTGGGGCACCGTGCCCCTGGCCGTTGGGGCTGCATCTGCGACAACAGGCCGCCTTATTGGCTCAGGGCATCAACTGATGTCACTGTAGTGCCTGTGACAGGATTCCACTCCAGACGGTGGCAGGATTTTTGACACTAGCTGCATAGTTAGGTATAATTCATTCCATGTCGCGAGGAGAAATCTGGTGGTCGGCAGCTCTGATTGGTAGTTTTCCGTGGTTTCTCCGATCAACACCAGGCGGATGTCCGAGCAGTCTCGGGCTTTACTAAATTTTATTTTAATTTATTTATTTATATGTAACTGTTACTCATCTTTTAACTATTTATAGTTATGATAGTGGAAAGGGGTTCTGGAACTCAAGAAAACGTGAAAAATGATCTTCTCCCCCATACGTCACTTACAGTTTTTACTGTTCTTTGACTAAATAAATCTAAATCTAAACCTACTTGTTAGAGGGTTACGTCGCTTTCAACCGCTTTTTGTTGGAGAATTCTTGTCGACAGCTCTGATCGGTAGTAATTACCAGACGAATGCCGGTGCAGTGCTCGAACAGCTCGAATACCGCACGTAGTCTCAGTCTTTCTGCCTTACCTCTTCAGTTGATTTCTACATTGACTTCTTATCATACATATCAGGGTAATACAGGGCTTCACCTAGGTAGGGAGATTTCCATCAAGGGGAGATACCTGGATATGAACATATTGCCATATTGCCTGCCGCTTACAATATGAACTAACGTCACGGAACTAAAGACCAATGTTGTTGACGAGCCCTAGAAACACTATATTCTTACTGCATTCATCATCTTTTTACTAATAAGTTTTCCCTTTCTTAAGCCATCTCGCGAACTCTCTTCTTGTGTATCCAATTTCTTCCTTCACATTACAATATCTTTCTCCGTATTTCCTTTTTGCTAGGACACCTTTATGTTTACCTTATGAGTTTACCTGCAGTTGCATCTGCTACTCCCATCTTGTATTTTCTCCAGTGACGCTCTGCTTCTGTTCAGTTCCGTCTTCTTCTGCTTCTTTTTGATTTCCCACCCGCTATCTTCAGACAAACTCCTCACATTTTCTTTACCTTCGTTGAACTTCCAATATTGCATCTTTTCAATTCTACCTGCTGTTAATAATCCTAATTGTTTCTATCTGCATTTCTCTCTCACCGTTCTGCCCTTCCTTTTTGCTCTCCGCACTAAGTTTTGTCATTCATATCATTTCCTCACCATTTACACATCCTTCGGCCTCTACTCATCTTTATGCCTGAAACTTTTTTTGAAATTGTACTCTTATTCATTGTTACACTATTTCCGACTTTGTTCCCTCAATCTCGTCCTTCCGTACCCTATCTCCGTCTTTTATTAGGGAGTTTTAGCGCCAGGGGTTAGGAGACATACTCGGGTCCACGTCCACTGTGAGGAGTGTGTGTGTGTTTGTGTGGGGGGGTCACGGAGCACCCGGACCTCCCGGCCCCCTTTCCCACCCCTCCCCACCCTGGCCCTGGCTGTGTGCGCCGCCTGCCATCTGTGGGGGTCCGGTGTCTCCGAATGCGCCGCCCCCGCGCTCCACGAACGGCGGTCGCGCTCCTCGGGTTACGGATTTGCATCGGCGCCGCCCCCCTCCGCCCCCCAACGCCTCACCCGCCCCCTAGAAGCCTTCGGGGGCGGAGCAGTCCGCCAATAGCCCCGCTGGCTCGCATGTACTTCTGGAATTCGGCTTCGGCGGTGTAGCGGTTAGCGTATCGGGCTGTTATACCCAAGTTTGCGGGTTTCAACCTGATCAGTAGGCTTTTAAGGGCGAAAAAATACTTCTTACGACATCCTTCGGAGGGGAAGTTAAGCTGTCTGTCTCATGTTGTAGATTTACTACATGTAAAAGATCCTCAAACCTTGACGAAGTCTTAGAGGTAGATTAAAATCTCCTATTTCCGTTGCCCGAACAATACCTTCATTCGGTTCTAGATGGAGAAAGAAAAATTCCAAAATTTGCATGATCAGGCGGAAGAGCAGGTCTCATGATCTGAGCCTCTGACACGCAAATTAAGACATCATTTATTTAATTCATATAACTCAAGTGTACCGCACTGACGAAAATGATAGTGGTGAGTTCTGCACTTGATTTATCGGCGAGAGATGATGCATCTTTAAACCCTTCCGATTCATAGGCAATTGTTCGCAGTGGCCTTTTTTATAAATCGTCAGAAAGCAGTAAACGCTGTATGTGACGATGGTCGAGAAGTACTACTGCGCACTTATCGTGAGGCGAGTCTCTACGCTCTCTTCATATACAAGTCCGACTAAAACTCTACATATGCAAGAAAATGAATTCCGACATCGTGTTTTTTAAACACCAATGTTTTTTAACTTGTTTTAGCAACATTAAAGTTCTCACTGAGGGATTTTTACAGTGTCCCGCTTATCAATTACAATTCCTCTCTCTATAATTAGGTGTTAACTACCATGACAGTAAAAAACAATAATAATTTACATTTAATCATATTAAATAATACAAAACTAAATACTTTTATTGAAGAAAACACTCTGACGACTTACCATATTATTTTCAACGTACATGGCTAAGTTTCAAAATATGTTTATTAATAGAAGCAACGCAAAACTCGGCATTAAAATGATTTAAAGCATGGGAAAGGAAGGGGGACTGAAATACTCTGTAAATACGACACTGGAGATTGCCCCCTTCGCCCGCTCAGCTCCAGAAAAATGAAAAAGTAGAGTTATCTATCAATCCATCAATCTCTAGCGTTGTAATTGTCTACTATTTATATCTCCCGAAGAATGTTCTGCCTTTTCCCCGCAAGTAAAGCTCTTCTACAATGTTGATTTTCCTTCTTTTTTCAGACCCTTTACTCTTCAACACTTTCGTATGAAAGACGCTTCAATTAACGGGTATCTGAAAATTACAACAGGTTGTGTTATTTTGGTACTTTTTCATTAAAAATGAACAACGTGAAAACATCCATGCTAAATCATCGGCTTCAATAAGTCGATGGCAAAAACTGATATTATTCAAGAACATCGATGTTTCGAAAACATCGATACCGACGTCGCCACCCGCAGGCCAAGGCGAGCGATGGGCGGGCGGGCAGGCGGGCTGCTGCGGTCCCGGTGGCCCGGGGCGGGGCTAGTCCTGCCGACGATTGAGTCGTGTGGAGGCCATCCATCACCGCCCCGCACCGATTGAGACCTCGTCGCGCCACCTCCAGCCCCCCTCTCGGCCCCCCGCGCCCCTCGCTAATGGTCCCCCGCGGCTACCCCTCCGCGCCGCCCTCTCACGGGGCGGAGAATTCGGGCGAGGAGGAGCGGACACCGCTCCCGCATAAAGAGATTCCCTGGAAGGGGATCCGTCACGCATCTGCATTTGAAATTAAGAAATTTTACGTGCCTGTGTAAACACGGCGCTGAGGATGAAAATGATCTTTCTGGCGGAGCTGTCGCGCAATGATGTATAGCTTCCTTTAAATTTCCTTCCTTTGCTGAGAGTCGGTGTTTATATTGATTGGCTGCAACCGTAAAATCGCCAATTTTGCATGGAAATTTTTTGTAAATGAAAGTTCTTAAACTAGAATTGAAAAATGCCGGAATTTTATTAACATAATAATAATAGTATTATGTAAACTACATTCACAGTAAAGCCATCTGTAAACACATTTTATAATTCTTCTGCATTACTAAATGCTAGTTTCCTTTTTATATTGTTTGATCTTGGAAATAATGTACCTCGAAGAAAATGATTTTTATTTTCTCCCAGGAAGTAATGTTTGTGACAGTTAATGACTGAAGTAATTCATTAGACAATCGCCTAAACAATAAGTTCAAACAAGACGAGTACAAAAATTCCTGAATCCATCGCTCATTCTACGTACAGGTCCCACCATTGTCGCACTGGTTCTATCCGTATGCAATCAATGAAGTACACTTTACGGAGAAGAACGATTGCTACGTCATACGACTACAAAGTAAATAAGCAACACATATTTTACAGCATATTAAGACATTCGGTAGAACTGAAACCAGCACTATCTTTTCATTACCGTGTATAATGTTTTTCAATTTACTTCATAAGATTTTCGAAAAGGTCCCACGCGAATTACAATTTGTTCTAATTTTCACGGTTTAACACAAGTCAATACGTTTATTTGTCTTTACATTAATTTAAAAATTGCTCTTGAAAGGTCTTATCAAACTGAAGCGCTTGATAATTCATTATATTTTTTGGCACCTAAACGGCAATGGTCTTTAGTCCATGTGGTGATTGTGTTTCGAGGGAGACGTTCCTTCCACGCTAAAATGCATGCAATGCATCGGGGACACAAGCGTTATGGGTAATTTATTCTGTTACGAACACAACGGTACATACCTCACGCAACGTACACTACCCTCCGAATCATCACCTTCCGTATCACCGTCTTCTGCTTCACCACCCTTAGCTCATCTACACTCAGCATTACCTCCCTCAGCACCACCGCCGTCCGAATCACCCCCCTCCGCATCATCGCCCTCCGCATCACCGCCCTCCGCATCACCGCCCTCCGCATCACCGCCCTCCGCATCACCGCCCTCCGCATCACCGCCCTCGGCATCACCGCCCTCGGCATCACCGCCCTCCGCATCACCGCCTTCCACATCACCGCCCTCCGCATCACCGCCCTCCGCATCACCGTCGCCAGTAACATCTCTATCATTTGTGTCTATTATACCATTACACTGCTACGTCCAACACCTCTGTTGCCACCGCGTCTCCTCCCTCCCCCCGACCGTCGCCCCTGTCGCCGCCGCCCCATTGTCCGCCAGGCCTGCCACCGGCCGTGAATAGCCTCGCGCCGGCGACGCCACCGACTTCTCTCCGCCTCTTCCCAGGCGCGACGCGGCGGCGGCGCGAACGCCTCGGGGCTCTCGCACGTTTATTTCTCCGGGTTGCGGCGGAGATTTATCGCGACAGGCCGCCGGCCGCGGTCGCCTCTGCGCGGCAACCGCCTCGCGACGCACGCCTTCGCACGCCTTCGCACGCGCGCGCGCGCTCGTGCGGACGTTCTAGCCCGCCGCCTCGCGACAAGCGGTTGAAGCAGGCGGGATAAATGGAACACGTTGTGAAAGGGATGGTGAATGAAAAGATGCGACGTGGTATAAGACAGTTGAGTGAAATTAGCTTAGCAAAAATGTCGCCAATTTGATAGGTTTCGTTGCTTGCTTACTGTTTCCGGAGGCGTCAACTGCTAAGCTCATCAGACCCGTAGGTTAAGTGCGTGTGTTGTCACGGGAGATGTTTGTGTTCGTCCCCGCGGGATGTTGTGATTTGCCGTCGACAGGCACTTTGCATAGCTGGTTTTTCACCTTCAGGTATCTCCCCAACCGGGCACCTCCCTAGACGGGTCAAGCTCTAAGCATCCAGCTGGTCTCCCGACATATATGATAGTGTAGTGAATGTGAGTGTATGTGTGTAAGTCCGGGGTGAGAATGGGTGAAGGGAGAGTGAAGAAAGATCGGGTGCGGCTCCTGGCCCTGCTAGGCAGTTGGTAAGGGTACTGCTCCGGCATTCGCCTGATATTGATCAGAGAAACCACGGAAAACTACTGATCAGGCAGCCGGCCGCTAGAATTCCCCTCTAGACTGCGGCTGAAATCGTCCCAGCTATTTAGCTAGTATCGAAAATCCTGCCACCGCCGAAGGTGGAACCCTAGGATCTCCTGGTCAGAGGAACTGCAAAGACATCGCTAGTTACCCTGAACCCCATAAGCTGGATAGGTTTAGTTTAACTCACTTTTCTCACTCATTTCTAAGCTTAGGTAGAGTTTTGCAGTCATAAAATATTCTTGAATCCGCCCACACAAAATGTCCCACGCCTTTTACGTTAAAGTATAGATACAGTTTATTTTGACAAACTTCTCCCGCATAACGCATAGTAAAGAATTTCTACTTAATTAAATTCCACAAGTGATACATTCGTTTATATGCTTTACCTATTTATCAACAAAACAATCAGCCAGGTGTTCGCAAGTTGTTCCGAAAATGAGCGGTTGAGATTGAGGGAGTCGAACTGTGATGTGTGCCTCTGACGCAACGCAATCCATGATTACACATGGTGCATTGAATTATTGATTCCGTTTATTGTTTAAAAAGTAGGCCTAACTGAATTTATGAATATCGAGAATACCAACTTACTTCACTCATCAGTCATACATTTGTCATGTCTAACAAACGCTGATCAAAATTATCTTCAAGGAATGATACTCATTTTCCGGGAGCTGGAGCTCCATCAGAAGAATCCACGTTAGAAATATTTTCTCATTTCGTTCAGAGTTAAATTTATTAGCATGTTTACAATGTTGTCTCTTGGTGACTTCCAATTTCCGAAGCCTCATAAATTATTTTTCTTCGATTTCTTTCAGACAGTAAACCTTGACTTGTAAACCGAATCTTAGATTTTTCCCAGCTGCCATTTCAAAACAATTGATCTCCAGCAAATGATTAGAAATTATTATAAGTAAATGAAGAAGACAAGTGCAAAATATGCTAACCCTCGAAATTATTGTTACCGTGATACCGAAATATTTAGTGTCTGCTTATGCTCTGTGGTACTCAGTTCAATTTATGGCTCGTATGTGGCTCGCGGTTGTTCTCATTTTTATGTAACTCACTCAAACACCTTAAACAAAAACATTTATTTGCTTGTATCTCGTTTAACAAAAAGCAATATGCAACAAAAAGCGTTTCCGTGTAAGTTATGTTTCAGGCTTGAACATTTCTTTTTATAGTGTTACAAGAGTAACCAATATGATCCAGTTATTCTATGCCGCCAAGTTACTGTTTATGCTAAATATTGCAATTGAGGTTAAAGGACGTTACTTAATCTCAATAGGGGAACAAATAGTTGGACGCACACTACAGAATGCATAATAATGCGACCACAAATATTGTATGAATCTTTGCATCAATAGCCTTGCTCAATGCACGTCTCTCCTGGTATTTCGCAAAGCCAAACTCTCTGTGCAATTGTCAGCTGATGCCTAACTATAGCGGCCCTACGTATGTTGCGCAATTCAGCTAGGTAAGTCACATATACGAAATGCGTGACAGTACAGAGTATGTGAAACGAGGCTGCCCAGATAATCGAGGGTTTCACAACTGCCAATCAAAATATTCGCGCATGCGCAATAGATTTTTCTACTCGGTTCGGTTATAACGAATTTCTCTCAGTATTACGGACATCGTAATTACGCACATTCTTGGAATTCCTCGTTGCCTCCGGTGTGATATTAATCAAAAGCCCAACGCGCCGCCGGGCCCCCGACTTCCTGCCCCCCCCCCGCGCCGCGGGAATGAAAACACGCACCGTGCCTCCGTCGGGCTCCTGTCCACTGCTGCTCAGGAGGTGGGTGGGGCTATCACAATCATCAGGGGCCCCTCTGCCCCCTCCCCCCCCCCTGGCCGGGCGACAAAACGAGCAGAAGGACGAGGCCACTGCAAGTGACGTCCCTCGCGCCATCATTATTATCCGCATTCTTCCCCCCACCCCCACCCCGCAGACGAGATGCTGTCGGTCGCTGTGTCTTGCAGACAGCCTTTGCTCACTACATAAAGGTCACTGTTAAGTTGCTATAAAAGATTTATAAGTTCGTATTTTTGTATTCAAGACCTTGACATATTCTGTCTGTAATCGAACAAGGATAAAATAAATTTTTAAGAAATCTAAATATGACTAATGTGCTTACGAATATGGCTTATCTTCTAAAAATATAACCTAACAAATTACCCTACATTAATTCGATTTTTTATAACCTAAGTTTCTGTATATTTAAAGAATGTTAAAGGAAAATACGATAAATCATGAAAATACAACTATACTCATTCATACTCCTATTAGTGAAATGAGAGTAGTTCGCATTAAACCTGCTTTGGAGAATGTGGTCAGGGATGAGAGTTGCAACAACACAACTTCAGAAAAATATATTCTAAATCTCTAATGAAGATGTGGCATGTATGATAAACATCCACCTTATTATTGTCCGCATTCTTCTGCATCCGGAGATGAGATGCTGATGATGGCGGTGCTTTTCCGGGTCGTTGTACCGCAGGCAGAGTCCGAGTTTCAAACCTCTGGGTTCTGCGTTTCAAACCCACGTCAACATTTGCGATTAATAAATTGGGACCAGAGCAGGTTTTCTCACGGTCTCTCCTGACACTGCAGTGGCTATAACTGGGAGATTCTGGATTCGAGTACCAACAGTGCCAGGATTTTCGATACAATCCAGATAGTTAGGTCGAGTTCAGGAGGAGAATTCCAGGGACCAGGTGTTCCGATCGGTAATTTTTCGTGGTTTCTCCGATCAAGATCAGGCGAATGCCGGACCAGTTCTCTAATAAATAAGGCACGGACCGCGTGCGATCATTCCCTCTGCCTTCTTTGTCGTATCATCACCCTTATTTACCCACACACATACATACACTACACATGGCGGGAGGCCGGTTGAGGCTTAGAGCATGGTCCGGCTGGGGCGGTGCCCCCTGGAGATGCCTGACCCCCACTGGCCGACAGGTAGCTCAGCGCCGGATCTCACTATACAGCGGGGGAAGATCTCTGCCACATTGTGAGAGACAAGCATGCACTACGCTTATGGAGCAAATGCCCTTAGCCTTGAAGCGCCCGGAATCACTAATCAATCAATCGCGGTCCTCCTTTATATGAGTATCTTCATCCACCTACGTGATATTTCATAGCATCGTGATTATTCTTTCATCATGATCACATGATCATATACTGTACTATCGACGGTCTCTTTCAGAATAATTCAGCAAAATGCTGAGAAAAATGCTGCGAAAAATGACTTATTCGTATTGACTTGCGAAGAGATAATAAGTAAGCAAAGTATGCCTTTCAACTCTCATATCTATTGAAGCTATGATGTGAATTCATTATTTTCGTAATACTCGTAACTCAATATTAATTAACGTAATTAATATTGTGATTGAATTTGTGAGATATTATTGTTTGACATACCGACGAGACCGAGTACAAGAGATTCCTCCAAAATAAATAGAAATGACCCCAAATTGGAATAACGGCGAAGCGCAGTTCGGGAGCTGGCGGGGCGGGTGCTGTTGGGGGCTCGGGCGCCGCGCGGCGCCACCTCACCCCGCAGGCCGCGCAGCTGTTAATGACGGATCGCCGCCGGGGGGGCGGGGCGGGGCGGCGCGGGCGGGCGCCGTCAGAGAGGTATTAATGAACCGCGGGCGGGGCGAGGGCGCGCGGCGGTCGTAGGCGCTTCTTCGCGCCGAGCGGCTGCCGCCCGCACCTTGAACGTGCGCCGCGCACCGCCCTCCGCCCCCCTCCGCCCCCTCGGCCCCCTCGCCCTACCCCGTTCGCCCCAGCTCTGCCTCGTCCTCGCTCTGGCCCGCCCCGCCCCGCTGCCGCTTCCGAGCCTGCCGACCCAGCCCCGCCGCACTACTACCTCACCTCTTCAACGCCACCGCGCCGCTCCGTCTCGTCTCACCCGCCCGCCACCTCGTTCCACTCCGCATCGCCCCGCCCCCTCACGACGCCCTGCTCCCCCTGCCGCCCTGCCCCGCCCTGCCCCGCCTTCCCGCCTGCCCCGCCTGCCACGCCTGCCCCCCCCTGCTTCGCCCTGTCGCAGCCCAGTCCCAGCCCATGCCTAGACTTCCATGCCTAGACATGAAGACCTTCCCGCCCCCACTGCGCTCCGAGCCCTCACAAGCTTCACCACCGGCCTCCCACATCACCCCACTTCACCCCTCCAGCGTCCAATCGTCCGCTGCGCCCATCTCACGCTTCGTTCTGTCCCCGTCTGTACCTAATCCCGCCTGTTTCCGCTCGCTGTACTCCGACCTCTCTACTCCCCCGCACTCTCACCCTAGGTCCACCCGACTTCCAAACCGCACCACTCCCGTTCGTATCGCCCATCCCTCCGCCATCTCCCCTCCAGTTCCGATCCACAACTCCTCCCTCTGTCCTCCTGCTACCACCCTGCCGCCCGTCCGCACCCGCCCTCATTGCACCACCTCCACCCGCTCCTGCTCTTTCCTCCTCCGTTGCGCCCCACCACCTCGCCCTTGCCTGCTGCAAGGTGCTCGCGCGGAAGTCGCTCTTTCGCCTTTTCGTCGCGCCCGAAACTGGACGCGCGGGCGGTGCTCCATCTTCATTACGCGGGAGGGCGCTGCGCCCTTCTCGAGGCGTTTGTCCTGTTTGCTGCTCGCGCGCATGTGCGGCGCGTGGTCGCTTTCTTCTCCGTCTCAACTGCATCGAGGATTAATAATTTGCCGCCGCGCCTCGCCGTGTTTTCTCAGCGCGAGTGACGGAATCGCAAGGGCTGCCCCGGCCCGAATTTATGGCGAAGCACAGCGGAATTTCAGCAGATATTCCATGATGCAAGTTGAGACCCACCAAAAATTGTAATTCTTTTGTCTCCCGTCATTCGGTATTATATTCAGGATACTTTTTTCGTTATTTTCAGCCAGAAACCGTTTTTGATATGTAACTCATCCGCCTGTACCTTGTCTCCCTAGTGGATTTAATCTCCGTTTTGGCGTTGATTTGTTGTTTTTATTCTGAAGATTGATCCGCTGGCCTCAATAGCTCCTATCTTTTACTTTACTTGCACCCTCTTTCTGACGGAAGAGATTATAAGCTCCTTCCCTGACTCAAATGCGAACAAGGCAGAAATTATACCCTCTGATTTCTGTATTCAAGAAATGGTGGAGACGTTCTGTTACTTACACTTATGCGAATGTCAATACTTTATCATATCAGGCATCTTCATGCAGAGAGTGCAATACGTAGCGGAACTGAGGACGGTACCTACTCGTATGAAAGATAATATTTCGTGTGTTTCTAACGACAACGGGAAACGTCTTGTGTGTCGTATAATTCCAACAGACAACTTCAATCTGACTTCACCCAGGTTTTCGACGCTAGTAATGTTTCCTATCTTCTCGAAACCGTCTCATTAATAATGTCTGCATATAAAATAGTATGAAATAACTTCATAGCAAAGGATGGTAACAACCCAAGAGATGTAAACGAAAAACAAGACTTCCGTTAATCATATTGATACGACCGCTCCCTTTGTGGTTTGACAGCAGAACCTGCCAAAACAAACTCGACTTCGAGCGGTCCTAGGATGGTGCAGGCGCAGACGCGCCCTTTTCCTGTTTCGCGGAGCTTCCGACGTCGCCCGCGCAACCTCGCGCGCCGTCTCACGAGAATCCAATAACACGCCGCAGCCGAGCACCTGCCGCCCTCCGCCCTGCCCACCGGCTGCCGCTCCCGCCGCCCGCTACCGAATACTCCGCCTCGCCACGCTCACTCCGCCCAGCCCGCCCCTCGCCACGGCACGTCCACGCCACGCCACGCCAGCCCCCACGCCACGCCACGGCCACGCCACCCACTCGCCCCTCTCCCCGACCCCCAACCACCCGCTAGTCCGCTCGCCCGGACACACTCTGCCCCACTTCCGCCTGCTCCCGCCCCTCCACTAACGGCCCTCCCTGATCCGCCCACACGCCCCACTCACCCCGCCCCGTCCTTCGTCCCGAGCACGCTCCGTCTCGACCCACCCACTCCACTCCGCCCTCCCATACGACCCCTCCTGTCCTCTAGGACCACCGCCCCGCCCCAACGGCATCCTCCCCCCTTCCTACCCGCTCCTCGACTCTCCACCCCTTTCGATTCCTGCCCCTCCCGGCCTGTCCCGCCCCGTTCGGACGCCACCCGCCACGTCTCGCTTTTCCTCAATTTACTCATCTCGGCTACTGGACGCGGCCTAATGGCTGCGGGTTCACTTCATTAGAATTGAAAAGACGCCGACTGCGGGTGTTCGTGTTGCATTGAGCACACACCCAGAGGCGGCGGTTTCGAGATGATTTTTTCCTGCACGCCGAGTCTGAGCTTGTGTTTAGAACGGTGAATAAAAAAAATCGAGTAATTCTTGGGGAAAGATAATTCGAAATATAGGAGCACTTAAAATTCAGGAACGTTCGAAAAAATCAAGAAATTCAGGAATTCGAGATATCGGGGAATTTTAGATATTGATATGTTTGAAATACCAAGTAACCCAAGCTCTTGTTACTGAAACGCATCCCTATTTTCAGTCAGATATGTGATTCACCACGTATTAAACAACCAGAAATGAAGTGACGTCTATCATTATCTGCTTCATTGAACATTACTCATTTGTTGTAAGCTCCGAGTGTGTACTCTTGTGGGATAGCATTCTCCCGTACCGTGTTCTAAAATATATCCTAACACGATATTCTTGACCTTTCTTAAAACTGCGACTTTCTAATGGACGCGACTTTAGGAATGTTAAGTGTGGGATGAGGAAATTCTACTGCGAGAGAAGCGGTCTAATAAGAGACGGTAGGCAACAGCTGCGGGGAGCAATTAACATTCTTCTCGAGGAAGTCTCTCAATTGAGTGACAAGCAGGTGACAAAAAGCTCCTTGTAGATGATTGACATGACGAATTGAACTTGGTGCCGCTGAAGGGAGACAATAGACAGCTAGTAACCTTTTGATCATAAATAATGTCTTAGTTTCTTCTAATACAAGTTTTGACAATCACTTATCTTTTGCGATAAAAAAAGCTCCTTAATTTCTGTTAAGAATGCAAGTATTGCACTTAGTACTTGTTTGTTTTGGGGTGAGGTAGACGCTTGTTCTAGTAAGAAAAGTTACTGTACATTTCCATTTTTTTCATTTATAGGAATATAAAATATTCTGTAAATTGTATTGAATGAAGAAAAAAGAACGATTGTACAAATTGCCCTCTTTCTGAACAAAATAATTGAGAAAAATGGCTACATTAACGATGTATGACCAGACAAGACACATCACTTGTCGATGTTGACTTGTCTTTTTTTGTTTCTCAAAAATATCCATAATTGACCGTTTTTATTGCTTGGCTTGTACAGAAACACTATTTTGCAAAATAAATTATATGATGGAAAATAATGTAAAATGTGAACGTTGCCTTACTACAGAACAAATTGTAATGTTCATTGCAGTTTGACATGACCAACAACAGATAGAAATGATTTTTGCGATAGTCGATAAGGGTTCGTATTACACTTTGTACCCATGATAGATGGTCAAAATCGCACAAGGTTTCCTTTATGTAGTGATCTTTATAGAAGACAGAATAACATTATATTGTACCTTAGATATCTAAAATGAACCCCGGCGTAACTACCTCGCTCTAATTCAAAATTAACGTGCGTCGTAGTGGGAGGGCACCACAAAATACATTTTTTCAGAAATCGAAAGTATGTCCTTCTAGTTCATGATAGTAATCAATGGCTTCCGGATATTGTTTAAAATAGGAAAAATGTCACTTGTGAACACAGAGTTTGGCAGCATAGTTGGGAAGAGTCCAAAGAATAAATTTTACTTGTAAAACTGGAAAGCGAATGGAAATGGTTGTTTGTCACTTTGGAAGTAAAGTCTTCAATTAGCGCCCATTTTAAAGACCCTTCTACGTATACGCGAGAATAACTAGCTGCACGATCCATGGGTTCTGTCAGGAGCAATTCTCCCGTGAAATAATGTTTTCTGTGCCGATTATGAGCCTTTTTGAATTTTAGTTACACTATTTCTTCAAAAATATTTTAAAGTATATGAATGATTTCTTGTTCACGTATATTTCATAAAGCGATTCGCACGGTCAATCACGTTCGCGTTTACAACTGTCTTGGCCTTACCGGTTGTAAATCCGTGTCACTAGTTCCACTATCTACCTTATTGAGTTCATGATGCTTCGGCTTCAGACTTACAAACAAGTGAGGCCCGCAAGCCCTCCTTGCTCGTGTGTGTACCACACGTCGGTGGAAAGCAACACCCCCTCCTCTTGCAGTCGCAAGCGGTACCATGAGTCACGTCCGGACGACACGTCCGCTAACCTCTCTTGGATACAGCTCCTCTTCAGCCGCCTAGAGCTCTACTGTCCAAGAGAATCTTCTGGTACACTTGTGCAGCAGTGGTGGAACAAGAGGAGGGAAGCCATGGAGACCATCCCTGTCACATATCATCTCTTTATTGTAACTGTTCTCAATTTATTCAAAATAATCCACACAAATGAATCGTATCCCTTTCCAAAGGACTATTTGTATTATGAATATACATTTGTGTTTTATATCAAGGATTCTTTTTCCATTGTTTGAAAAATATTTATGGGGGCTGTTGCAAATAGCAATAGCCCTCATCCCCCGAAATATTCCTGGCTCCGCCCCCTGGCCGGGGCTGCGCGCGGGTCGGGGGAGCCAAAGCGGCGCGGTGACGAGGTCTGACGAGGTCGTCGGCCTTGGGCGCTGGGGGCGGCTGACGGAGCGATGCAAATACCAGGCCGCTGGAACGCGACGGCAATTTGCGACCGCGCGGCGGGCGAGCGTGTGGTGGTGGTGGACGGGGGAGGAGGGGGAGGCGGCGGAAGCGGACATGGCACCGCCGCCGCCGGCGCGTCCGCCCTCGAGCGCGGGGCGATCGCTCACACCGCCTTCCTCCTCCGTCTTCCTGACCTCCCTATGCCGACCACCTTCCCCACCGACCCTCCGTTGGCGTAGGTGGGTCAGGGCATCAACGGATGTCGCTTCGGTGCCTAAGACTGGGAGATTCTAGGTTCGAGTTTCGACGGTGTCAGGATCTGACGGAGCTCAGTCGGTGTCAGTCGCTGTCTGGAGGATAGTTCTAGCGACTGGTTGCTATGATCGATAGTTTTCACGAGTTTTCTACAATCATTACAAGGCGAAAGCTGGAGTAGTACCCCAATAAACAGGCCACGGGCAGTGCGCATTATTTCCTTTCCCTCACATCACCCCCTACTTACACATACCTACATTACAACCACCTCACTACCATACGAGCTTCGAGCTTGTCCCGGCTGGGGCGGTGTCACGGCGGGTGGGAGATACCTGGTTGGGGAAAATCCTGCTAACGGACGGTAAGGTCGACACCGAATATCACCATCCAGCGGGGTAAAATTCACCGACTCCTCCAGCCTCTCGTCAACTTCCCTTTCCGCCGCCGTATCCCCCGGTCCGTCACCGCTCCTCCCCCCCCCCCCCGCCTATTGCTAAGTTGCCTTGCTCGCGGCAGGTCATTCCTCTGTTGTGCCCGCTAAAGCGCGCAGTACACTCGTCCGCCTACCGTTCCAACCCCACCCTACCCCCCTCCCCAGCGATACATCTCCCATCGAGATCATTCGCTTTCCATTCCCACATCCCCGTCGTTAGATCAATCCCCACCTCACCCCTCGCTCCCACCTTGTCCCCATCCCATCCGACCCATCGCTCGCCGGTCAGTCTCCATTCCACATCCCTCCCTCCTCCTACTTCCACTACCGCCTCTCATCGTCACTCCATCGCCTCCTACTCTCCCACCGTTACCCCTCCCATGGGCCTTACGCTTCCCCGTCCCACTGTTGTCTTTTCTGCCCCCGTATTCTCTCTATAGTCCTGTCCACGCTGTTCCTTGCCGATTTTTGCCAAACTCCTATTTACTCCTCAACCTCTCTGCCGACCGCCACCGTCCTCACACCACCTACCTCCTCCTCCCCCCTCTCCGCGTGATCGTTCCGTCGCCCACGCGCCCGTGCCACTTGACGGAGTGAAGCGATCAGGGCCTGCCAAGGCCGATGCGCCGTCGAGCAGAGACGGACTGGTCGCGTATTTCGGCGGCGGTGGAATGTTTGGAAAATGGCCCAGTCGGTGGGATGCGCCGATCAGCCGAGTCAAGGTTGGTGTTGCTGCAGCTGCTTCTTGAAATTAGAAATAGCGACCTACGTCGTGATTCTTGGATGTCTTATGTCTCAAGTGAAATCAAACTGGAAATCAGACTGTATAAAAATGTCAACTCAGTCGTCCGTATAGCCGATCGTTAAGGCAATAGTGCCGTAGCGATGTCGAACCGAAGGATAGCGAATTCGAGTCCCGAATGTCTGCATTTTCAATGAAGTAATAGTTTGGGAGAAAGTGTTCTTGATGAAGTGTACCATGTTAATATTAGATCTTGAATACAGTTAAATTCACAAATAAGGTGAAATATTTGTTGTGCGAGCTCACTACAATATTGTCGCAAACTTGAAGTGGCCTGAAAAAACGTTTCCAAAACTAGTTTGACATCATGTTTTTGTGGTACGTGGTAAATGTAAAAGTAACTGTTTACTAAGACAAGCAACTAAAACCAGCAACTTAAACTTGCATGGAATTGCTGAATTTTCTAACAGAGAGTAATTTTCAAATGTGGGACACGAATTTACCGAATTTTTTTTTTCTCATCAATCTAATCAATTTGTCTGATGTGGCATCAAGAGTAAACCAACCATAGAAACTTTTTGCTAATAAGATATTTTCAGAAAAAGACACTCTCTTTTAGTGTTTAAAATCAATCTAAAGATGAACAAGGAAACGTTTTCATACTGTAGTGTCATCTTGAGAAGCCTTGGGCAACTTCAGTTGTAGAACTTGCGTTAACCTTTCATTTATTTAATTTTATATGATTTATAAAAATAGCAAATAATTTTCAATTGATTTTGAAGGTACTAATTGATGGTGTTTGAAACCAATTCCTTTAAACCTCAATATTTAATTTTTAGGTTATTCCAGAGAAAAGAATTGAGTCACAAATTTCTTTGTATAAGGTGCTCCACGTGTTCTCAGAGTCACTTGTGATGTCCTTACCATCGAGTCACGGGTTCTTCCCGGAGCATTACCTCTGGCTCAGTAGTCCATCTGGAGACGATGATACCCGGAAAAGAAGACGAATAACAGGTCTTAGCGAAGGCGTTCCACCATGACTTCATCCATGCGGATTCTACTCTGAATTGTTTCGAAATTACGCGGTTGCATACTTACAAGACTCACGGCACATTACATTTGTAGTAGCTCTCAATTACTTACTCTAGCTGTAGGAAAGAAGAGTAGAAATTGTCGGAGCACAAGATAAGAGACATATCGAAAATTCCTCTTTTTTTTAGTTCTATGAACGAATATGCTTAAAAAGTAGTTTCAGTATAAAATGTTTACTTTTAATAGTCAACATTTTATAAATATGGTTCACAGTACAACCGATAATTAGAGTAAAACTTTTTGTCTTTTCCTGCAAAATAAACAGCTTCACTGAGGATTAAACCGTTATTCTACACATTTTTTAAATATTTTCCTTATGCATCGATGAAATGAGGTTACTCGTGATGATCCCATCAATTGAGGCAAAATTCTTCTGTCTTTTCTTCTTTCAAGGAAAGTTTTGTCAAATATTCATTTTGAATCACAAGTCTGATGGTAAAACAAAAGAAACTGACTATTATTTTAATTTAGATTCGATACTCCACATCATTTGATACGCGGCAATGCGATATGCGGTGAGAGCCGGAAAATTCATCTATAGTACTGAAATAATATAGGAGAGAATTGTTGTTCAAATATGAGGTGATTGAGAAAGCACGTATTAAAAACTGTATAGATGGAGTTCGGCGGTACATATTCAAGCGTACAAGTTGTAAAGAATGCTGTTATTTTAATGAAATCAAATTTATTTATTTATTTATTTATTTATTTATTTATTTATTTATTTATTTATTTATTTATTTATTTAAATTAATTTATTGTTGTTATTATTAGAAAACTAAGATACCATTAAGTGCAAAAGTCTCCTGCCTTCTGCAGGGAATCCTGAATGAAGTGATTGGGTGATGATGAGGGGGAGAAGACTAGGATGACGGTGGGAGGTGGCAGGTGGTGTGGTGATCGTGGTCTATTTGAACCATGCCCAGCATTCGCCTTATGACGAAAGGAAACCACGAAATACCCCGGTGAGGATGGCCGGCCCTGGGATCGAACGCGCTACGCACTGAGCTGCTTCGGTCGGTGAAATTAAATGAGAAAGAATCAAACGGTAGTTTAGTTGCAGTACGGTGCCTTTATTATAAACACAATTACATTGCATTTCCAATGAACATTTTTAAAATATCCGCCTTACATTACATGAGAATTTCTCATTGTTTCCTTATCTGCAAAAATATTTGTCATGCACGATCTCAGTGCGCAGCCTGTTGCTCATAGGTGGTGTGTGTGTGAGTGAGAGAGGGCGAGTGTGTGTGTATGTGTGTGAGAGAGTGTGTATGTGTGTGAGAGAGTGTGTATGTGTGTGAGAGAGTGTGTCTGTATGCATGTGTGTGCATGCATGTGTGTGTGCATGTGTGTGTGAGAGAGAGAGAGAGTGTTGGTGTGTGTGTGTGTGTGTGTGTGTGCGCGCGTGTGTGTGTGTTGTCTGCCAGGAAGGAGCTGCCTGCCCTGGGGCTTGCGTTGTTCTGCAGTGCAGCGCTGCGCACCGCAGAGGCCTTTCGCTGGGGCGCGAGCCCGGTCAACGCTTCTTCCTCCGAGCTGCGGGGCGCTGGGGCGGCGGCGCGCGGGTTGGCAGGCCTGGCGCCGGCGGCGGGGGGCGGGGGCCGCTTCGGCCGGCCGCTCACGACTTGATTAATGTTTTTATTTTCCCCCGCCGCCCAAACAAAGCCCGCAGCCGCCGCCGCCGCCGCTGCGCGCAGCCTCGCCCGGCCCGGCCCGGTCGGGCCCGACTCCGCAGCGAGCTCACGGGGCAGGTGCCCCGCGCCGCGCCGCGCTCCCAGCACCAGGAGGAGGAGGGAAGGGCGGAAGAGACAGGAAGAAAGGGAGGGGCGAGGAGGCGAAGATTCCACAGCGGTGCTCAGTGACGGTGACGGTGACGGTGACGGTGACGGTGATGACGATGGCGGTGGAGGTAGAGTTAGAGGTGGAGGTGAGATGGCAATGGCGTTAGAGATGGAGATTGAGATGGAGAATGAGGTGACTGAGACTTGAGTAGGAAAGCATGAGCAAATGAAGAACAGGAGATGGCAAGGGTGCATAACTTCACTAATGCCTAGTACGTACGTAGTAATGTTACAGACTTTTTGCGCAAAGCGAAGTATATTGGCGTACATCACTTTCGAGCCTCTGCGCATGCGCATCTCGAACTGCGCATTCGCAGAGACTCAGGAATGGTAATCGCTAAGGAGCTGTAAGATATGGAGAAAGTCTCTAAAGGCCAAGACGCAACTGTGAAAAGTAAAAACGAACCTGAAACACAAAAACCGAATTCATAACCGGCTGAGTACAGTTCAGAGCCAGCATTCCCGCTGTCTCGCAGCAAACTCAGTCCGTGAAACCCAGGCTTCGAATCTGACAGACGCGGGTTCCAGGCGCTAGCTACATAGCTAGGTAAATTCAGCCACAGTCTGGAGGGGAATTGTAGTAGCCGGTGCTCTGATCGGTAATTGTTTTTTCTATCAATATCAATCGAATGTCAGAGCAGCACCCTAGCAAATCGGCCACGGAGAGCGCGTGACATTCCTCCGCCCTTCCTCTTCCTTGCCCTATCGTCTCTCTTTGCTCTTACATGCCCTTTCATGCAGTACACTAGTCAGGAGAACTTAGGTTGTCCCGGCTGGTTCGGTGACCCCTTTGGGGGAGATACCTGCAGGAGAAAATCCTCCGGGAGTCGACAGGTAGTTGGCACCAAATCTCACTACCCAACGGGTAAAGTATAACGCCACCTCCTGCGATAAAAATACTCACTGTACTGACGGAACTAATGACCTCAGCAGATGACGTCCAAACAACAACAATCAATTAAACAATTAACCGAATCCCCATCTTTGAAAAGGTGTTCAAAATTGTTTTAGAGCTTAGTTTAACACTTTCGACATTGGAACGTGGGTGAATGAAGTTGAGCGCTTGAAGTTCTTTATACAATTGGAGTATCACTGCTGGTTGCTTGATCGTGCCGTCAGTGAAGGCAGCTTTGGAGGAGGTAAGAGGGGGAAGAGGACCAGGTTGTGCAGGTGATAGTGGTCGTGAAGAGCAAATTTAGAAGAGAGAACAAATATTTCAGAAGGAAAATGTTCGAAGTCAGTGAGGAACCAGGTATTGTAGCGTCACGGCTTGGCAGCAGCCGAGTGCAAGGTAGAGGGCTGGGGGATCTAAAGATAGACGCCCAAACAAAGACGGGACTTTCCCGACAGGAAATGGTCCGCGGGCCAGGCAGCGCCAGGGAAAGGCTTTCCACCGCGCGGGGGTGGGGAGTAGTGACGTAGGAGGTCAGGTGACCTGGACCTATAAAGACGCCGTGGCGAGACGGCGCGGGTGGGTAACGATTTTGGTTTCCTCGTGGCTAGACCACAAAAACTTTGTCCGCCCAGGCTGGTGCGGAGTGCCGAGGGCACGTGGGTGTTCGACGAGTTCGGACAGGGTGATGTGTTCTTCAAACACATTCGGGCAGATCGTCAATCTGCCGGGGCACACCAGGTGCCTATCTGCGACGCGGCCTTGCAGGCTGGTCGTAGGCGTCGCCGCAAGGCGCACGTAGGGAGAGGAGGGCTGCAGTGGTAGCTCTGGCAAACCGCCTTAGAGTGAGGGATGTAAATATGTACAGTGTGTAAATAAAACTTGTATATACTCACTCGTGTCTGTTTCCTTGTGGTGTAGATCCCTACACACGACGTTACAGTATGTTGCAAGGTGCCAAGATAAATTTGAGAGTTTCGGGGGGAAGAAATAGCAACAGAGAACCACATCTTCGGATGATAAAATAAGAGGTAATAAAGATCAATAACATGGTAAGCAAAATAATACACATTAATGGAACTTCAAAAGTAAGCAATTCAGATAATGGGCGGCCATGAATCAGGAGAAAGAAAAATTCACCGTTGGAGAAATTGGCTACAACAAAAATTGAGGCACAAATAGTGATAGGGGGAAGGTGATGTCCAGAACAGAAGACGACAGTAATTTTCATTGTGCTAAAGTAAATAAGAAAAAGAAGAAAAAAGGGAAAAAAAGAAGAAGAACAAGAGCAGGAAGATGATTAAGAAAAAGATAGCGAATAACATAATGATAACCAAAGAGAGGAAGCAGAAAAGAAGAGCTGCTCCTACGAAGGAAGGTAGGTGACTAATGATGTCTGAATGCGCAAGCGAAAGAGTTGATCCGGTCGGAGTCACTGCGGTGCGATGGCATGCAGGATAGGAAACGTCGGGGGCGGAGGGCTTCGGCCCGGTGGCGCGTGCAGCGGCGCCAACCTCGTCGCTCTGACGTCAGGTGCGCCGCGAGTCCCAAGTGACTTGGGAGTGGAGGAAAGAAGTTTACTTCCCGAACGAAGTCAATCGTCAAGACCGATCTTGTAGAGAGAAATCTTATCGAAATGATTTAAAATTTGTATGAAAAGATATTTCAGGGACTCTTAAATGAAAGACCAGATAATAAAATGGGAAAATAAAAACAAGTGAACTTGTTTCATGAGAGAATTGTTGAAAAGCGGTAAGTCAGTGAGGGAAAAGAAACAGATCATACGAAGAGTGGATAGTATGAAGCTGATAATATTATAAACCTGTGATCTGTGACGAAGTCGAAGTTCGTATTTACTTGACCGAGAGCATAATTATTATTGTAAATACACTCGTGATAAGAAGAATAAATGATAATGATATTGCTATAAAGAGGTGTATGCAGTGACTTTGACGAAAAAAAAACAACGAGAAAATACCTCACAGCGAAAACGAAGTGCCAGAGAAGAGGTGAATCTGTGCAACTGGAAACCTTCATTACGCGTCTACGCCGCAGATTTTTCACGATTGGCCGTGCGGTGCTGTCCCAGGGGTCGGGGCATCAGAGGAGCCAGGAGTCATAGAAGGGTAACGTCACAAATCGAAAGAAGCAAATGACATAGACGATTAATCCAAAGAGGTATTAGCAAAGTATAAGGATGAAGAATACTTACGTATCCCCTAAACCTATACAGATGACCTACCTAGTCTACAGTTAGCACAATTGACCGAAACAAGAAGAACAAACGCAGAATTGTTGTTTACACGTTGTACAGAACGATATGGAAACAACTATCAGATCATAAAAAAATCCACTCTTATGTTGATTGAGGTTTTGGGGCACGTCATCTGCTTTGCTTATTAGCATCGTTAGTGTATAGTGAACGATTTTATCCCAGGAGGGTGGCGTTGTTCCGTTGAACTTGCTTGGTCGTGTGCGAGTGATGGCGGGTGATGGTGCGTGTGGCGGCGGGGAGGGGGGGGGGCGTGGCGTCCAAGGCGCCAGGTACGGTCGCGGCAGTGGCATCGTCTGCCGTGGCGAGGTGCGGGAGCAATGGGGCGCGAACGCGATCTGACAGGAGGCACCGTCATTTCCGAGAATCCCCTGCAATTGCATTGTACAAAACAGAGAACTGTAGAAAAGTTACAACAGAAAAGTACATGCTCTAAACGAAAAATCAGAATTCTCAAAATGTCTCGTTCAACGACATGAAATAATATATTTTATCTCCAATGCAATAAAAAGTATAATAATATTGTTTATCACTAATGCTAATGAAATATGGAAGATTTACTCACTCTGAAAACAATACAAACCTTATTCACTATGAAGTTATAGTTAACAATATTAAATTGAAATGTTTTATATTTATTAAGGTCTGGACGATAATCGGGAATTTTGTTGTTCACAATACCTTAAAAATGGAACGCATGGGAAAAATTCAGATATTGGACTTAAATGGTGAATAAAATGCTCTGTTACGTAAGGCTAAAAGGCCTCTCTCAAAATTGTCAGGGAAACCACGGCCCCCTGCCCCCTTTGCCCCGCTCCCTCTGCATATCATACATGTATGGTATTCCGTGATGCCTGCGGCGGCGTCAGTGGCAGCAGGTGCGGTGGCGACAATGGTGGCGCCTGCCGTGGCGAGGAATGGGCTGAATGGCGTATGCGCTGCCAGGTGCCGCCGCTGCCTGCTCGAGCCTTCAAGAACATAAAAACTGATCTGAGAATTCCACGGTGTAGATTTGCATGATGGAAAGAAGCTGTGAAATTGTACGACAGAAAAATGTAATAATCATAAAATTGAAAAGAAAAGAGATGACAGGCCACGTGCCAGTTTCGGATTAGGCACATGCGTAGTTCGAACGATCTAAATATGTCACAGTAAGTGGCTTGTTTGGGGTTCGCCGAATTAAAAGGAGGAAAAACAGTAATTATGAAATTCATAAAAATAACAAATAAACTATGAGAGAGTTCACCTTTTGCGCGCGGTTTGATTGATTGCTTATTTTATGTGTATGTATACGTCAAGTGCCATGGCCAATGATCCAATAGATGTAGCGATTGCTGAAGGCAGGAGGTGGCGGTGTTCCTACTTTGCTGATACGGCGCCGACCTGCCCGTCGGGCTGAGCAACTCAAGGAATTTCCACCCGCGGGGAACCCCATCCAGGATACGTTCCTATCTCTAGACTGCTGCAGTAGTGAAGCACATGTGTCACTGTGCGGTACGCGTAAAGAGCAGGAGGGTACAGGGTGAGGAAAGAGAGATTACTCGCTGTTTGTGGCCGTTTGTTAGGCACTGCTAGGGTATTCGTCTGGTGTTGATCAGAGAAACACCGCTGACCAGAATAGACGTCCGCTACAGTTATCTTCCAGTCAGCCGCTGCATTCTACCTAGCTATGAAAGTCTTGTCGAAAATCCACCACCGCCGAGACTTGAACCCTAATACCTCCCGGTGAGAGACGCTGCAGCGGTAACGGTTATTCTACTGAGCCTTTTCAGCCGGAAGAATTTGGTTCGCTCATTTTTTATATAGGGCAGAGCGGAGACGGAATCAGCCAATCATTTTGAGAAGGGCTATCATAGATTTTGGTTACACAAGAAACATACTTCTTATTATTTGTATATAATATTTTTAGACTATAAATATGCAAAAAATATTATTTTTGAAATAATTACATAATTCTAACATCAATAGATATTTAAATCAATTTTGCCCCCTAAAGGAAAGAAACTGCCTTCTGCGGGGGCTGCGGCGAGGGAGGGTGGGTTCGTGGTTGGCGGTGCGTGCGTCGTCGGTGGGTGGGGCGGGGCCGCCGTGGCGAGGTGCGTGCGCAGTGGGGCGCGTCCCGTGCGCTGCCAGGCGCCGCCGCCGCCACCGCCGCCACCGCCACCTTCCGCACGCGCCTTCCCTCGCTCGCACGCGTGCGTTGCGTTGGCGCTGCCCGCGGCCCGTGCGCGCGCGCGCGAACGCTATTTCCGTCCCGCGCCGCTCTGTGGTTCGCCTGCGCTTAAAGCGGACGCCGCCCGCCGCTCGACGTCTGTTCTGCGGAGCACGCGCGTTTCAGTCGGCCGGTGTTTTTACTTCCTCGCTACCGCTTACGCAGTAGAGAGAAAGTTACATAATACCGCGCGAGAAAACGGCGAATTTTCGGCAGAAATCATATTACATGACCCTGGAAACGAAAAAGTGGATAAATCCTCTGTCTAAACGTGGAAATGATAATCCTCTAACACGTGGTGTAGCCAGAATCTATATTTTATGGGTCCTTGATTCCGAAAAATCCAATGACCTCAAAACGTGTGCCCGTCTGTTAACAACTCTAGCGGCTGTATCCTATCGACCGTTTGTGCCCAAAATTGATATTCCATAATTGATCTGGTCGATGTCGCAACTTCTTCCATTTGAAACCGGTATTTTAATTTTTGCGGGTGCTTTACACGAAGCCTCTAGGACATTTTCAATTTTTAAAAACTTTTTATTACATTTTATTGTTGGAAAGTGTGAGTGGCGTTTAAGAGAATGGTGTAAGTCCATTTTTTTTTTTGAAAATTGCAAAAATTCAAAATTATTCAGAGTCTTCTTACAACTAAACTATTAAAGATAGATTTTTACCCCAAATGAAACCTGTTCTTTAAAGATAGATTTTAAAAAAAGTCTTGTACAATTTCTTTTGAAATGTAGGTACGTAACGATAGAGCTTCGGTTATGTCTTAGGTTTTGCTTCATTGGTTACGCGAATCCTTCATGCATTCACGTTTCACCTTGGAATCACATGCTTTCTTAGCGGTAACTTCTACCCCATTGAATTCTTTCTTTTTCTTATTCAAACTCATCACAGAAATGGATCAACTACAAAATTCTGAAAGTTCACCGAACGTGTACTGGTTATCAAAATCGATGGAATTTATAAATTGCAGTATCTGCAATTGTGACATTTCTTGTGGTCTTTCACTTTTATATTTTCAAAATCTTAATCTATAAAAGAGAAACATAGGTATACGTACTAGCTACAAGAGCTAAATTTGAATATTGAATTTGATCACCGTATGCTCTCAAACTCGCTGTACTATTGGCGCGCACCTCAGGCGTGGCCGCGAGTACACGAGCGCTCCCCGACTCCGCTAACGAGCCAAAGGCGGCGGCGCTGGTGGGGGAGGAGGCGTGGGCGGAGTTGCAGGAGGGCGCGCCCTCGCTCTCGCAGTTTTACGAGTTGCGGTAAAAAGCAGCATCGTCTTCGCGCCTCGTGCTCTCGAGCATCTTGAGCCCGACCGCCCTAACCACCCAACCACCCAATCTCCCGAACCACCGCTTCGAACCCCGCCCGCTCATCGCCCTGTCTGCCCATTCAAACGTTTGCCTATCGCCGGCCCAACCACCCGTCCAACTACCCGCCCAACCACCCGCCCAATCACCCGTCCAACCACCCAGTCCAACCACCCCGCTCAACCACCCGTCGAACCACCCTCTCAACCACCCACCTAAACCACCCGCCCAACCATCCGTCCAACCATCCGTCCAACAACCCGTCCACCACCCAACCACCCGTCCAACCACACCAGTCCAAACCACCGCTCAACCACCGTTCGAACCACCTCTCAAACCACCCACCTAAAACACCCCGCCAACGCCACCCGGTCAAGCCCCATCGCGGGGTCCCAACCACCCGTGCCAACACCCGCTCAAAGCACCCCGGTCAACCGGTCCCCAAACCACCAGTCCAACCACCCGTCCAACCACCCGTCCAACCATCCGTCCAACCACCCGTCCAACCACCCGTCCAACCACCCGTCCAACCACCCGTCCAACCACCCACCTTACTGCGCACCTACCCTCAAACCGACCGTCCGCCTAACTGCTCGCTTATCTGTCTGACCGAGCGCTTAAACCCATCTAACCGACCACCTTAGCGCTTACTCAAACCTTTCCAAAGATGTCTCAATATCCGTCTCGAAGGAAAAAGGAACTTGCGAATCACTCTCATTTGTAGGTCACTTGCACTTTCGTGGGCGCTCTACGGGAAATTTACAACCTCTGGGCCTTGTTAATCTCAACAGGAAGAAATTACACCGCAGTGCAAGCGTGACTAATTGCTTTAGGGCTCCTGATCGTGGATTACCGTTCATGAAACAGACACTCCAACCGCGTCTTGGGTAACTGCATTTTCTGCACGGTACAAAAAAAAAATTTATTGTATTGCTTTGCTTGTACATATTACGGGTGAAACTTTAATTTCCAATTTAAAATTTATAGGTGCGTTCAAATGACGGTTGATAAAATCATTATGTTGTTAATATTAAAAAATAACGGAGGCTTGCCTGTAATATTTTTGAAACACTTCACCATCAAGATTCTTTAGAACAATAAAACTTATTTCCCATTCTTTACTTCCCTATGAAAGTGATTTTTTTTAATGTCGACTCCGCAAAGTGATTTATTCCGAAAGCAATCATACTTTTTCACGCCTTAAATGTAGGTAGATAGTTGTGATTAACCGGAGATCCGAATACGTGAAATGTGAATAAAAGCATTTCTATAGTAATTCCATTATGTTAATCGCTTTTCTATCGCAATTCTAATGTGTAATTCTATCGAAGAGCTATCCTCAGGTTTAGATATTTCTCTCCAATGTGTTCCGCACCGCTGATCTGAAGGCGTAGTTCGCTTGTGAATTGTGTTAGTGCGTTTTTTCGTCTGATTTTTAATGTTTGCGATGCGTCCAAGAAAACGCATTTTTATTACTACGTGTATTTGCATATCTCTTATCTCGCAAATACAGCACTGATGGTTTTTTGGTGTCATTACAAGTTTTTACACTATCGTCGTGTTTCAGATTGTGTAATTATGTTTGTTGATTGGCTGATTAGTGATTCCCGACGCGTCCACACGTAAGGTAATTAGTCCCGTAAGTGTATTGCCTGTTATATCGCGGGAGATGGCTGTGAATTTCCCCCGCTGGAGGCGAGATTCGGCGCCGACCTACGTCGGTCTGCGAATATTTTCCCCACCAGGTATCTCCCACCAGCACCGGCCCAACTGGGTCAAACTCCAAGCTGGCGACCGGTCTCCCGGCACGTGTGGTAGTGTGGTGCATGAGAGTGTAAGAGAGTGTATGGGGGCGAGGAAACAACAAGGAAGAGAAAGAAAATCCCGCGGGGCCGTGGCGTGTTCGTTAAAATACATCTCCGGCATTTGCCTGATGCTGACGGAGAAACCACAGAAAAGTAGCGATCAGAGATACCAACACTAGAATTCTCCTCCAGGCAGCAACTGAACATGACACTAGCTGACTAGCTAGTATCGATAATACTCGTCGAGATTCGAGCCGTTGGGTCTCCCTGACAGAGACACCGGAGTGATTGTGTTTGTTAGCGGCTTTGCTGATTCCATTCCAACGCTTCCACAGCCAGGGCAATGGCGAAGGCAAAGGCAGCGGGGCGCCGGCGGCGGCGGTGGACGCGCTCGTTAGTCCGCGGCGCGGCGACGGCGCCGCAATTAACGCCGTGTTTTTGCCCTCGGCCGCCGCGCGCGCTCGCGTCGTCGCAGTTCGCGCCGCTCTCTGAGGGCCCAGCGTCCTCTCTGCGCTGTCGCTGGCCCGTGCGCCTGCGCTTTCGCCGCGCCTGTACTACATACTGTACCGGCAGCGTGTAAGCGACTCTGACAGTTGTCTCGCCACGTGCTCTGGTACGTCATGTGACCTGCTCCGAAGCAATCAGCTTGCGAGGATTGGTTTACTTTCTCATGGCCAGAGTAAAATAAGGCATCATTGAATTGAATTGAACAGCATGCGTTAACGTTCTCGCGAAATCTAAAGTCAGTACGAAACTACCACTTACACGTACGCACGATATTTCGCAAAATTTCGAAGTGATATAGGTCTTACATTTCACTCACTTTCGCAGATTGTTATTTCTAATTATCTCATTTTATTTAAATGTTTTCACCATTCAATGTGTATTCGCAGTCATACTTCTCATTGCTACACTGTACTACTCCTACTTTCGTCATCGATGACCACATGTGTTTCAGCGACCATTTGTGCGTAGTGTGCCTGCGCTTTAGGCTCCGATGCGTCACGGCTTCTTCGATTACGATTGTTTCTACCGCTACCATTGTTCCTAAGGACACTGCCTACACCACCATCTACGCCATTACCATCACCATCATCTCTACCTCCATCTTTATCGTCGTCGGTAACACTCACGCGTCCGACTCCTTCTCAATCACCATTCTCCTTCTGAACTGCTACACAAATCTCCATTTTATACGCTTTTTCCGCCGGCGCCGCCACTGCCACCGCCATCGCCTCCGCTTCCGCCAATGCCTACATTACATGTTCCTGTATCTGTCATTGCTTGCGCCACTGCTGCTGGCACATCTTCAATTTCGCGTCTGCACCCACCATGTCACCAACGCACCTTCTCCTCATCACACGTCTTCCACATGTCTTTCGTCTTCACTTTCACTTGGTCGGCACCACACCCGGCGGGAGTGTTACCGACGGCGATAAAGATGGAGGTAGAGATGATGGTGATGGTAATGGCGTTAGATGGTAGTGGAGACAGTTCCTTTTCATTACCTATTCCTGTCCCATAACTTCTTTCATTCTGCTAGCGCTCCTCCTACTCCACCGTTGCTGTCCCTATCTCCAACCGCCACTCCCACCACTACAGACACCCGCTCCAACCCACCTAACCCATCTACACCTCCTCAAGTCCCCTGTACACATACTCACCTCCACCTCAACACGTACACTTCCATCCCCACACTTTCCCCAAGTGCACTCCTAACCCCACCGTCACCACAACTCCGCCGCATCACCACTCTCTTTCTTCGCCTTCACCTTCGCAGCCGCGATCTCTACTGCACCTCACGTGCTCCTCTTCCTCTGTCAACACCATCGCTCCATCTCTGCTTTTCCGCCCTTCTTGCTGTAGCGCTACAGTCTGAGCCTCAAGGCCGTCCCCACCACTGCATTCTTTCGTTCCAACCCACCTTCATCTCCATCCCCCACATTCTCGTCCCCACATTCAATCCACATCTCCACTCCCATCCCCACTCTCACCTCAACTCAAGGTTTACCACCACTCACTTCTTCGCATTCGCCACATTCTTATTCCACCACCATCGCCATCACTTCCATATCTGCTTATGCTCCTCCTTAGTCACGTGCTTGCACTGCTCCTCCGCCACCATTTTCTTCCATGCTTGTCCTTCTGCATCAAAACCATCGCGTCCATCTCTGCTTGTCCTCTTCCTCCTCCTACACTCTATCACTGCCACTCCTGCCCCCAAATGTTACTTCTACCACTATATCCACCCCCTCCAAACCCTCTCCACCAGCCCTCCCCCCACATATATCCTCATCCTACCCTCTTTCTAAACTCCGATCCTGACGTCTACTCTCATGCCCACTCTCGCTCCAACCCAACAGCTTCACCACTTACTTTTTCACTTTCGTCACAATCTTATTGCACTATCACCCCCCACCACCACCACCACTACCATCTCCTCCTCCTCCTCCCCCGCCAACACCATCTCTTCTCTTCTCGTCCTCCTCCTCCGCTTCTGCCTTCGCATCCATCTCTCCTTTTCCTCCCTCTCCTCCTCCTGTTGCTGCGCTGCCACCATCTCTGCTTGACCCCCGCCAACGCCATGGCGTCCACCTCTGCTTGTCCTCCTTCTCCACCTCCGCCATCTCTCCTTTTCCTCCCCCTCCCCCTGCTCCTGCCGCGCCCTCGCTCCCCCCGCCGCGCCGCGGCGCCTCTCGCGCCTGCGCCAAGCGCTTTGTCCGCCGGCCGCCTCTGCCCCCGGGAGGCGCACGGCGGCAGGCGGCTGATGGCGACGCGGAGGCTGATGGTCTTTTCATGACGCTTTTTGTCGCGCGGCGTCGGCCGCCGCCGCCGCCGCCACAGCGCCCGCCTGCCGCGGGTCCATTAGTCCACGTCCCGCGCCGCCCGCTTCCCCTCCGCCCCCCCTCCGCCCCTCGCGTCCCCGTCGTCGTTCGCTGCGTCTCCAACGGCGCCTACTATCGTCTCCACGCGTACGCCGGCGCAGCCATACCGGTCGCGGTCCGCGGGCATCTCGCGCGCGCGCACGCCGTGGGGCGTCGCAGCCGTCGCGAGCGGCGGGCGCTGCCCCCCCCCCCACGCCAGGCAAGCTGCCCGCCCGCGGACGACGCAGGTGATGGAGATGACGAAAATGAGCCTGTTCTGCGTCATTCGCGTCACTTGCGTCGCGATTTCGACGTCCCTGCGGGTGATGCGGAGGGGCCTTGAGGATTTATCGCCGGCATTCCAAAAGGCGGTCTTCTCTTTAGGGGGGAGGGCAATTTCAGTTCAAAACCTCCTACTCCCAATATTCTTCAGCTTAAAGTAATTGTTTTGAAGGCGGTGAAGCCATAGGCGGTGAGACCTGATGAAATACAAACATAAATATTAGTTTGGATGGATTTCCCCAGATTTACTATTACTCTCCTTTTCATTTCGATTTCCTGCCTTATACTTTCTCGTTTTCTCTAGTTTCTACACTTCTATCATCTTTCGTTCTTGACCACTTTTCGGTCTTCCTTTCTTTTTCTTCCTCCTCAATATCCCCATGATTTATCTTCAGTCATCATCGCCATATACAATGTCTTACCGACTATATCCATCATCTTTCTTTTCCACGTAACGTTCTTGACAGTACGTCTAACTCCGAATCGCAAAATGATGCATTTAAGTTTCGGCCAATATATCGTTTAATGATGATTTTGGAATCCTCAATAATAAACCGTTATGAAAGTGTTTTCTATCCCCACTATATTGCATAGATCATAATTACTCGACCATTAAACTCTTTCAATCTTCGACAAATACATCTCTCAAACTGTTTTGTTTGCATCAATCCGCAATTTTATTAGCCCTGATTTCTGACTATTCTATTGTCCAAAACACATGTAAATCAAATTCTACGGTTAATCTCGCACGGTTCGAGTTGTTGAATAAAATGATTGTGCTTCTCCATAATAGTATTTAAATCAATGATATACTATAATTATATCTTATCAAAATTTGATTATCAGATATCACATTTGCAAAACTGGATAAATAAACAAAGATAGCAGATGAATCACAGCCTGCATTATTTCGTTTGTCGACCCCTAAAAGTTTGCTCCAAAATTTTTAAATATTCACACGTGCAATTGCTTGACCTCATTTGATCAACCAGTAGACATTTTTTTATCAGCTTCGATACATTATTCGGTCGGGTTACTTCGTATATGAACGTGGTAATTTTGTGAGGGATAATATACTAAGGTCAACCGATTGTCATGCCATTGCATAGGACTGTCAAAATTTTACATCGGGACGGTGGCGGGGGGGTCAACTTCACGGGGATCCGAGAGCGACTGCGTGTTTTCGCCGTCGCCGCGCCGCGCCGCGCAGTGGGGGCTCCAGCGCTGCCTCGCCGCCCCCTACGGCGCGGGTCGCCCCGGCTCGTTCGCGCCGTCGTCCTCCTTCCCGACACCGATCAGGGCTCAGCGCGCCGCGCCGCACCGCGCCGCGCCGCGCCGCGCCTCACCGACCCTCGCAGTGGGCCCAATCGAAGCCTGGGCGGCTGAGGGTATCGTCTCTTAAGGTCTTGTACCATGGTGCAATTTCCATTGAATTTATATCTCACGAAAATATGATCTAGAGGATTGAAGGTTTTTTGAGTCGAGAAATAAAACTTGAGTGGAATATGATCATACCCCTGATGGTGGTATCTTGCAACAACTCAATACTTGACGCCTCCTTGCTGTGACCTTTCGCGAAGGTTTTAGGTAAGGTTTCTCTGAGGAAAGAAGGCATTAGAAATGTGAACCTGATAGAACTCTTTTAGAAAGTAACCAGCATCATGTCAAATAAATATCTCCGTGCAGTGCATTTAAAGTTACATTTAATTGGTTTTGTGATTAGGGTTTAATGTTTAGCTACCAGGTGATTGAATTTTGATGCCAAAAACAATGTTGATAAATCGAGAGAGAAAGCTCTGCAAGTACGCATTTCGAACACAATGCAAAATTGCGATGAGCCACTCAACTTTGCGAATGTAGCGTTACTTGCGACAGTCAGATGACGCAAATTGGTTCACAATTTTGGGAAACTCCTTCTCTTCAACTCGGTTTCGTAAGAAAATAGTTTGGTGAAAACTTCATTTTTGTGAGCATTATGGAACCATAAATGTAATGTAAATTGTACCGTGTATACAACATTTATGAATGGGACTTCACAGCCGCGATCTCGAGATGTTTCAAGAAAGGCGTAATACTTGGAGCTGACACAGCCCCGCAAGAAGTTCTATGCCCCGCACGCAGCGGGTACAGTGCAAGCGCACGACATTTCATCAAGATTAATTATGAAAATGTATTGTACAATTGTATGGCAAAGCGGGTCTATAACTGTTCGATGGGGGATGAAAAATGTCTTTTAATCTAGCGTATATTCGTATATTTCATTGGTAGTTCTTTCAGTGCAGGTTATATATTCGTAAGGGCGGGGTTTTGTTGTGTCAATATTTTGTAAATTTCCATTAAATACTCGTATCTAAACTTCTTCGTATTAAAATAACTTCTCTTCATTCTCCATTTGCTGCAGTTTTGTGAGCATCTTTGTAATATAATCTTAAATTCTTTTGTCGATCGTTATCCTTTGGGAAATATGACTACGAAACATTCGTTCTGATTATTTTATATACTCCTAAATGTAGTTACCAAGAAACCTGCGTGAATCCGTCCGTTGTTCACATCGTCACGTCCACTGGCGGCGGCTCCTGAAGTATTGCTTAAATTCTGTGAACTCGTTTAATGTCCTTTTTTAAACACATTATGCAGCAATAATTGGGTATGAAATGCTTTGGAAATAATGCATTGCACACACCCAAGGTTGTTTTATGTTAGCATAACACGCGTCTACCTTGCCCTAAAAGAATTGTGTTCAGGTTATGAGACGCCATTTTGTTCGCGGGTGTACATCATTCTTCACGGTAGTGAGCCGATTCGTTCACGTAGGTAATGATAAGGGATGAGCGCCAACATTCATTTTTGAACTTGCATAGAACAAATAAAATTTCGGTGAATAATAATGCAAACACTATATGTCAACACATGGTGATTTTGAGTTACTATCATGTTTGGAGACTTCTCTTTTGTATCTAGGTAGTGCTCAAAGTTTGTGTGTCCTTATAAGAAGGATCAGGCGTTTTTTTTCAGAAAGCATTGTCGCGATCGTAACTGACCGTTGCAAACTTTTAAAATTTGCTTTTCTCGAAACTAGGAATTCGGGACATGCAATATTTGTGCACTTGTTTGTCCTTTGGCTCGACAGCCTTTTAAGGGCCTTGGCTGACCAGCGGTGGTCCAGCCTCTTAGCCATGGGATAAGGGGTTCGTGTGATTAGCAAGATTGCATCCCTCCACCGTATATACTGGTCGTTATAACCTTAAGGTAGGCTTTCTCATCGCTACACAGCAATAGATACTGGGACATTTGTAAGGAAAGCGCTCAGTTATAATTTTACCATGGCCGGGAATCGAACGCGGGGTTGCGCCGTGGAAAGAGACACTAAGAAACAAGTTACCGAGGGTTAGATGGGTGCACTTAGCCATCGATTTTTAGAATGGAAGTGCCTACAATAAACTAGTTTTATTTCACCTTGCTATGCGCGCATTTTGGCCCTGTGTGCCCAGTCCGTTATTTCGAGGCCAGGTGCTTAGCGGCGAGATTTGGGGGCTTCCGTGGGCCGGGGAAGCTTCGACGCGTCGGCCCGTGACCGGTGACAAAGGAAAGGAAGTTCTCACTTCGGCCGAGGGCCCTTTACTATTGGGGGAGAGTAAACACTTTGCTCGGGAGTTATCGCTCTCCATTCACAGGACGGAGGAGCTATGTTATGCGTTGTCGAAATGGACACATGATGAATGCTCATCCCTGGGGGTGGGATCCGGGATTTTCCAGGTGTTTTCTTTCACTGTTACGATAATTCATTGTGCGAGCACATTGGAACATTCTTAGAAATGAAGTAAACTGATATGAAAAGTTGTGTGATAACATGAAAATGTTTGTCAGAATTTACGTAGTTACCGGAACTTAAAATAATTAGAGATGTTTTGGAAGTTATAAAAACTCTATCAAAATCTATCAGGGGAATGACATCTACATTAATTTCTTCCTAACCCAAGTGAAAAAATGAAAAATGTGATAATAATGTTGATGAATGTAGTCATCTGGAAACGTTAAACTATTTGCAAAGTGACTAGGTTGTCATGGATTTCATTTTTTTATTTAAAGATTTCATGATATTGTGGCTTATTCGATCACTTGTATACTCGTAAGGTTTGGTTATCCCAAATTTAACAAATGAGAACAATTCATTTTCAAATTGAGGAAACTTTTGATAATTATATTTCTGTGAAATTTTGGAAATTGATATTAGAACATTTTTGAAAGAAGTATATGTATATCATGAGATTGAAGTAATGAATTCTTATTAAGCAATCAATTTAATGTAATAGGACATATTCAATTGTGTAATATCTCATTATCTGGTAACATTTACGGCTTTTGGAAAAGAGCCATCATCAGTACATCCAACCACAACTCTTGTTCCCTGTAATGCTACGATAAGTGATTTGTCCGGCGCACCGAGACCAACAGAATAAAACATTTCATAAACTTAATATGCCAGACATTATCCTCGGTATTTCACCAGAACATGAGCACTTACTTGCTGCGGCAGAGAGCCACCCTCGCACTTCCAACCTCTTTTGCTCCTGTTTGGCAAGAACCCCGGCAAGAAGCTCCGCAATTTGTCCGTCGTCTTGACGCAAACTGCTTTACGTGACTGGCACGCGTAATCCTTGCCTCTTTCCGCGCGAAACGCTCTCGCCATCACGCACGCCACGTCCTCTCGAAACTTTTTCCTCCTCCCGCCCCTCTCCGCTCCTCACTAACCATCGCCTTCCCTCTCCCTCCTCTTCCTTTCCTCGACTTTCGTTTCCTTCCGTCTCAATTATCTCTTCCACCTCATCCTATTCTTATTCTTCTACTTTTCCTGCACTTCCGTTCCCTGCTCCCTTTATCTTACTCTTCCACTTCCCCTTTGCTCTTCTTCCTTCTTTCTTTTCTTCCTTCTATATTCCCACTCCCGCCTTTACTAATCGTCTTCCCCTCCTCTTCCTTTTCTTGCTGTTCATTTTCTTCCTCCTTGATCTTGATCTCTTCCACCTCATCATCCTCTTACTCTTTTACTTTTCCTGCTTCTTTTTTTATTTTACTCTTCCACCTTACCGATTCTATTCCTTCTTTCTTCTCTTCTTCCTCTCCTTCATCTTCCTGCTGTCAGTCTTCTTCCTCCCGCCTCCCTCTCCTTCTTCATCTCACTCTTCTTCCTCGCTTCCTCTTTTCTTTCTCTTCCTCTTCCGCATCTTCCTCCTCCCATTCCTCCTCGATTCCTTCGCCCCCTCCTCTACCCTCCCTCCCCTCCTTTCGCCTGGCGCCGTTTGGCCAGTGGAGCATGAAGACTGTAATCGGCACCTTGTAATTTGCACCTCCGCTCCGGAGGACCCGTGTTGCGGAGCATGTGAACACGGCGATGGTGTAATGGTTAACGTACCGGACTGTTTCCCATAGTTGGCCTGTTCAATCCCGATCGAAGCCGTGGATTTTTAAGGGCGAAAAAATCCTTCGTACGCCTTCGGAGAGGAAGTAAAGCCGGTTGTCCCATGTTAGTAGATTTACTTGCATGTAAAAGATCCTCAAGCCTAAATGACGCCTCTGAGCTAAATTGAAATCGCATGTTTCTCGCCCAAGAAATACCTCCTTTCTTAGCTAGTTGGTGAAAGGAGCGTAGCAAAATTTGCGTGGTCAGACGGAAGAGCAGTCCTGAGTCTCGCCACGTAAAATAAGGTATTAATTCAATTCAATTCATGTCGACAGCCGCGGCCCGGCCGCCCTGGCTGCGTGGCTGCACACGGAGGAAGGTGGCTCGATGTCAGGCGCGCCCAGCGTTCCGGCCGCCGTCTTCGCTTGTTATCGGGTCAAATGGCGCGGCGTCCGTGTTTCCAACTTTTCGTGACGAGCTCTCAACGCGGTAAATTGATCTGGAATTCCGTGTAACGTGAGCTGGCGGAATATGTGTTGGGCGGTAGGGCAAGTGGTAGTTAAAATGAAGTTATAAATAGATTTTATGAGTTGGGGTTCAGTCTAATAACGGTAATTTTAATTTTAAATTTGAGGTATCATGAGACACGAGTACTTGTACAGAAAAGATAACAAGTAGTAATTTCATACGCAAAATCTAGAACATCTATGTGGCAGTAATTAGGATTATGGAGTATGTCTTAATCAGACAGATTCACAAATTCAAACTGAATTTGGACGATCTCGTATTTTTTAAATCTTACAGGATAATTATTTATTCAGTTTACAGTTCTAAATTTAGTTTTCAATAAAATGTACCGATCTAGTGTTTATATTTTGTGCATTATTTTGTGGAGAACTCTGCAATAATTTTCATTTCATCATCATTTAAATAAGTGTAATAGATAGTTGCAAATTGATGCTCGATTTTTAATGAAGTTCATTAATTCTGTTTGCGATCCTGCTTATGCAGTTCCGACCAAGATCAAATACATCTTTACTGCAGCTAACATGGTGTTTCCGGCCATACATTTGCATACTTTTATGAATCGTTGATTCTTTTTTTATAAATACTTTTAAATCATTCACATCCTTCCTCTGAGAACTCGTGTAGGATTTTCCTTAAACTGTTTTCGCAATTATGTTAGAGAAAAAAGTCTTGAATATTGCTTCTGTATCCCACTTTGGCAGGTTATTCCAAAGAGCTGGTGTATTCAGCAGCCTTTTTTATTGATCTCTGCCCTGTCTTAAAATTTTACATTAAATTATAAAATATGTAATATTAATAATAATTATAATTTGCGGAAAGTATCCACACATTATGTTAACTTAATTTGTACGTCGTGCCATGCTCCACAAAATGCATAACTTCTTTCAGATCTTCAATAATAATTGTAATTTTGTTGTGGAACTAGAGTCGCATTTATAGTGTTAATTTCGAATGACATAATGATTTAAAATGCAAGAAATTACTGCTATAAAATTTCAACGACGAAGTAAATACGATGTAAATCGGTATTATTAATTGAATACTGCATACATTTGTCCCGCACATTTGTTCCCCGCATATTGTCTACTTTTGTCGCTTCCTTCTCTTTAATAATTAAAAATTTGTCTTCTAATGTATGTAGGTCATGTATGTCTAAAAACGTACGGGCACAACAAGCTAAACTAATGAAATAATTCGTTCGTCATTGCCAACTATATTGTTTATTACAATAAGCCTTCGGTGGCTTAGCCATCATCATCATCATCATCATCAGTTTTCTTCTGAATGGCAGCCACAAAAAGAGTACGGTATAATATAATTATTTCATTGAAAATGCCAACGATAACTCATCACAATATCAATAAGCTAAACGCAGCTTCCTTGAAGAGATAACAAAGTGTAAAAGCTCTGAACTCTGAAAATATATACATATTTTGTTAAATGGTTATACAACATTTGCTTACCAGAACTAAAAATATTGTCATCTTCACCATAGGTATGAAATAAATGATACCAAGATTGGTATAACATGTCCTGTGAATCAGATAAGTTTTTGAAAAGTTGTAATCTAATGAGTTACTCCTCCTTCTACTCAGTCCAATAGCACCTTCAATATACATTTCTTTCTACCATTAAGTTTCTGAGATCAAATCATTTTAAAACATGCATTTTTAATCCAGAAAATTCTCAAAATAACTTACAACATTTCACAATATAATAATTGAAAACCTCCAGCCTAACAAACTACAACAACGGCGTGAAGTCGTGTCACCCCGAAAGAAAAAACCCGAACTGTAAAATGTAAATCGATTATCGCTCTCCCTCAACGAGAAGTTTAAATGTCTTCATTGACCTCCTAGTGCCTTCACATCGTCTCTGCCGCCAATTCCCGAGAAGGAACCTTCTCATATCGCATTAAATTGGGAGTGTTCCAACCGGAATCGAAGAGGTTTCACCACACACCACCCGAAAACCACCAGACTAACAAACGACACACCATCCTACAAGACGGGCACGGCGTGTTCACCTGTCAACCCCGAACCACGACGGCCGTATCGTAAATCGAGCATCGATCGCCCTGAACGTCGTGTCCTCAGCCTCGTAGTCCATCAGGCGCTCCTGGCGGATCCCGCCGCCCGTTTTCCGAGGACCTCCTCGACTCTCGCCCTCCGCCGACAAAGCCCCACGCACCGGAGCAGCGCCCGACTTTTTGCGTTGGGAGGTCGCTTCCGAATTGGGGCACGCCCCCTCCCGCCCTCCCGCGGAGTTTCTTTATTTTCGCTTTTCAATCATAATTTCCCTGCGCGGCGCGACGGCCTCTCTGGAAGCGGGGCCCGCGGCAAAAAAGCAGCGCAGCGCCGCCCGCACGCAGACGGCGGGCGCGGTTACTTTGATCGCGGCGTCTTCATCGGGTGCTGCCGCCGATGCCCCGTGCGTGCTACGGCCCAGCCGATGTAGTCCTTTGTACGCCTTCATTTGGAAGGGAAGTGAAGCCGGCTGTCCAGTGTTGTAGATTTACTGCATGAAAAATATCCTCAAGCGTAAAAAGGAGTCTCTGAGTAAAGTTCAAATTGCTGTTTCGCACCAGAATGATCTTCTTTCTCAGAATTGATGATCTCCATTGCAATCAATGAAATTTCCATTAGGACAACCACACCAACAAGCAACACCACGACAATCATCACTACAACTACACACTAATCCAACACCACAACCACACAACCAACAGCAACACAACCAACAGCAACACAACCAATAGCAACACAACCAATAGCAACACAACCAATACCAACACAACCAACACCAACACAACCAACACCAACACAACCAACACCAACACAACCAACACCAACACAACCCCAACAAACACCACCATGGTAACTTGTCATATTCATCCGCACACCCCCATCCTCCACGAGCCTATATTCTCCAGAAGCCCCTCCCCCGCCACCGCCCCTCGCCGCCGCGCCTCGCGTGCTGCCTGGGTGGGGCGGCTGCCTCCCGTTGGACGTCCCTTGAGTGACCGAGCAGGCCGCGCCACCTCCGCCTCCTCTGCGCCTGCGCCTCGGCCCTCGCCTGCTCGCGCGTGCACGCCGCCCTTGAACCCCACACGCGAGGCGGGAGGCGGCCGCAGAGAGCGCGCGAGGGCCGCCGATACGCGGTGGCGCACGCCAGAATATCTTTATCCGGACCCTTTTTGCGGGCATTGCATGACTGACTGGATTTCTTCCACAAATGTTTCACAGTAAAGTGCCATTTTCCGGCTGACGTAATACGATAACTTAGTGCTAGCGCCTTTCACTTATTGCTCCTTGAACCGACTGCGAGACCTCCGTCAAGTTGCAACCCCCACTTGTTCGAAATTCAAAATTAACTAGCCTATAATTTTGT
>BOPP01000141.1:3024354-3042094 GCA_017312745.1 Gryllus bimaculatus
ACCACGAGGAGAAAAAATTAACTTCAAATTTTTTTAAAAGGCTAAATTTTAAGTTAAATGAAAATCTCCAACCCTTTTCACTTATATTAACTTCCCCACGCTCGTATAAAAAATACACAACTTTATTGTTTGTGGGTAACAATGTTTTTTATGTAATTGTTAAGTAAATATTTACCGGATTTGGAAGAGGTTCACAAAAGAAACGAACTTTGAAAGGTTGAAGGTGGATATACTTTGGGAGAAAGTTGACTTCAATGGTTTAAGGAATAGTTATTTCCTATGAAATCTAATTTTATAATTTTGAATGTTTATTAAATTTAATTTCATAGTTGTACACATACTTTTTCAATATTGGTTTTTTCGATTTTTTTAAAATTGATATTAATTTTATTGTAATTTTACTTGTTTAGTCACTCAATGCGGTATATTCCACCATCCTTTAGAAGGTGGCAAATGCCATAAGGCTTTTGTAACTTTTTTCTTTAATTTTTCTCTTATAGGGAGGAAATTATTTTTTCATTTTTTAGATCCACAAGCCTTGAACCACTGCATCATGAAGATTCAGATCAAGAAAAATTCCAATTGACACTATTGTAATAAATAAAAAATGGAGTTTGAGAAGTTACGAGCATACTAGAAATAACAGCGATACAAAAACGAATATTTATAAAAATAATTAGTTTCCGAAAACCATTTTTGTGAAAGTCTCATATTTAGTCATAGTTGTTTTAGATGAAGTTATTCAAACAAAAGCAAAATCAAACATGTAACAAAAATTAATTATTATTTCAAAATTGAACACTACATAAACCAGTATGGTTTTTCCATTAGGCTTCCCAAGAATATGATTGGTGATTCAGGTCTGGAGAATTCAGTCGCTTATTCTGTTAAGATGAGTGCACATTTTTTCGAGTTCGGGGATCGCACGGACCGGGAGAAGAACTAAGAAAAAACATAAGAAAGAGAAATATTTGTTCCACATGGACCACGAAGACGTAAAACGATGCTGACAGAAAAGCGACTATTTAAGTAAATGAATGATGACACAAATATTGCGAACAAAATACCGACTTCCTTTACATGGAGAAAGTTAATGGCTGGCAATGCTGGAAGAACATCTGAATTTCAGATTAAGCTCAATAATTCAGTGAATACAAAAAGGATGACAAAACATACATATTTCTGTCAGCAAGTCAATGGAAGAACAGGTTCGGAAAGCAAGTCGAAGAAACACATAACACTGCAAACCACAACACAAAGCAGAACGTTGAGGAAAATTGTGAAGTCCTAGACACATAAAGTGCCAAGACAGAGCAATCTCAAGTTCATAAAGAAGTTAGGTGTTCATTTCTGAGTTGTCTTACGACAAGTATTAAGTATGGTAGAAAATTTTACGAAGCAGAAACTTATTTTTATTTAGAGATTTCACGAAATAATTTTTGAAATAAATATAGTACTTAATTTAACATATGTAACATTAGTATAGGAAACATCATTTTTTGTAATATATTTTCGGAATCGGCAATCAGCACAAAGAAGGGTTTCTAGTATAACTTGCGAACTCTCGCAGGTTGTCCCACGATCGGAATACCTATTATGACGTCAACAACTTCTGTGTAAGGGTTTTTCTGTATGCAGGAGGTGTTGGTTAAAGGGCGCTACTATTAAGATTTCATAATTGTATCGCACCGAAATATGCTCACTTCCTTGGAAACATTTGTGGAAGTAAATTACTGGCAGTCATGCTAGGTTCACCCAACCGCGACAGGAATTAAATATAGTTGACGTAGCCCTCATGAATGGGTACTTGGGTGGAACACGCTGGGGCCCATAACCCTCGACAAAATTATAGGCTAGTTAATTTTGAATTTCGAACAAGTGGGGGTTGCAACTTGACGGAGGTGACTGCGAGGGTTATGGGCCCAGCGCTTCCCGCGAGTACCGTTTTATGATGGCGCACGTCAAAATATGTTTATCCTGCCCTTTTTTGTGTGCCTTGCATGTCTACATGTTTTTCTTCCACAAATGTTTCACAGTAAAGTGCCATTTTCCGTCTGACGTATACTATAATGAAGTGCTAGCGCCTTTAACTGATTGCACCTCGAACCGACTGCGAGGGTTATGGGCCCAGCGTTTCCACAAGTACCATTTCATGATGGCGTACGTCAACTTTATTTATCCTGTCGCGTTTGGTGAGCCTAGCATGACTGCCAGTATTTCTTCCACAAATGTTTCCAAGGAAGTGCGATTTTCGTGCTAATACAATATGAAATCTTAATGTAGCGCCTTTAACCAACACCCCCTGCATACAGAAAACCCTTACACAGAAGTTGTGACGTCATAATAGGTATTCCGATCGTGGGACACCTGCTAGGTTCGCAGTTATACTAGAAACCCTTTCTTTGTTTGCGATTGCTATTCCGAAAATATATTACAAAAAATATGTTTCTATATAATATTACATATGTTAAATTAAGTACTATATTTATTTCAAAATATTTCGTGAAATCTCTAAATAAAAATAAGTTTCTGCTTCGTAAATTTTCTACCATTCTTAATACTTGTTCGTAAGACAACTCAGAAAAGAACACCTAACTTCTTATGAACTTGAGATTGCTCTGTCTTGTCTACTTATGTGTCTAGACTTCACAATTTTCCTCGACGTTCTGCTTGTGTTGTGGTTGCAGTGGTATGTGTTTCTTTTGACTTGCTTTCGAACTGTCATTCCATTGACATGCTGACAGAAATATGGTATGTTTTGTCATCCTTTTTGTATTCACTGAATATTGAGCTTAATTCTGAAATTCAGATGTTCTTCCGAGCATTGCCGGCATAACTTTCTCCATGTAAAGGAAGTCGGTATTTTGTTCGAAATATTTGTGTCATCATCATTTCTTAAATAGTCGCTTTTCTGTCAGCATCGTTTTACGTCTTCGTGGATGTGGAACAAATATTTTCTACTTCTTATGTTTTTTCTTAGTTCTTCTCCGGTCCGGAGACCGAACTCGAAAAATGTGCACTCACCTTAACAGAATAAGGACTGAATTCTCCAGACCAGAATACCAATCATATTCTTGAAGCCTAATGGAAAAACCATACTGTTTATGTTGTTTCAAATTTTGAAATAATTAATTTTTGTTACATGTTTGATTTGTTTGAATAACTGATCTAAAACTATGACTAAATATGAGACTTTCATAAAAATGTATTCGGAACTAATTTATTTTTATAAATATTCGTTTTCTATTGCTGTTATTTCTAGTTTGCTCCGGTAACGTTCTTAAATCCCATCTTTTAATCGATTACAATAGTGGAATTTCCTTGATCTGAATCTTCATGATGCAGTGGTGAGGAGCTTGTGGATCTAAATGAAAAAATAATCTCCCACTAAGAGAAAACTTAAGAAAAAGTTACAAAACCTAAGGATGCTCTCTAAAGATGGTGGATATACGCATTGAGTGACTAAACAAGTAAAATTACAATAAAATAAGATCAATTTTAAAAATCGAACAATATTGAAAAAGTATGTTTACAACATATGAAATTAAATTATAAACATTCAAAATTATAAAATAATTGTAAAATGAGATTCATAGGAATAACTATTCCTTACATGTTAAAATCAACCTCTCAAATTATAATCTCATCTCCACCATTCAAAGTTTCGTCTTCTTTTGTGAGACCTCTTCAAATCGGTAAATATTTACTTACATTACATAAACTTTGTCCACAATAATAAGTGTGTATTTTTTTATCACCGAGCGTGGAAGTTAAATTAAGTAAAGGTGGAGATTTCATTTACTTAAATTAAGCCTTTAAATTGAAGTAGCTTCACTCAATGTAAAAATACATTTATTAGCATGGAAACAAAATTATCCGTCAATCACTTCGTAATAATTTCTTATAATATTTAAATAATTAATTTTATTATATTTTCATTAAAAAATTCTTATAATTTCTATTTCCTTTTTATTTATGAGATAGGAAAAAGAAGGGAATGAAATGTCTTTGATATAGTCTCGAAAAGTTTTTCCCTCTCTGTTTATTTTCTTATTGTGAATAAACGAGCATACTACGTAATGGTGTGTGATTTAACTGAGGACCTATAATTTTAATGAATGTTGACTTATTTTAAAATGTTACGTAACTGAATTTACTAATATGTTCCTTTCCTGTTTTTTTTTCCGGTAAGCACTTTTATCTAAATAACAAGAATTCGCATTTCATGGTAAGCTAAAAACCTTCATTGTGTAATTGTAGCAATACTCTTGTAAAATAACTATTACCATGTTGTTATCTGTATTAGAATTCGATGTATGAATGTTGAAGTATGAATGATGACTTTTTGTTTCGCTACTTTCACCCTTCTATCTCAAGTCATACACATTTTATCACCATCCATTGTACTGCACATTCCACCCATTTTATATTTATCCATTTAGCTTAATTGTTTGTTCAAAAGTACTCGCTTGCCCTGAGCTCCACTTCCACTTTTATAACAGGCGTTACTCTTGATTCCAGGAGAAGGATATTACTGGCCGAATTCGTAGTGAACACTTAAAATGAAAAATGTTCTTGAGTGATGGAATCCTGAACACCCAAACGGTCTTTATTCCCAAATGAGTGGGCCAATACGTTACCACACATTTCTTAAATGGAGTTCACCTGGTCTCTCAAGAGTTATTTGTTTGACATCTGCTTGACAAGTTTATTTTATGTTCTTAGACTGCGCTAAATACTCTATGGAGAACGATGGCAATGATGCCTTTCAACATTTTGAGTTGTATTCGAAACATATCATTTGTAGTATAAAATGGTGTATCAGAGACGTGATAGAATGTGATTGATAGAATAGAATGGCGAATGAGTTCTAAAGCGCACGAGTCAAAGTGCAAATCGTTGTACCCAAAGTATTAAGTGTGTGCACTCTGTGGCCATTCAATGACAAAATGACACGTTGTCAAGTCTCCAATCAGTTATGAAAGTAGAACTTATTCTGCGTTTGCAAGTGAACATCAATAAATATGGTAATTTATAATAGACCTTATTTTAAGCAATTAGTCAATGCTAATAGTTTGTATCGACTAATTGGGCTCGAAATCGTGCATGTTCAGTGCAGTGTAGAAAAAAATGCCAAGGAACATCAATAAGGCGTGTATTCATTGATAAAGATAGTATTTTTAAAAGCGGTTAAAGATAAAGTGACGTAGTGAAATAAGAAATAAATTTCAATAACAAAAGAAAAATAATATATTAAAGATTATGTACAAGTTACAATAAATTTCTAATATTAAAACACTCCGGCAACCTTTTCCTTTCAGAACACTGCTTTACATACAAGCCACGCGTGATACACGAAAATACAAGCCACGCGAAAATACAAGCCACGCGTGATGCGAGCTGTCGGATATCCGTCCCGTGATAATTACCGTCACATGGCGTGACGCCAAAATTTAACCCGGTCGTGGCGACCGTGTGCCTACAGCACGCGAGATTGTCTGGCCCTTACTCTCCGGACATCTCGCCCACACTCCTACACCCCTTGTACACACACGTAGAAGCTTCCCGATGCAAACTGAATGAGAACGCGGGCGCAGATGGCGCCGCGTTAAATAGTTGAGGCTGACACCCCCACCACTGTTCCATAGATAGGCTCGCCGGCTGGCGGCCGCGAGGCTCGCTGGCCAGCAGCTTGGTTTACGCACACACACAGGATTCTCAGGATTGGCTCGCCTGCTTCCGTAAGCGAGGCTCGCCGGCTAGCATCCTCGGAGTTTACAGCCTACGGTATTTTTGGCTCTGCGACTCTACCTTAGTCAACCGCTAGAGCGCAAACTCCCGGAAGTTCAGGCTCAACCCCTTCCTCCCCCGCAGCGTACTTTCACCGACCTAACGGTTTTGGCCCTCGTGTTAACGACGCCACAATAGGTATTCGATTGTGCTCTAACTGTAGCACACAAGGCTACATTTATGAACATCATTTTATAGATAGGTGTCATCGACATATTGACCGTATTACTCCGTCGTTAATCTGCTTCAATCTCTGAATTTTATTCCCTTAATTTTTTTCAATCCAGCACTCTTGTCTTGTGACTGATGGCTTGCGTCGACCAACCGAAAATGCGTTGTCCGTATTAGGAAATCTCATTTCTTCCAGGTTGCTCTCATCCACATAGCATCCCGTGCCGTTGCTGCCTCCACCTCTTAACATCAACGTAGTCATCAGTTTTTGTAGAAAAATCGATGTACTATCGCCGATGTTTTTAACATCGATGTTTTATGATCGATTTTTTCTTTTCCAGTGTATTAACGCCGATGTTTTTAATATTATTATTTTGTGATCGACTTTTTTCCGATGTTTTGTTTCTGAAGGGAAAATTCCAATGATCACAATACTTTCAAAGTTAGTATTTAAAATATAATTGATGGTCAAACTGTTAATTCATGTTTTAGAACCAAAGGAACACTGTTTGTACTACCACCTTAATCGACTAAACACTTCCGCCCGAGATGACCTTCATGCCCTTGCATTTCCTCTTTCTTCTTACTCATGTCACACATTGAGATGTGGTCAGCAAAAATCGCTGCGATCGTTTGGTTGACCCTTCTTATTGTATCCTTATTTGGTGAATTTTTAACATGAACACTGTCAAATTAAATTTTGCTGCACGCGAAATTAATGTTAAGGATTACTAAACCAGCTTGAAAATATCCATGGAGAAAAACATCGATTGTTTTTTGTCGATGTATTTTGAACATCGATGTTTGCTAATATCGATGTTTTGTTATCGTTGTCGCATCACCAGTCCCTGAGGCGAACGTCACCATCAACCACACCGCCATGTTCAGCACCGTCCCCGTCGCACCTACTGCCGTCCTCCCGCTGTCATTCCCTCTGCCCCCCCCCCCCCCGACCCCTTCGTTCACATCACACTCTCGTAAGGAGCTCAGAGCACCAAGTGATGACACTGCAATGCCTCTGACCGGGAAGTCCAAGGAATCGTGTCCCCACGGCGACAGCATTTTCGGCACTAGCTAGACAGATAGTTCGAATTCAGCCACTTGCCTGGAGGGAGAATTCTAGCGGCCAGCTGCTCCGATCGGTAGTTTCCCACGATTTCTTCGACAAAGACCAGGCGAATGCTGGAGCAGTTCTCCAAGAAACGGACCACGACCGCGCTCTATCATTCATTCCTCTTCCTTGACATACACTTGCTCTTCCACCCAGTACACTGCCACGTTCAACGGGAGACAATTAGGGAACTTAGAGCTTCTCCCGGCAGGAGCGGTGCCACGTTGGTGGGAGTACCTGGTTGAGGAAAACCCCTCAAGCCGACGGGTAGGATAGCACCGCATCTCACCATCCTGTAAGGGAAGATCGCAATCTCACGATAAAACATGAACTACGCTTACGGGACCAATGATCTTATTCATTGACTGTCACTAAATGAATCAAGCCAGCCTTGACCTTGTCTTCCACATCCTTTTCCCTCCGTCGTCACCTCCTCCTAACTCCACGCGCCCCCAGCGCCTTTACTTCCGCCGCCCCCACCCCCGCCGCGCCACGCGACCGTCACCGCGACCGGCCTGCGGTCTACGCGGGCCGCCTTCAATTTCACGGCGGGGGACCCGCTGCGGCGCCTTTGACCCGATCCGCCGCCCCGGCAGCCCCGCCCAGCCCCTCCCGCCCCCGCGCCCCACCCAGCCAGCCCCGGCACCGCCGCGCTTCCGATGCTCTGCAACGAACACCCCGTTCCGGTGGCGGCGGGCGGGGCGCCGCGCGTTGGGGCGCGCTTGGGGGAACGACACCTCGCTGCCCGCGCGCCGCGCGCCCGTTTGGGGCGTTTCCGTCCCGCGTTTTTTTGGTGGAAGCACGCACTCTGGGCGAGCGGCGAACAGTGGCCATGATATGCGTAGTGGCTTAGCGTGGTTGGGCAGACTGTCAAACTTATTGTAATTGATTCAGATTCTCCGTCAAGATGAAAGAAGTATCGAAGTATTTTCTTCAGCTCTGATTGTTTTGTTTAGTCGTTATCATTTTAACGGGTGACATGGATGAATACCAAAAATGTGGTAGGGAATAATATATTATAAATGTTTATTTAAATTGGTTGAAATCTCGAACGTATGTATGACATTATATAAATTCGAGAAAACTGTTTATTTAATTCAATATTACTGTGAGAGTCGTGATTCTTTGTGTCCATCATTAAAACTACGGCAATTCTAACTGTTCATTAAATAAATACGAAATTACATTTGGCAACTGAAATTAGTGTAATATAAGCATGTTTTATCAAATTTACAAAATTGTCACATACCGGTTCATTTGAAAAAAATATTTTGAACACATCGAGCTATTAAAAATAGTCAGTAAACAATACAGGCCAAGCACGAAGATAATTCATTTGTTTATTATAGATTTACATTGCGAGAAAATCAACATCTGAGATGTCCAAATTTTTTCATATTAAAAGCAGGAGTCCAGCAAAATATCAGTTTTTTACTTTAAAATGTCAATTTACAGTCAGTGAAATTAAGTCAAGATCTTTCCAATTTTCAGTAAAACATTAGCGCATTCTATAAGTCTTTGTCCATTGCTGAAAATATACATTGAAATTTCTGAAGATACAACATTTGTTTTAATCTTGCAAAATGCTGTGTTCCATTCACACGTCGGCAGTTCACATAAACACATGCGTGCAACTTAGTAAACGTGCTAATGCACATCTGAAAGAAAAGGTCCCAAGTCAAAGACGCGGGCAGCCAGCAGGCCTGCAGGCTCTCCGAAATTGCTACCAACATTCGAGGGCAAAAACGGTTATCTGGCGTTGTGCATTAAACAAGATTTGTGGCGCAGTATTCAAGTCCCAACTTCTACAGGAAATTGATTCTTACTGAATCTGAAGATATAGTGTTCCAGAAGAAACTTTTCATCAACTTCTTATAAGAAGTAAAAATTAACAGTTATTTAAAAGAAAATATTTTCAAGTTAATAATAATGCGCATACAAAAAGTCCTTATTTAATATTTTTGTGACAAACGTTTTAATTTTCTCAGATTCCAGTTTAACGATCTTCAAATCTCTCAGGAAAAAAAAACTTGATTCAGCACGATTTTTTCAGTAGATCGTGCAATATTATCTCGGCCACCCACTCTGCTAAATCTCGCAAAACCGACGAAAAATATTCCCCCCTGCCTTCACAACCGCAGGGTTGAAGATGCACATGGCGCGCGCTGCGAGGACGTGCGAACGTCAATTCTGGGAGCAGAGGCTCTCTCGACATGAAACGGCGCGCGCCCCGCGCCGCAAGCCGCGCCCCGCCTGCAGGCAGTCCGTCGCCGCGGCGGCGGACGCGGCTGAGGGGCGCGGCGGTGGGCTGCCGGGGGCGGTGGAGGGCGCAGGTGTGCGGCAAGCGAGCGGCGCATCAGAGCGCGCAACCCACGGTGGCGCGCACGTGTCGGTATCGATGCACCTGAGGGTTCGCGGACAGCCTTCTTCGCGCGCTTCTGATTTCGGGGTGGGAAGCACGGGCGTGATTACATAATAATAATAATAATAATAATAATAATAATAATAATAATTGAAGGATTTGAGGTAGTAACAAGAGAAGCCACACTAGACACAAGAAACCTACCTCCTGCGTTTCTCGATTTTGGTCGGGGTTTGTTTCGTCTTGATAATGTCCCAGGCATTTTATAAATATGGACAAGACGTAAATACTTAGAAAATAATCTACACATTCACAAAAATCGATATATCTAGTTTTACGAATAACCGGTGCCCTGAGGTGAAATGTGCTTCAGTCATATTTTTACGTCAATGATATTTTTTTTAATTATTGATTATACACTGCAGTCTCATACACAGGAATACCACACATGTGTGAAGGGATCAGAATACATTATTACCGACAATTTCTTCTACTACAATTTATGGATCTTTCCTCTAATAAAAATTGCTCCATTCGTACAAATCGAAAAGGTAAGTGCAGTTCACGGTAGCTCTGGAGGTGACACAAGGTTGAAATGTTGCCAAGGAGATACCTAATGCGACTCTTCTTTTTTACATCTCTAATGTTGGAGACTTGATCTTCATGGAAAGCTTTATTACACATATCAGAAGACGCACTGGTCACCTTACGTTAAGATACGTACTCCGAAAACGCTGCAGAATTTCAAGTTTGGATGGCATCCCTGAATTTTAATGGCTAAGTCCACGTAGAATTCATTATTGTCTAACAATGAGTATTTTGTTTGTTATATAATAAAATAAAATTTGTTGTAAAGGAAGAAAAGAATAATTCTGTTTCAACAGTTTCGAAAACGTTTATGAGCATGTAAGAAACCATTACAAAGCAGCAATTAAAATCAGAAAACACATTACATTATTTCTTGCATTCATTCAAATAATAGGTGGCAAAAGATGTTTTACCAATTTTGATTGATATGTGCCACCACTGATTCACGAAAACGAAAATGATAAATCTTATTCTGACAGTCAAATATTCGACATACAACAATAATGGTTTTTTTCATTCTAGGCTACCATTAATTTTAAGAAGATAACATATTGCAAGAAACTTTCTTGAGTTAGGTCAGATGAAAAAGTGATTTAAACTGCCAGCGTTTCGGCTTTTATTAAGACGTCATCAGGGCTACAACATAAAGGATTTTTTCTTATTGTTTTATGTTGTACCCCTAATGAAGGCTTAATAAAAACTGAAACGTTAGGAGTTTAAATCACTTTTTTTCTTTTGACTTCAAATCAAGGACTTCTTTGTAATTGATTACTGAAATCAAGAAGTAAAGCATGAAGTTAAAAGAATTGCACTGTATTTCCATCCGTTACAAATAAGCACATCTAGGTCAATAATCTCCATCTCATTAGAGCTAAAGCTGAGATTAATTCTTTCGTCTCTTCTGCATTTAAGTGTATTTCGTAATCACCCTCATCAGTTACAGACTAGTACTGCTTTTTACGTAACTAAAAATATTGAATTCGTTATTGCATGTGTCTTCGTTCTGTTGCTGAGGAATGTACAAACTGGTAATGAACATTATCAGAGGAGACTACGTACACAAGCAATCAGTTGGGTCAGGTGATATAATGTATTATGCGCAGTTCCATCGTCGAATGATTAACGTCGAAATTTGCTTGATTATATGTGCTGTGAAGTGTGCTACTTGTGTGTGTTTCTGACAATGATTTTATTGTATATTAAAAAGAATTGTGGAAAATCCATGAGGTGCCAACGATTGGAAGAGATTTCCAACTACGGCTAGACCGGATTGAGAGACTAATTGTGTAAACAATTTTACGTAGATATGCTTCTGACAATTTGAATAGTGTTGAGATACAGAAGGGTAATGTAGAGTGCTGTTGTTTCCTTGCAATGAGAAGAATCACGGTGTACGCGACTTGCTTGTGCTGGTGCACTGACCCTTTGCGTCGGCTTCGGATCGAGCTGTGTGTCGAGCGTTTTGTGTCGAGCGCCGCCGCATCGCTAGCGGTGGGCGCTGGCAGGGCGGGCGGGCCGGCCGGTTAGTTCCGGCGCTGGCCGCCGGAGGGCGGCGCGCTCGCAGTCACGTTCCGTGCACGCAAATGACTCAATTAGACAGCGGCATAATTAGGAGCTGAGCGGGCGGGCGGGAGGCGGCGGCGGCGGCGCACGGCAAGGTCACGGCTACACGGCCGCCACCGCCGCCGCCGCCGCCGCCGCCGCCGCCGCCGCCGCCAGGGAAGCCACGCGGACGCGCTCGCGACACCGACGCACAGCCCCAGCCCCAGCCCCAGTCGCAGGGGGCAGATGGTGGAGATGGACGAGACACTGAAATGGTCGAGGAGTTGAGAATAACGAGGGATTGAGGTGGACGAGGAACTGAGGTGGACGAGGGATTGAGATGGACGAGGGATTGAGATGGACGAGGAGGTGGAGAAGGCTGTGATGGTGAAAGTTGGGGTTGAAATGATGGGGGGTGGGGTGGAGATGGACAAAGGAGTGGAAATACTCGGAAGATTGCAGAAAGTTGTTGGGAAAGAGGAGATGGAGAAAATCGGCGAGGAGATGGAGATGGGTATGAGGGACGATGTGGAAATTGGAATGAAGGGTAAAGTGGAAATTATAGGGTTTAGAAGACACGGAGGAAACCGAGGGTGGAAAAGAAAGGAATTAGAGGGGGCAATAGCGACGACATAACGTCCCGACGTAATGGTTAGGTTAAGATGAGAACGATGATGGAGGTGAAGAATGACGATGACGACGGAGCAAATGAAGTGGAGAGGACGCGATGAACGAATGACCGAAATGAAGAACGTGACAAAGACGACGAAGTGGTCGACGGGTCCATAGTGAAAGAAGAGGAAGAAAGACGAATCGACCCGATGGGACGTAGTGGACGAAGGGAGTCGAATAGGCCAGAAAGGGAGGGGAGGGAGCGGCGCGGGGATGGCGGAGGGGAGGGGAGGGGGCTGGCCCGGATGCGGAGGTGCCGGGCGGCCGCGGCCTTGGTTCGCCCCGGGCGTTCACACCGCCCGCCCGCGCGCGCCGCCCGGTCCAGGGCTCCGGCGGCGGCGATGACGAAAGCGGCGGAAAGACGGGAACGCTGCAGGAGGATAGAGACATTAATACTCAGGTAGACGTTGCCGTGATAATGACAATGGAGCCGTACGAGGCAGGAGTGGAGGGGAAAAAGCGGAACATTAGATGTGAATGAATGTCAAGGCGACAATTGTAATGACCGTGATGATTCAGAGTAAGAGGGGAAATAACGAGAAGTTATTAAGAGTGAGTATAATTGGTTAGAGGTGGCGATGGACTAATTCTGGCTGAGAGCACCTCAAATCGTTCCGCTTTCGAAAAAATTGTAAATAAATTATGTACACAATTGCAAAAACATTCACGGATATGTAGAACATGTGGCAGATTTGAGTAACTTGCGAAATGTTAAAATTCTTTTTACTTCCACATTCTCTTCATGTGGACTTGCTGTATATTTTAAAAATAATCGTAATTATTTTTAAAATCGCAATTGTGTGTTCTTCACACAATTTCGGTAGATTTCGTAAGTTACTAAATTAGATGAATACTACGTTCATATAATTTCGAATATTTCATTTGTAGAGAGCGGATTTTGTTTACCTAAAACATTTAAAACAATTATCAATAAAATACCCGTAAAATGTTGTTAAAATGCCTTAATAACAAAGACAAATGACGTAGACATTTTATCAAAACCAGCTCAGGTGAACAACTCAAGCTGACGCATATTTAATTATTTAATCGAGGCTTATTTCGTACGTTCATGTGAACTCAGCTTTCAAACTTTTAGTTTGAACTGAATCAGGAAATCTTTGTCTTTAATTATTGTAAAATGTCTTTAGTTATCCGAAACGACAATGGTGCTGATGGTCACAGGATTCTTAGCTTACATACACCCAACTGCTGACGTTAGAAATTCTTGCAGAATTGCATCTCGTAAATGTAATTTGATGCAAGGACCATTAATATGATATTAAAATCGGTGAAATTCACGAACATTGCTGTAAAAATGACGAAAAAAGATAAAAAATTACTTATTAGTCAAAATTGACGAAAGATGCAAAAAAATACTTATAAAAAAGGGTCATTTTCTTTTGTCATAATATAAAATGAATGTCTATACTAAAAAGCTTCTAAAGTGAAAAGAAAAATAATAACATTACATTAAATTTAGCCCCCTAGCCATGCAAGAAAAAATGGAAATCACTGTAATGAAATCGACCGAGCCGAAAGGAGATGCCCAATTGGAGACTTTACTTTGCTCTCCCGTCTTGCCGTTGTCGAGGCGGATTTCCTGCGGTTTGCACCTTTTTGGCAGTTCTTTCATTTCTCCGAAAAAATGGAGTAGAAACTTTTACCTAAATAAACAAATAACACAAAAACAAACATAACACAAACCTTTTATTCAGAAGCAGATGATCTACGATTTAACAATTATTGCTCTTTGATTCTTTTATATTTCCCCTCAAAAATTTAGTCTTTCAAATGGTTTTGTTCAACACTTATTTTGACACTTATTGCTCATGTGTTGATGCATAGGTAGTTGGACTTTCCTCCGCTTGGACAGCTTATTATTCTGAGGAAGGCTTCATTCAGGCGTTGTATTAATAAATGTTTATGTAAAATAATTTGTAACATGTAATTTGATTGTAACTGAAAAGTAGGTTTTATCAAATTTGAATAGTTTTTTAGTGTGTTTATTCAGTTGTTTTTATCGAAATATAACTTCAGTTTTGTTCTTAATATTTCGCATATTCAAACACACACGCATTCACACTCATTTACATAACAATCTGTCAACGAATACGCACTTTGTGAGCATTGATCGTTAGTTCCTCACAAACCGTATTGGAGACCCTGCGCGCGATCGAGCGAGGAACCCAGTGGCCTCCGCCGCCGGCCCCAGCTGCGCCCAAGCGGACGAAGACCCTGCCAGGAGAACTTTATTGGTCCAGCGCGTCGGAGGCGCCCGAACACCGCGCGTTTTTATGCCGCCCGCCTCTCCGTGACTCAGCGGCCCCCGCCTCGCCCCGCCCACAAACCGCCCCCGATCACAACCGCCGGCACCACACGGCTTCAACCCGCCCGCGCTGATAACGCCCCCTTGCCACCTCCGCGATCGACTTGCCGCGCTACTTGGGCGCATCCGCGTCTCCCCCTCGCTCTGTTTTCTGTGTTTACTCTGTTCTTTTCCACATTCTTCGCACCCTGCCGTCTTCACATGTCAATGATCGCGAGCTATCGAACCAGCAATCGATCTAAACAAAGACACTCGTGGGCTTTTGCGTTCTCAGACCTCCTCCATCCTTCCCGCCCTCTGAACCGACGGTAATCTTCCCATCGTCATTCCCTGACTATGTGCCTAATCCATTTCCCTTTATCTCTTCCGCCTGCCCTTCAACTACAGTTTTTCTTGGCTGTACTCTTTCTTACATTGTGACACCTCCGCTCTCTATTCGCCTCCCCTCTACCCTATTCTTAGCCATCTTCATCAAACTGAATCCTCTTAACTCCTTTAAATTCCACCATCATCGTTTACCTTCTACCCCTTTCTATCTGTCGAATTCCTTCTTTCCACACTTCCTCCGCTTCTGTCCATTTCCTAAGCCTCCTATTTCACACCTCCTCCGGTCCACCAGTTTCAAAGCTTCTATTTCCCCGCCTTTTCCTTCTTCTCCAGCCCAACTGCTTCTTCCACCTTTTCATCCCACTGACTGCCCCCCCCCCCTGCTGCTCGCGCTTTGTCCCGCAACGCTGCGCGCGCGCTCCGACCAGACGGAGACAAATGGGCTGCGCTCGCGCAGGTAGCGGCGCGGCACCACGCGGCCGACGCGGCGCGACACTAGGCGATGCGATGCGACGCGATGAGATGCGATGCGATGCGCCGCGCCGCGCCGGAGGTGGCAACGGTGATGGGAGAGGAAGCAAATGCCGAGGTGATGGAGGAGGTGGTGATGGATAAATTAAAAAAAAATAAAGGCGTTGGAGGTGGCGTTGGAGGAGGCGTTGGAGGAGGCGTTGGAGGAGGCGTTGGTGGAGGCGTTGGAGGGGACGTTGGAGGAAACGTTGTAGATGCCGATGGAGGTGGTGATAGAGGCGGCATTGAATGTGACGACGGAGATGACGGCGGAGGTGGGGACGACTGTGGAGGAATCGGCATCAAAAGGGGATAAGTGAGGGGGCAGAGTGGCAGAAAAGTGGTGGCGACGCCTGCAGTGTTGAGGGTGGTAGTGACGAGGGCGGTGCGCCGGAGGCGGCTGTGCAGACTGCCCTGCGAAGTCGCGGGAGACCTCTAGCGGAGCCTCTTCCACCCTCCTTCTCTCTCCCACTGCCCCTCCCACCGATGCGCACGCGGAGAGGTTGAGTCATTGTCGCACCGTGAGTGGCAGTGTTCGAGAGGGTTGAAACAGGCAAGTACGACTCCAGATTTTTTACGGGAGACCCTAAATCCACGTGCCCCTTTCGTCAGGATTTTGAGAAACATTCTCGATTACGCCTCGTGTTGAATTCTGTTACTCTTCCAGTGAATTGTGTAAATGTTTTTATTACAATTAATTGAGTTAACTCTTTAATGTATAGTTTTTTCATTATTTTCATATGCTGTTTGGGAGATTTCATGTGAAGGTATCCAATTGCTAATTTTTGTCGTTGTTCTTTTCTTTCTTTCTGTCTTTGTTTTTGTGCCGTATTTGCATCGTACATCACTGGACATGGCGAGATCGTCTAGTCACGCATGTCGATGTAAAACGAATATTGAAATCTCACGTCTCTGATTTTTTCTTCGTGAGACGAAAGACGTAATAAATTATGTTGTCATGGCATATTACGAAGTCACTATGAACAATTCAATGGCAGTGGATGAAACAAAAAGTTCAGTTTTGTATTTCATTACATTCATTTGTAAATATTGCAGTGCTCAAAATAGAAAAGTATCTGTTGTAGTAGTAAGTGTTTTAAAATATTCTTGATAAAAAAAGTTAATTAAGAATTTCTCTGCTCATTTTTGGTTATTCGAACACAAATTTCCGTACAAACTTTGTAGTTAGAAAAAAATAAATCGTAAAAATCTTGGAACATTTAACATTTAAAATAAAAATATATTACTACTCAAAATCGTACCTTCTATTCTCTATATTTCAATCCAATTTTAACAAATCTTTAAACTGCAGGTAAGAAAACTAGTAAGACTAATTAATTTCAATAATAAACACGTAAAACTACAAGTTACATAATTCCCACAACATGATTCTTGGCTTCGCGGCGCGGTCTAGGGCCGTTCGTGGCGCGCAGTTGGTAGGTGTGCGCGGGGCTCCGGAGCGCGCGGTGCGGCGCGGCGGGGCCGGGGGCGGAAAATGACTCTATCGGAGATAACTGTTGATGTATTCGAGCCGCGCGGCTAAGCGAGCACCACCCTCCCTCCCTGCCCTCCCCGCCACCACCACCACCACTTACCACCCACGTCCACCACCTCCACTACCGAAACACCTCCACACCACCACCCCCCTCCACCACCACCTCCACCACCGCACCACCACCTCCACGCCTCCACCACCAACACCGCCTTCCACACCAACACCCGCCAACACCGCCACCACCGACTCCACCGCCACCGCCTCCACCCACCACCCCACCACCGCCAACCGCCTCCACCGCCCCCACCGGCCTCTACCGCCCTACCGCCTCCACGCCACCTCCACCCATCACCTCCCACCACCACCTCCACCACCGCCACCGCCGTCCACCGCCTCTACGCCTCCACCGGCCACCTCCACCATTCACCTCCACCACCACCTCCACCACCGCCACCACCGCCTCCACCACCACCTCCACACACCGCCACCACCACCTCCACCGCCTCCACACCAACACCGCCTCCCACCACCAACACCGCTCCACCACCAAACCACGCCAACAACCGTCACCACCGACTCCACCGCCACGCACTCCACCACCACCTCCACCACCTCCACCAACCGCACACGCCTCCCACCGCCTCCACGCCTCTACCGCTCTACCGCCTCCCACCGCACCCCACCATCACCTCCACCACCACCTCCACCCACCGCCCACCGCCTCCACCGCCTTCTACCGCCTCACCGCCACCTCCCCACCATCACCTCCACCCCACCTCCCCACCGCCACCACCGCCTCCACGCCTCCACACCACCCACCACCGCCTCCACCGCCTCCACACCACA